>CM046437.1:63451346-64051346 GCA_025506505.1 Flaveria sonorensis
TCCGATCCGGTTTCCAAATCATTGGTTTAAACCCGGTACATTCCCTTTAAGAAGCAAAACCTTAAATGAGCTAAGTGGCTAGCCCCACATTCGCCAATAATACCATCTATATCAAGTTCAAAAGTCTCCCCCCAAAACATAACAAAATTAGTTGCGCGTAAACATGTTTTATTAAATTCTTCCATGTGGACACAATCTTGTTTGCCCTTGCTTCATCATCTGGTGACCCTTTGGAATACTTGTTTACAAAGATTTGACCTGATTAACAGAAAAATAATTATTTAAAAAGAAATATAGACATAGTTGTTGCTAAATGTTGCATGTTTTGTAGGAGAAAGTCATCCATTCATTAATAAACTAAACATGTGCTTATTTGTCCATATTTGTTTCGTTAATATTCTAAACAAACATAAACAAGATGAATTTATTCTTCTTCCTCATTCAATATGAAAAGAAATGCTATTAAGATAAATGCGTGCGCCTTTATTTATGTGTTCGTTAATTTTTTAAATAACAACAAATGACCCCAACCAAAAATAAATTACCACAAACAAAAGTAAATTAAATGAGCATTCACCAACTAAAAGCAAAGCATCCGAATTCAAGCCATGATCATAACAATTCAAACAATATATAACATTTTGAAAGTAAATAGCAATATCCAAACTCAAGTCTAAATACATTTAGATAATTAAAAACTTATACGTCAAACAACATAAACATAGTAAAAAATTCTGAATGAATATGTATATAACATATACGAATGATGATCTAAATGAACGAACAAAAACACAATTAGACAAATGCGAATAAAAGTACATAAATGAATATGGGTAAACGAACTTTCACAAACAAATAGAACATGTGTTCATGTTCATTCGTTTATTAAATAAACAGACATTAATGAAATTCCCGGCCATCGAACAATTTACTAAAGGTTCGGTTTGTTTATTTGCCTAATTTGAAGTCAAACCTAGAGGAAACTTCTCATATTTAAAGTGACACAATCATCACTTTATGCAAGCCATTAGCATGCTCGCACATTAACAAACGCTTGTGTTCATAGCAAATTAAGCAGTTGATTCATTTCTTGATGGTAGGAGACACGCAGTTTGGTCAGACGATCCATGTCGATCTGAAATGTCCAATTCATCCCCCATAACCTCCGCGATCTTCTCCTTGGTCCGCCCCCATATCACCATGTAAAATCCAGCAGCAATTATGGTGGCTCCGATAGCGCTGCATAGAAAAGTTCATAGATTCAACACAAGCAATGGTCAGGCAGTTTCTTTTAATATTATTCAACGCGCTTAAATGCACTTAGATGAGTATAAGCATGGCCCAAGATCGACCGATTACATAAGTATAATAACTGTCCATAAGGACATATATGATGGAAAAGATTTACCATTTACCTTCCTAAATAAAGTGAATCACCAAGAAAAGTGACACCCAAGATCATCGCAATAACAATTGAGAGGGGCGAGAACATTGACACAAAAATAGGACCTTTTTTCCGCAAACACCACGTGAGAATGCTAATTCGAAGCGCGGTAGAATAAACCCCTTCAAATAGAACAAGTCAATCTAACAACACCGATATAGATGCGCTGCTTAACTTTTAAAAGTGGTCTAGTTTACTCAACTTACCCCCAAAGCAACAGCAATCATCTTGATTCCAGTTTGAAGCAACCACGCGCTTCGTTTTCGTTCTATGAAAGGAGAAAGAGCTATACATTGAAGTGTCCCAAATAGGCAGTAGAAAAAAACAATGGTTTGTTGATCCGGGTACTCTATAGTTGTTGCTGTCTATGTGTAAATCAAGCAGTAGTTAATTACATATTTAAATAAGCATATGTACGGTTTATAGCATTATGTATAAAACATGATATAATTATTTACATAAGTTTGTTGCAATTAACTTATAGGGAAAACAAAATTGTATAACTTGTCTAGTGTTTTGTGTAATGAAGCAAGATCTTACGTGTAATACAACCCATATGCAACTGAAAATCCCACCAGTAGCAATAATTAGACCACCAAATATCCAATTCGAAGGTTGCGATAACAAAACTTGATTGGAGGAATTGGAAGAAAGGATCGTATGTAAAACAGACGGTCCTTGATAGAATGTCAACACCATTGCTCCTGATGTTGCCATCATGGTACCTAATAATTTTGCTATAGTGCTTGAACTTCTCATGTTTAGTTTCTCCATCCTATAACACAAATAGAATTTAGTTAAGAAAATAATTGTATGTGTAGTTGTGGACTAAATTCCATTGGTAGAAATTAAGTTTGTTTCATTCTTGTATATTTTTGCGGTTTTAGCAAAAAGAACGTATATAAATATTTTATTC
Organism: Flaveria sonorensis; assembly: GCA_025506505.1. Lineage (NCBI taxonomy): Eukaryota > Viridiplantae > Streptophyta > Magnoliopsida > Asterales > Asteraceae > Flaveria > Flaveria sonorensis. The sequence goes on from CM046437.1 coordinate 63,453,707, forward strand.
ATCAAAATAGTGTAGCTGAATTAATATTTATCAAAATAGTATGTTTTTAAGTTTTATTGTTTTTCATTTCTATTCTTATTAGATAATTTACATAAGTTATTTAGATGTTTTTTTAATTCTTTTAAAGATGAGTTCTTTAAATTTTAGAAAAAATTTAAATAGGATTTTTTTTTAGTTTTCGAGAAATACTTTTTAATTTTTTCATAATGTTTTATAATAATGACTTTTAAATGTCTAATGAAGTAAAAAAACCTTAAAAATGTAGATACATTTATTGTCATGATAAGAAATTTTTTTTTAGATGGTTTGTTTTTAGGGGCAATTGCATATATCCCCCTTTAAACTTGTAAAATTACATATATCCCCAAATCATGTTTAAAGAGCATTGTATTTATGCATTGAAAACTTGTATTTTGGAGAAATGTGTAATTTCAAGGGTTAAGAAGTGGATATATGTAATTCTCACTTGTTTTTAAGGGTGTTCATTAACCGTACAAACCAGACCATACCGAAGAAGTTTGGTTGGTTTAGTCGAATAATAACTTAACGGTACAGTTTACGGTTTGTGTTTCGAGAGACCGGCCGGTGTGGTCCGGCTAATAGTCTGTGTTTTGGACTAAACCATATAAATTGGACCAACCGTATGAATATATACAGACCGGTCGTGTATGTATACAAGTCATAAGGTTTTTTTTTTATAATATGATGTTTTTCAATAAATTTTCTTTTAAGTTACTTGATTATAGATTAATTTACGACCAAAACATGGAATTTCTTTCTTTTTCAGCTTGGTAAATCTTTGAAGTAAAAAACCATTTTATAAGAAAAAAAGTTTAATGCTAATATATATATATATATATATATATATATATATATATATATATATATATATATATATATATATATATATATATTAGCATTAAGTAAATTTATTTATATATCTACAATAACTAGTTAAAAAATTAGAATTTATTATAGACATGATTAACTTGGTTTATTTTCTGTAAAACTAAATAAACATATAGTTTTAAGGTAAACACAATCCTATAAAAATGAAAATTTTTATTCCAAAACAGGTTTCTAGATAGCATTCAAAATTATACTATCTATACAATATTTATAAACTAGGTTGGTACCCGTGTATTACACGGATTGAATAAATAAAATATAAATAATTAGTATTAAAAATTTATGAATTATAAAACCATATTTGAAGATAAAATATGATTATAATTGCATATGAATAACTATTTTAAGTAAATAAATAATAATATATTTTTCTTAAACTTTTATTTTATAAAAAAATGTTGGTTTTAAATATTTTGTTTTAAGAAAAATGAATTTAAAGAAAAAGTTTGTTGTATCCTGTATTTTATAAAAATTTTATTTAAAAGTATGTTTTTATAAAAAAAAAGGTTTTAATTTATTAAATTATATAATTTTTAATTCAAAAATAGTATGAGTAATATTATTAGTATTCAGTATTATTAATAGTAATAAAAAGAAAGTAGAAAGTTAGAATGATAAACTTACAATTGTATGAAGTCTTATTTTAAAATTTTTTTGTTATACATAGATAGATATATAGATAAATAGATAGACTAGAAAACCATTTATTAAATAGATTATAGTTAATAATAAACACGAAAAGTTAAAATACGATATTTTAATATAAGATATGATTAAAATTATATATACGTAATAGTTCAAAAATAAAACAATTATACTATTTTTTTAACTCACTTATCTAAATAGTTTCATTTTTAAACATTCGTTTTAAGATTTAATAAAACTACTTTTAGAAAATTTCATACTTTTTATAATTATTTAAAAAATGATGGATTTAAAAATTTTGTTTAAAAATGGTTTAGTGTTTTAGTAAATTTTATATTATATAAATTTTTTGTTTTTTTTATTATTTATATTTTAATAAAAAGATGTGATTTTTAATTTCTTTAATAAAATTTATTTTTAAAAACATAACTTGATTTTTAAAAAATCTAGATAAAAGAGAGAAATGTATCAATTAATAAAATTAATTTTTATTAGGAGAGAGAAATTAGTTTGAATGTTTAAATTAGGGGTGTGAATTTCTAACACGACCCGACAGCACGACAAAAACTTAACACGAAATTAGTTGGTTTGGGTTTACTATAAACGGGTTCGGGTCAGGTTCGGGTCGAATCTGTGAACCCGCTTATCTAAACAGGTCGGGTTCGGGTTCAACCCAACAGGTTGGCGGGTTGACCTGTTCGACTCATTTTTTATTTATTAATTTTATTTTATATATTTTGTGTCACAAATTAAGTTTATTATGTGTTTTATTTCGAAATTTAGAATTTAAAATAGAAATTAGCATAAGATTTCATCACTAAAATATAATTGTTTTATATTAATTACTATTTTTTGTTGTAAAATAATAATTTTAAAGTATTAATATGTGAAAAAAATATAATAAATAAAACATTTGGTTCAATCGGGTCGTGTTCGTGTCAACCCGTAAATCGTGTCGTGTTCAGGTTGACACTTATGGCACAATTTTCAGGTTCGGGTCGTGTTCGGGTTCGGGTAAAATTTTCGGTTTCGGGTCAGGTTGGACCCGACAACCCAAAAACACAACCCGTTTAGCACCCCTAGTTTAAATTACTATAATATCTTTTTGAGAAAAAATAAAATAAGAATGTTTAAAAAAATGACAAGTGTCAAAAAAATTGTTTAAGAGAATGAAAAGTGGTAAAAAAAACTATTTTTTATTAAATTCTATAGATTTTTTTATTTAACCATTGTAAGGTTACTAAAGCTTATGATTAAACAAAAAAATTTGCTCATTTACTAAAAATAAAAAATCTTCTTTTAATACACGTATCAGAGTAATATTACATACTATATAGTCCTTAAATATTTGATACTTTGATGATTTGATAAATATATTATAATTAGATCAATTAATTCTATAGTTGAAAACCAATTTTGGTGAGTCAAAAATTTCATAAATAAAAATTCACTAAATTAAAAGAATTTATTTTAGGAAGCAATATAGAAACAGAGTAATAATACCGTAGAAGTTGAATTAATATATGGTTAAATGGAATTTTTAAGACATAATATAAATGGTTAAATGAAAGCTATAATATATAATTTAAATCAGTATGTGAGTATGGTAATATATTTAAGTAAAATGTCTATCTGTATGGTAAGTGAATGAAAGCTTTAATTTTAATTTAAATTAGTATGTGAGTATGGTAATATATTTAAATAAAATGTCTGTCACTATGGTATGTAAGATGTCTATAAGTATGGTAAATTTAATATATTAAAAAAAAAATAAATTACAGTATGATCAAGTTTTAAGCGGGAATTGAAAATAAAGATGGTGTAAGAGTGTGCCACGTGTCAAATTTATGGTTTAAGAGAATGTCATGTGACTTCAAAAACCTTGTTTTATTAGAGTCTATAGATTATCACATACAAAAATTTAAGTATTAAAAAGGAATATTGTTTTTCATACCCTCATATATTTGATTAAGACATTTCTCTTTCAATTCTTTTTATAGAAAAAGCTATGTTTCTATTTTAACACCATTTACGATTAAACAATATAAAAAAATGATTTTATAATACTTGTCGAAAGGCATTCAAATACATTCGGATTGAAAGCCTTAAAAGAATTGAAAAACATTTGAAAAACTCTTTTGTAAAACATCCGATGAGAATAGAAGTGAAAAGCAAGAATGATTAACAAACACACCATATTAGTAAATAAGTTTTCATCTACACCACATTAAAAAAAGAAAAAAAAAACTCCAAATTGTTTATTGTTGTGATTTAAGTGAGTTGTTTTACTTATATGCTAAGTACAAAAATGACTTCCTCGGTAAATTTTTGTAGTTTAACAGCGGCAACAAGACTGTTTCAACTTAATTTCAATACTTGACATTATTTCTAATTGGAATAATGTGAATCTTGTTTTGTAGTACCTGAAAATTACAGCAATCAAGAATGTAATCCCAGGACCCAAGTTCCAAATGGCACTTGCCAAGGTTGGGGAGCTGTAGGAAACACCTACATACACAAGTACCTGAAAAAGACAAAGCCTACATACAACCCATATATGTAATCTAATTTAGAGAAACATATATAATATGTTTGTAAATATGCATATTATTATATTATTAGTTATGACCTGAAACCTTCTTTTTATATGCATATGATGTTAATTAACTTATCGGTTTGACGTAACCAAAAAAATTTTATGTCACAATGGACTCAACCGCTTACCCAAGGAGACTAAGGATGAAGAAGCGAAACAAGATGCGAAGAGTGAGTGGAGGACGATCAACATTTCTGAACAAAGGCAAAGCAATGCATGTTGTTATTTCTTCGCGACATAGCGAAGAAACAAAATTTATGATAATTGCAAATTAACCTGATGATATGAAGGATGAAAAATGGAAGAAGAATCAATGTCCCGAGAGCGTTATGGTATATAACAAACACGATACTGCCCATACCATCATTCATGGCTGCTTTGACTATGGTTAACACCGCCATATCCAAACATGTTATCATCAACATTGCAACAAATGGAATCACGTCATCCATCCATGACCATGCATCAGTTCTTCTCATGGTTATCTTTTTCACTATCACAGTTAAAAATAAGAAGCTGGATAGATATATTCAAGTCTTCCAATGTTTAAGCATCGGTTTTTCTCATATGCATACATTCATGACACACATACATATGTATAGTGTTTTCAATCCCAAAAAGTATTGCTCCAACTACCGAGAATTTGGATTTTAGTGATATATAATGATTCACTTTTCTTAAATTCCCAATAGTATTTTGCAATAAATGTGGGGGATATCATGAAAACGAACAATTGTTGAACAATAAAATTAGTGAAATACGAAATTAATATCTTTCATTAACATTGGCATTTTAGACAATCTTTGGGCTCGATCAATTTGCACAATTTACTCCCCATGCGTGGAAACAAATAATAAACAGTTAAACACACATGTGGCACGAGTGGGAACGAGTAACAAGTAATCAAGGGATTTTCACTGATGGTAAAGTTCTTCAATTATCCTTAATGAAGTACGTACTATCCGTTGGTGGTAGAATTCGAGTGGCGTAAAGTATTCACGATGGGATCACTGGTGGCTTTTTCAAACGGATAATCAACACCCTTTATGGAAATATCTCTAGTGTGTCATCGTCGGACAACTTATATAATTACCAACAATCAAATCCAATGATTCACTATTAATAGACTTAGTCAAGTGTTAATGGGTTTACTTAGGTTACACCAAGTTAGTTTAGGTCATAACATGTCATTTAAATGTTAATGGCAGTCCATTAATTAATTTCTCATTAACAAGTTGTATCATGTGTTAGTGACTTATTTTATGTCACTAAGTTATTTTAAGCTAAAAAGGTCATTTAGGTGTTAATAATAAAGATGATACTACTCATACCACCTATTCCAACGTCTAAACATCAATAATCCAAATGTGTTCTTCGCCGCCAAATGTGGGAAATCAATTTACATTCCCAACCTTACTTGAAATACAATGGTCAACTTTTATTTCGAGTCCATCAATACCAACAAAACTAATGGCAATAACATTAGTATAAATAAGACACTAAACATCACATTTGGTACGTTTTATTTTCTAAACCAACGATTCCAACGAATAGGGATTAAGAACTAAGAATATGATACATCAAGAATATTTACCCTGAAATTTTCTTACATATCAAATACACTAGTTAGTCGTAATATTTTTCAACTGATAACGATTAAATAGTCTAAAATGAAATCGTATTTCAAATCTTTTACTTAAAATTGATTAGAAACGCCCACCAAAGGTTTGACATGAAGCAATGAGACTTTTATTTATTATTTTAATTGTTATAATATTCGTTTTTAATACTTTCAGCAGAGATTCATATGTAATTATTAATGGAACAACAACGACAGTTAAGAGAATTATTTTTTTTGACCTATTGGTCGTTCGTCAACTTAACGACCCGACTATTAAAAAAATTATTTTACTTTTTTTATAGATATTTTACCTACCGTCCGTGATGTTTTGTTTAGTTTTTACTTTAAATTTATACACAATACATCAAAACCTAATAAAAAGCCAACTGCATTGTGGGGCTTCTTGCACGTGCCTGTTGCATCATCAATAAATATTTGATTAATATTTAACAGCAACACATGTAAATACATTGTAATTATTATTTTTGTAAATTTACAACCTTATTTCAAATGTTATGTTAAATAGGCTCATCTATCCGTGTCATAATCGAGATCGCACCTCTAATCCCCTCAAGAGTAAACTCGTTAATTGAACTCATAACCTCTCTCGTATTTACATATCATAATTACCACATATTAAACAGTTGTGATATATATTGTAATTATTTGATACTCACGTCCAGTACGTTTGCTTTTTATAATTTGTTTAACTTTAAATTTTATATTATACTTGTTTCATTGACAAAAGAGGAGAAGGGATTAAAATTTAAATTTTATCTCATAAGTGTTTAGGTGGTAAATAAAGACAGAAAACAAAGTATTCATTGTTTTTATCTGAAAAGTTGAGGATAGTGATAATTCTTCTTTTGCTGTTAAATTAATATTATATTATAAGATATCCTATCCCGACATCCGTGTCCGGCCCGTCGCCGACGTGGACCGCGCCCGCCGAAAGGGCGGCGATGGGAGAGATCCGCCTGAGATGGAGAATTCGACCGGAAGGACGGTGGAAAGGAAGTGGTGTGGGCCCATCACTATAAAATCAATTTTAAATATAAATATATTAGTGGGCCCCATTATTATAAAATAATTTTAAATTAAAATATTTTAATTAAAATGTTTTAAAATTTTTTAATTAAAATAATAATTTAAGTATAATATTTTAATTGAAATGTATTAATTAAATAAAAATCTTTTTAATTTTTTTTACGTTTGTAATACTAAACAAATTAATTAGAGTTTATGTTTTATTTTTATAATTATTTAAAATGTCTTAAAATGCTTAAAATGGTGTCAATTAAAAGGTTTTTTAATTTTAATTCTTTTTAATATTTATAATAATAAACTAAATAATTTGAATACTTTTTATTTTTTTATAATAACGGTTATTTTTTTATAACGACTAGTTTTTTGTTTGTTTTATTCATAACGGCTATTTTTTTATTTTATTCATAACGGCTACTTTTTTGTTTTATTCATAACGGCTAGTTTTTTTGTTCTATTAATAATGGCTATCTTTTTTATTTTATTCATAACGGCTAGTTTACCTATTATAAATATGTTTTATCACTTGAGAGTTTTTCTCAAATCACACTTCATCTTTTTTCTAACATTCTAAAACTCTCTCTTCTAAACACAATTCAAAATTCAATTCTCAATGGATCCAAGAGCTCCATTCTTTTTTACACAAATATTAAATGATGAAACCAATAAAGAATACCCAAACCATCCACCTCTAATGTCCAAATATTAGCAACCCGGGTTCTCCCAATATCAACACCCTGGGTTCTCCCAATTCCCACAACCCAGGGGATTCCTATATCTTCAACAATCTGGGGGATTCCTACATGTTCAACAACCTAAGGGATTCTCATATGTTCAACAACCTGGCTTCTTATAATTTTCACTTGTAACTCAGTCTTCGTTGGAAGACTATCAACAATATCAAGCGTGGCTTAAACATAATGAACAACTAATTGATGAAGCACCTTTGTCACCCAAAAAATCACCAACAAAGAAGAAAGGGAAAGGGAAAGGAAAAGGAAAAGGAAAAGGAAAAGAAAAAGCTGAGAAGTCTGTTCATATCAAGTGGGCAGCTGATGACGAAGTGTTGTTGGGTAAGGCGTATGTAGCCATATTTGAAGACCCAATAATTGCTAATAGTCAAAACCAACATGCATATTGGGAGAGGATAGAATAACATTACAATGCTGGGAACTCTCAAATTCCAAAAAATGCTCACAACCTTAGAAGTCACTGGCATATGATGAAAGGAAAGGTTGCTAATTAACTTTAATGCGTCTTATGTTCGTATTAAGTCCCAATACAAAAGTGGTCGGTCATAAGACCAATATATAACCCAAGAAAAATATGACTACACGAACACTAATAATGTTGCCTTCACATATGAACATGTGTGGAGGATAGTTAAAGACATTCCAAAGTATTCTGGGCCAACCAAAGTATATGGTCATCAAGCTTCCAAAAAGAACAAAGACAACCAGCACAAGGGAGTATACCACTTTTGCTTCGGATGCCAACTTTGGCAATACTCCCGAAGCAGTTCAAGAGTGGGGGTATCACTTGATGATGATAATGATGACGATGATAATGATGATGATGATGATGTTCTTAAAATGCAACAGGAAGATCAAGAGGAAGAACTAATCGGTTCCGAAGACCCGATCAAATAAGAAGAGAATTTGCTTGTCTTATGATTCCTAAATACCTTAACTAGTTAGGGTAAGTAGGGTGTCGATCCCACGAGGAGTCCATGGATGATGTCATGCGTAATTGATTAAAAGCAACTTAATTGACTATGTCACTAAACTGCTGTTTCGGTTGGATGGGATTAACTAAAAATGATTACTTTAATAACCAAAATAGAACTTTGACTTGATTTAGAACTAAGGAGATGGAAATGATCACACCCGGGTTTCAAGAATGTAATTGAACGCACGACTTGTACTTTTCCTGATCTCGAAATCACATAGACATAACATGCTTATCACATATGAAATGGCAATTACCAACTCGATATCCGATTATGTAAATTAATTAGTAACTAACTAATGCCATAATCTAGAAACTTTATTTGCAATTACCAATTGATGATAATAACCTAATTACTAATTAACGGTTAACAATGCGAAATTGATAACTTGATAAGCAATAACCAAATCCGCTAACAAGAATCTTTAATCAACACATGATTCAAAACACATAAACCAATAAAAGTTTTCAAACAATCAAAGTTCATGTCTTGACAAGGTAAAAGCATAAGCACACACAATCAATCATAAACCATCCACCCGGAGATGATCACAGGTGGTTTAGCCTTGAATCTTCATGAATTCGGCAACAAAAACAGATTGAAACATGATTTGATGGATTGGAATGATTTGGAGAAGAGGAAGAACCCTCGATAAACTTCGTCCCCTTCCGCTCCCAATGTGAATTAGGGTTGTTTGAATTGATAACTCTCCTTAAATATGGTCAAAACCCGGGAAAATTGGTCAACCCTCGCAAGACGACGTAAGCTACGTCCATAGGGACGTAGGCTACGTCGTACCTTCACTCGTACGTCCTTGCTTACTATCTTACGTCCTCACACTTATCATTTCTAGGGCGTCAACGTAAGCTACGTCCTTAGGGATGTAGGCTACGTCCTACTTTGAAATTCCATTCTTTTTCTTTGATTTTTCATGCTTCGCACCTGCAATCCGAAATCATACAACGTAACTGCATTCGATAGTGATTATATAGTAGAAACATATATTTAACTACCTAAAAAACATACAAATCATGAATGCATCAAGAACCTCTAGAAGAAGAGTCTCAAGAGAAACCTCCAACACGTCTAATGGGGAGGGACAAGGCCAATAAGCTGGCCAAAATAAAGGGTAAAGGCATGACTTCTTCTTCTTCTTCTTCACTTGCTTACAAAGCAAAGAGGCTAAGTCTCGTTAAAGACTTGGCCGAGATGACAAAGGCAAAGAAGAAAGCTATCCAACATTTCGACAAAAAATTGATAAATTCTTTGAGTTGGAAGAGAAGAAGATCCTTTTCATCTACACAAGTCATATGGATCCATTCCATCGTGCCGAACATCAAGAATTGTGTAACGAGATAAGAGATAAATATGTAATGCCTCGTCGTAACTAATTTTTTTAGTTTAAGTTGTTGTTTCAGTTTATGTTGTGGTTTTAGTTTAAGTTGTGATTTTAGTTTAATGTTGTTTTAGTTTAATTCTCTACTTTTATGTAATTTTAGTTAATTATTGAATATTTTTTTATAATAATAGCTAGTTTTTTTGTCTTTTTTCTAACGGCTAGTTTTTTTTTTCCTAACGACTAGTTTTTTTTTTTTTTTTTCCTAACGACTAGTTGTTTTTGTCTTTTTTCTAACGGCTAATTTTTGTTCTTTGTATAAATGCCACAATCTACACCACAATCACTACAACACTTCACTCATTTTCCACATGAGTACTTTGAATCCAAAATTCTAAAAATGAGCACTTATGATGATAGAATACCCATGAATATTCCTCAAATGCTCACACAAGAATTTCAAAATCTTTTTTTCGATGATATCGAAGATCTTGCTAATCGGTTATTTGAGCTTGACCAAGAAGAAGAGGGAAGTTCTTCCCAACAACGTAAGAAGAGCAAAGAGATAGATAGAGGTCGTAAGGATGGAGACACACGATTGAGGAATGATTACTTTGCTCTAGAGCCGATGTACGATGAGAGTTTCTTCAGACGACGGTTCAGGATGCGCATTGATCTTTTTAATCGTATCGTCACAGATTTATCTGAACTAGGTAAATCTGAACACTGGAAATATTTTACTCAAAGATATGACGTTGTAGGTAGAAAGGGTCTATCACCAAGACAAAAATGCACAAGTGCCATTCGTCAATTGGCATATGGCACAACAGCTGACCAATGCGATGAATACTTGCGCATTGGTGAAAGTACAGCTATGGAATGTCTACAAAAGTTTTGCAGGTGTGTATTTAAGAAGACCAACCCAATATGACGTTAACCGGTTAGTAGCTAAATATAAAGCCCATCATGGGTTCCCTGGAATGCTTGGAAGCATTGATTGTATGCACTGGAGTTGGAGAAACTGTCCAACTGCATGGAAAGGTCAATATACTCATGGTGATCATGGCATCCCACCATTATGCTAGAAGCAGTTGCATCACATAACCTCTGGATTTGGCATGCATTCTTTGGAGTAGCTGGATCAAACAACGATATCAATGTGCTTAATCAATCTCTAGATTTTAATCAAATCTTAGAGGAGAATGCACCGCAATGTAATTTTATAGTGAATGGGCATAACTACACCACAAGGTATTATCATGCAGATGGTATTTATCCAGAATGGGCAACACTTGTAAAGAGTTTCACATATCCACCGGAGAATAATCTGAAAATAAAGTTGTACAAAAGGCGTCAAGAGTCTGCAAGAAAGGGATATAGAAAGAGCCTTTGGTGTTCTTCAAGCTAGGTGTACAATGATACGATCCCCAGCAAGATCCTCGAACTTACCGGTATTAGGTGATATAATGCATGCATGTATTATATTTCATAATATGATTGTAGAAGATGAAGGATGTTCCATAACTAATTGGTCGCGTGAAGAGCAAGAACCAGAGCCAGACAGTCACAATAACGGGGCATCACCATCATTTCAAACACACCTACAGAGATTTAGAAGCTTACGTAACCAGGACGCTCACCATGCATTGCGGAACGATCTAATAGAACATCTCTGGGCGAATAAGAGGATTAGAGAGTAGTTTTATTATTGTTTCTATCTATTAACTTCATATGGTTGTTTTTATTTTATTGTTTTACGTTGTTGTTTTTATTTTATTTTAATGTAGTTGCGGTTTTAGTTTTATTATTTTTTTATTTAAAATTATTTAATTTAAGTATTCAACTTGATCATTTGGTATTTAATTCCACTATTTATTTTAATTAAATATATTTATAATAATTTAAATATTTTTATTTAAAGTAAATAAAAAAATGTGAGGTAGAAAAATAAAAGTGTTTATAGGAAGGATAGTGTTGGGGGTAAAATGTGTTTGTGGGAAGAATGGATGGAGGTGAGTGGAAAGCTGATGTACATGCTAACTAGGACTGTTTGTGGGGAAGAATAAGTTGTAGCGTTGTGAAGAGTTTAAATTGACATATATACACACATAAATATAAAGTTTTAAGAAGGGTAATATGCTTCCACCGTCGTGTAAATCAAATGTGAGTATTTTACTTTTTTAAATTTTTTACTGAATATAATTTTATTCTTTTTGTAACTTCTTTCTATAAAAAAAATCAAATATATAGCTGCAATGTGAGTTTGTGTTATCTACATTATGAATTAAAATATATTTTATTAAAAAGTGAGAGGCGTCTAATATAAATATTTATCTTAAAGATTGTTTTGCTTTTGATAAAATTTATATCAAAACATACTTAAAAACAAAAAAAATTAAAAGTAAATGGCCACTCGTTCATAATTACAAGGTAGACTTTTTTAAGGAAAGGTATTTTACTCTTATATAAAAAGATTACGTTGTTATGTCCTTAAAATCACTGAGTAAATTTTTAGAGCATTTTTATTAATTCCTCGTCAACATTTTATCTTTAAATTTTATTTATTTTTTGAAAAACTCCTGCATATATATCATTTCTCATATCAACCTTATTATTATAATTTAATAAATAAATTTAAGTTTTCATATTTTCACAATTCACCCATTCCCTACAATGGAGATGGCATTTAGGGATCACTTTTCATTACTCATATTCATACGGATCTTATTATCATTCTCTATAATAGCATTTGCATCAGCTTTTATTTCAACATTATAATCACAAAAAAATTAATTTTTTTATTTTTCAATTAAATAATATTTTTATATATTTATCATTACCTTTTGTTTTTTCTCTACTCACAACCACTTTCAGAAAATAAAAAATAGAGATACATAGTGTTTTATCAAATATATAGATGAACAATAATATTTTTTCTCTCCGTCATTCACAACCGTTTCATATAACATAAGAAACATACTTACAAATATATAAGGAACCTACGTACCGTGAATGCTCTAGGTTTCATATTATTATGTGAGTATCTGCCTTATATTATGAGGGATGGTTATAAATGGTTATGAGTGTAGTAGAGAGAAAATATTACTGTTCATTCTCTTATTTGGGGAAACACGATATAACTCTCATAAATTTGTTAATATTTTTAAAAGTGGTTGTGAGTGGAGTAAAAAAAAATAATGATAAAGATATAAAAATATATTATTTAATTAAAAAAAGAAAAAAAAATATTTTTTGTAATGTAAATATAAAGATAAAAATGGGGAAGCTAGTATTAAAAAAAATAAGGTTTTCATCTAACTCGAGGCTCCATCCGATTCCCTAAATGAGGATGGAGTTCAAGGACTCGCTTCTAATTCATCGTATACATAGGAGTATAGGACTAATTATTTATCTTATATTCATTTATAATATTTTATGAGTGAGTGAAAAATATAAAATATATATATATACATATTAAAAGGCTAATATAAAGTATAAAAAGTTTATTTAATTGAATCGAGATAATGGAAGAAATAAGATGTATGAGGTTTTAAAGATAAATAAAATTTATAGAATATGTGATTTTGGCTAAACTATTAAGATGTGGATATGAGAGACCCAACATGAATGCTCCTAGGGACTTGCCATTCATTTCTTGTCCCTCTTTCCCTTTTCCTCCGATCCTATCAGCAACATTTTGGTAAAGCTAATTTGGGTTTTTGAAATATTTTGGTTTTGCATTACACGATGTGATTTTTTTTTGTGTTTTATAAAACGGTATAATTAGAAAAATATTTATTAAAATAATATTTTTTTAAAATTTTTTGTTTCTCTCTCCTATTTCTCATTAAATATTCTACAAAACATTATTAATTAAATGTTTTTTAAGTCCTTTAAAGATAATTATTAGAAATGTTTTTGAATATAACTCTTTTTAGCTTATTTTTAATTATTTTAAAATGATTTGAAAAAACTATTTTTAATATAATGGTATCAAAAAAGAGAAGTTATGAAGATGAATGCAAGATATTTCACGTGCAATAAAAATGAAAATCACATTTAATCGAATATAATACATTTTATTTATATCATCAAAAAAACATTTTGTATGTATTTCTTGTTATACGCAAGATTTTTGGTATTTATAGCTATAGATATTTAATATATCAAGACATAAAATGACATAATAAGATTTAATATATCAAAACGTAAATTGAGTACATCTGTATATAATACTAAAAAGTAACTTAGAGGGACACTTGGCATATTCTTAGGCCCCTTAAGTTTGATTTTCTCGTCTCTCTCTGCTCTTAAATAATTACCTAAATTAACAAATATTAAATAATTTTAATTCTTTTTAGATTAAAAATAATTTTTAGTAAATTAAGAAAGATGTCTTTTTATTAATGCTATTTCTACAAAATAAAATTTTATAAAAGAAGAAATTTTTCTAAAACATCAAACTTTTTTTAAACTATAAAATATTTTAAAGTTGGTGTTTTTAAAAAGTAAAATTTTTTAATAAACTAAAAATAATTAAAATTAGGAGTTATAATAAGAAATTTTTAAGAATGACATTTTTAATACAGTTTGTTTTTAAAAAAATATTTAATTTCTTTAGAAAAAAAGTTTTAAAACAATAGTCTAAAAATTGATATCATTATTTTATTACTTATAGTTATTACTCGTACGTATTTTAATCATATCTTATTTTAGAATATTATTTTATACTTCATAAATTTTTATTATATTTAATATATTATTTTTTCAACCAGTGTAATACACGGGCTTACGATAATCACTATTACATAAATAACAATCAACAACTAATCAGGGATATTATGAACATTCATAGCTTGATCCGAGCTAATTCAATACCATATCCCAATATCTGATTACATGGTCAAAACAATCCAAAATTGATCTCATTATTGCACATAATTTTTCGGTGTATATTATTCAAATCTCAATTTCTTCATACTAATATCATCACACCCATCCAATATCTAGCTCATAATTTGATCTATTAACAACTTGTTCAAAATTATCTCATACTCGATCACTTTTTAAAAGTATTGATTTTCAGTCTTCTTACAATTTTATATCACTTCTATCATCTGTATATATTGTGATCTCCCTTCAATATTTAATATATATGGTTTTTATTCCCAATTGCTTTGATTTTGATTAATTTATGTAAATTTCATTGGTTTTAGTCGATGTTTGTGATTCTTGACAACTAGAAGAAATTTAAGTATTTTTTTCAAGTTCTCATAAATTTGAGTTGTGATTCTTTATCTGATAAGTCTTTTTAGTGATGAAAATTTAAAAATTAAGTTCATTGTTGATTGTGAATGATAGTAGACAAGATATTGTATACGCATCATTAAGTTTTTCGTATATTTGGCAAAAGTGCAAGATATATACCCTCAGAAAACACATAAGATTAACTGGTGGTACCAGCTTATACAATATCAAAGAAACAAACAACTTTACAAATTGGACATTACAATTAGGTGAAGGTGACCCCGACGGATTGAATGATGAGGAGGCTACGATAGATATACCGTATGATCTTCTTATTACTGATTCGTTCGATCCTATCTCAGATTTAATAGAGTTTGTCTATCATTCTATCATTAGTAATATTGAAAACCCAACTTTCTTTCAAGAGAGAGCAATTTTTGCATCAAAAAACGAAGTTGTTCAAGAAATCAATGATCGTTTACTTTTGTTGTTTCCGGGTGATGAAAGAACACCTTAGTTTCGATTTTATAAGCCAAGAAGAGTATATTAACGATACATTTGATGAGAATTTATGCTCTCCGAATTTTCTAAATGGAATAAAAGTTTTTGGATTACTAAACCACTTTTTAGTATTAAAGGTTGGTGTTCCCGTCATGCTTCTTTGGTTTGTGTAATGAAACTAGACTTATGGTTATACCACTCTGCAATCATATTATAGAAGCTAGGATTATATCAGGTAGCAATGTTGGCACCCGTACATTCATTCCAAGATTGAGTTTAACACATTTGGCAAAATGATTCCTTTCAAGTTTAAAATAAGGCGGTTTCTTTGGTTATATGTTTCGCTATGATAATAAACAAAAGTGAAGTTCAATCTTTGTCAAGAGCCGATTTGTACTTAAAAGAGTCTGTTTTTACACATGATCAGCTTTATGTCGTCTTGTCACAAGTCAAGAGTAGAGATAGATTGAAAACTCTTAACTTTAGATAATGATGGCAAACCTATTCATGTTACTACAAATGATTTTGTGTTATTTAATAATTAACTATCCCCCTCACATATAATACACTGGTAACTAAAGCTAGTATAATATAATATATGAAAATGTAAACTAACATAAAATTTACTTAAACTTTTTGCGACTTCTTTATACACCCTTAACAAACTGTTTCGAGGTTCTCAAGTTTATAAAAATCTTTCTAATATTTTAGTAGTTAGTTAAAATGCACATATGACTTGCCTAGCTAGTTAACTTTCTTATTGATTCTTTTATAAGATAATTCTCTCATCCATTTTTATAAAATTCTTATGAATTTTATTATATATAAAAATTTATACAAGACCTTGTCTAAACAATATGAAAAGCATATTTTGAATTTAAAAAAATTAATACAATTTAAAATTTGTTTTTTGTAAACAGTTTAAAATTTGTTTTTATAAAACATTTTATAACACATTAATACAATATATGAACTATAGAACATTGTAAAATGTTTTATAACAATGTGATTTTCATTTTTATTGTACAATCGAGAAATATCTTACGATCTTCTTCATAACTTTTCTTTTTTTAATACCACTATATATTAAAATTCATTTTCCGAAATCATTTTAAAAGAAATAAAAAAGTTAAGCTAAAAAAAGTTATATTTAAAAACATTTTTAGAAATCATCTTTAAAAGACTTAGAAAACATTAAATTAATAATGTTTTGTAGAATATTTAATGAGTATAGAAGAGAGAAACAAAAAAGTTCAAAAATACTATTTTAGTAAATATTTTTCTAACTACACCATTTTGGTAAATAATTTTAGCATTTACACCTTTTTGGACAAAAACTCATAGAAAAAAGTTTTCGGGTTGCCATGCATAGTATTAGTGGTGGTTACTTTTTTTTTTCCGGAAAGGCCAGGCATAGCTAAAAACTTTTTTTTACTTAAAATTGGGATTACAATCAAATCGCATTAAATGACATTTTACCATTAAAAAAAATGTAGTTCAAAGGAAGTAGTTTAAAACATATAGACAATACGTAGAGAACCTAATCAGTCTCGAACGAGGAGCACGTAGCCGTAGGCCCGTAGAATGATTAATATATATAGGCTTGTGGTCAAGACCATAGCTGATGAGTCTTGGCATGGCTAAGTGGTTGTTTCACATACAAACCAGTCTCAAAACACATGAGATAAAACTAAAGGCGACAATGCCAAAACAAGAGGTAAAGACTAAAGAGTAGTAAACATCTACTGTAAACAAAACTCAAATGACATAAGTGAACTAATAGCAAATTAGCCTTCATCTATACGTCTAAATTTTGATCTTCATTTATATGCCCTTGCACGTGGATGCCTTCATCTACATGTATAGGTTGATAAAGTTTCTAGTTTAAATTTCTTTTTCCTTTTAGAATGACTTGAATCAACTTCGGATTTCGATTTGACATGAAATGCATGGAATATTACCAAATTGGGGACATACTTAATCAAGCAAGAAAAACAACACTCTAACGATTAGAAATACGTGATTACCTTCAAGCAAAATCAGCTAACATAATAATAATCAAACAAATTAGATTGTAGTCTTGTAGGCAACCATGCAAAAATGATTAAGCAAAGATTAACGATTAAGCATCAACTAAGTTCTAAATAAGCAATTAAGCAATGATCAACGATTAGATTTATGCGGAATACCTTCAGGAGATTATAGAATCGATAGACAGAAGTGATTGTTAGAATCATGCAATCAACATAACTCAGCAATTGGACGGCTGTGGATGTTACATTTTCGTTTCTTGAAGATCGAACACTAGAACGTATGGTTGCTCATTTGTTTTTCTTGATAATCAAACAGATTGATGAAGCTGAATAACAATATCAGTGTTTTCTCCAATCTTCATTTGATTGCTAATTCGCCTTTACATTGTTCAAGTAATCGAATATCAACCGATGGTTTTCCTTTCATAAAGTTAAAATTGAATATGACCCCTATACCTGTGCTTATAGTACATTAACCCATTAAGAAACATCACATGCCCATGGTCCCATTGTATCTTATACATAACAGAGATTTTAAAGACGGGGCCCTGAAAAATTGCTTGGTGTTAGACTGCCCCTACATTCACTACATATTTATATGTGTGCTTTTATTGGTATGATGAGTATTTACGTTGTGAGTTTTATTTTGGTATGGATGACATAATTGAACCATGAATCACAATTTTATAATTTTTTTATGTAGAGTTATGAGACTATTGGTTTTTTTTGTAGGTGACAAGTGATAATGCTAGTAGTTTGAGAACAAATAAGAGATGTTATTAATGTGTCTTTGAATGAAGTTATTTTTTGGGTATAATTTATTATAGCGGCATTGTACAACCTGTTTTTACATATGGTATCTTTTTTTATATGTCTTCATTTTAGTGCTTGTACCACTTCTTTGTTGGTGGCAGGGTGCTTCGGGCTTTGTTCGGTGTTTGGTGAGCCGATGGTGGTTCCATGTCTCGCAATAAAGGTTGTGGTCGGCTACTGCCACCTTACTTCAGCGTGTTACCCGGTGGTTTCATGTTTCATGGTTTGCCCTTTGTGTGGTGCTCCGGTCAGGCCCACTGTGCTCTCGAGAATGCGTGGGTGTGATAACCTGTCGTTTGGGTTATCAAAACACCTAATTAACCTAGGTAGTTAGGGTAAGTCAAGTATCATATCCACGGGAAGCATGTGGTTAGTGTTACACAATTCGTTTGATTGTTTAACTAAGTTACTTAACTAAAACTAAATTGTTGTCTCTTTAACTGTAATGGACGTTGATGAGATTGATTAAACCAAACAAAGACTATAAAAAAACTAAAAGATGATCACACCCGGGTTTCAGGTATGTGAAAGAATTTTGTAATCTAGGTTCTATCAAATTAGAAATCACATATACATGATTAGTTTGTTATTCCTGTTAAAACATGATTAGTTTGTTATTCCTGTTAAAACATGATTACCAATTAGATAACGAGTTATGTAAATTAGATAGTAAAACTAACTAAAACTAAAACCTGATTATATAATTAATAAACACCAATTATGACAATACCCTAGTCAATTATCAATGATAAATAAGGCACAGACTAATAATTCGATGATTAATCAATTGATAAAACTGTTTTAACCAATGCACATAAACAATGAGCGATAATTAAACAATCAAAGTTCAAGTCTACAATAAATAAATCCCAAATTAAACACAACTTTATCACTAGCCTTACATCCGGAGATGATCACCAGTAAACTAGCTGCTCATACTCTTAATCGAATATTCTGATCTCGACTCAAATGTAAACAGCAGCCAAAACGGTTGCTACCGTCCGTAGCCTCCCCATTGCCGTCCCCGAATGAAAGAAAAAACCTCAACTAATTGCTTTGGTTTTGTTTACTAACTAACCAATAAAGCCCAAGACCATATCTTTTATTGCAGCCCATCCATCTAAATCGATCAACACAAACCCATTTGTCATATATTGTTTTTAATCTAATAAAACTTAAATTCTATGTCTCGTGAACCTACTTTGCTTCTCTTTTTCCCTTTTGCTCATACATATTCACATCATACATTGCTTGCAGTTCCTTTTTAAGTTTTCATCCAATCCGCTTATGATCTGCACAAACGTTGAAAAAAGAATTGATATATAAGTTAAGTATATGAAATTTTATTAAAAGTATCTTTTGATGTTTTACGTATCAAATCAAATTTATTCTTTGACTTATATAAATGTTTTGATAAAAAAAATTCAACCTTTAACTTTGTGCTCTCTTGAAACTTTTAAACTCTAAATATGAACCGACTAAATATATATTAAGGCTTAAAAAATTATAATTAACTATAATTCACACATGTAAATCACCGTCCATCGGGGTGGTGGCGTGTATGTTTACCGCCGCCTTCGGCAAGTCAGTTGGCCAGCGATGGTGTGGCTGGTGGTCGGGCCACGGTTGCCGCCGCCTCTAGGTGTTATGCTCCGATACAAAACCCTATCTCGATGCCACGAATCGATGACGATGTTTCATCTGAGATTTACATCTATGATGATGGGTAGTCTCATCTGAGACATTATGGCACTTTAATAGGTCTGTGAATGAACTGTTATTTTTTTGGGTGCAACATATTTAGGCAGTAAGCTTTTGCATAGATAGGTTCAGTCGATGATGATATGAGACATGTATCTGAGACCATTTTAGACGTGTAGACGTTGTGCGTTTCATCTCATTTTGAATAAGATTTTGTTGGTTTTTTTGTTTTTTTGTTGCTTAGGTTACTTTGAGGTCTATGACAATTGGGGTTGGTTTTGACGATTCAGCATGGTGCTATTCTATGGCCTTGAGCTAATGATGATAACGGCTATGCGAGTTGACGTGGTTTAGTATGGTTCTATTCCGTGGGCTTGAGTTATATGTCGGCGATGATAAAAAACTAAAAATGTACCGTGTTCGATGTTTTTGCAAGGTAAACGGTTGTTTGCAGCCGCAAAGAACCGACACTTCTAAGCCTTCAACATGTTATATTTTCAATCTCGCCATGAAACGCAAGCGCGTTATACCTAGAAATGTTCCCTGCGCAATGGACAAGGCAATCAAAGTGGATTTCCAAATAACAACTAGAATCCGAATCAACAGGATGGTAGAGATCTCATAAATCCATTTTTATTATTAAATATATACTAACATTTTATCATAAATATTAATAAGCACGTCCAATCACCTACTATATTTACACTTATAATTCAAAAGGATTCATATTCTCTCAAACTCTACAAGCACTCTTACGTATTATTTAGAGTAAATTACATTTATCGTCCTTTAGGTTTGTAGTAAATTTCAGGTTTCGTCCATAAAAGTCCTTACATTCTTGAACCGTTACTAACGAACTAGCGAGATAATTTTCAGCAGTACTACTGGTTTGACAAACCACACCTACGTTACTCGTGCTAACTCGACTGAAGGTTGAACAGATGTTTAATTGACCTAACATTTGCCACTGTTTATGTTAGACGTGGTGGAAATGCAACCAACTTACAAACAACCAGCTTCGGTTTGAAACGCTAAGTAACTTGATTATAGGCTAGCTACCTATCGATATACTTTAATTACTTTGCCATGCAAACATTTTCAAACATATTGTCTGTTGTTAAAACTATGAACTCACCAACCCTGTGTTGACACACTTTAACATGTTTTCTCAGGTCGCATGAACGCTTAAGGTCATATCGCATGGCTAAGGGTTTACTCATGGTATCCATTACAAATCTATTTCCTTGCATTAAATACTTTTATTCGGCATCGTGTTTTGCGCAACTATTAGTACTGGCTTTAAATTTTGAATTATACGCTTCCACATTGCTTATCATTTCAACTATGTCTTACTTTGATTAAACTTCAAACATTTAATTAAACACATATAGTGTCGTTTGATTTAACTATGTCTGAGATCCTGATTTATCACGCGTCTCACTGTAAAACCTCGCAGGTGAAATTTGAGAGTGTGACAAATTGTAGGTTCTATTCGCGATAAGCAGTGGAGATGGTTAGATCTATTTCGGAGCAGGGGATAGGTCGATGTGGTAGTGGAGACCGAGTGAAGAGAGACAGTGTGTGAAGAAAGGTTAAGGCCACCAGAGAAGCCGATGGATCGCAGTGGTGGTGGTTACCGAGTGAAGAAGGTATAGACCATCAGAACAGGAGATTGGTGATGATGGTGGTGGTGGCCGAGTGAAGAAAGAGGGTGAATGAAGGTGGTGACCACCAGAGCAAAGGATGGGTCGCGATGGTGGTGGTGGCCAAGTGAATGTAGGTGGAAATCACCAGTGCAGGGTGGTGGCTAAGAGATTGGTGGTGGGTTGAGATCAGATGGTTGCCGGCAAATTACTCTCGTGACCACACCACCACCGGCTTCTTTATCCCAAGCCTACCATTTCCCCCATCTTCATCATCTATGATATATATATGTGTATATATATATATATATATATATATATATATATATATATATATATATATATATATATATATAACATATACATACATATTAATAAAAGACTAACTTGGGTGCCACGTGGCAATTCCTAGGGTGTCCACCTAGGATTTGTCCACGTGTCATCACACAATAAACCTATTATTTTAAACACAAATCAATTATGTCTAACTTTTCAAACATAATTATAATTTTCAATTTTTATTTTAAACAATATAGATGAAAAATCAATTAATTCAAACTTTATAAAAATAATCACAACTCAAATTTTAAAGTTTATATATAATATGAGTTCGGAGCAGGGGATAGGTCTCTTATACCCGTGTAATACACGGGTCACTATATATATATATATATATATATATATATATATATATATATATATATATATATATATATATATGGTAAAGTTCAAATGAGAGCTCACTCTAATTGTAAGAACTCATTAACTCTATATGGACCATTGATTGCATTCTAAAGGCATAAAATTATGACAAGTGTTCACATACTCTTTTAGTAGAAAATGACATTTTTGATATTTTACTATCCATAAAAATCAGCTTTTAACATGATGGTGACAAGTGTCACCATTTATTTTCAAAAAATTTCATCTACTTTTTTATATAAAGATTTAAAAATCTTTACAACTTTTTTATATATTGTTAATTTTCTATAAAAATTACACTGTTAAACTCGTTTTATTTTCTTTTTAATTCCAATATAGTCTCGAAAATTTTTAATTTTTTTTCCAAACGCTACTTGTTACACTACTATAACCTGTAGAGAAATGTATGTGGTTGTTGTAATTTTTAGGGTTACAGTGATGTAACACAGTGTAACACTTACTTACAATGAATTACATCAAAATCGTTTGAATGTAAATCCTAATACTTAAAATGAATTACACCATATTGTAATACCTCATAATGAATTACATAAAAAAAACATCTATAAACATCAGAAAACATAAAGAGTTTGTTAAAATAAAGTTCATGTAACAGATTTACTCATTTACTATGAATTACATCATGTTTTTTAAAGACAAATCCTAATGCTTATAGTAAATCATATTATACTGTAGTTACTTACAGTGATTATATTAAAGAAAAATATACAAAAACCCACAAAAATCAACCTAATAAAATGGGTTCAAATGCAAATCCGATCTTTAAATAACTCTTGGCTTGATGCATCATCGTTATTATCCCCTTCGTGCAAAAAAAAATGCATAAGCCTAATAGAATATTTACATTATAAGATTACAATGATGAAACATAGCGTATTGAATTGCATCTTGTTCATTAAATGTAAAATCTAATACTAATAGTAAATTACTTCAAATGTAATTACGTAAAGTGAATTACATCGAAGAAACGTACATAAAACCAACAAAAATACAACATATTTTGATCATAGAATTCAAGAAATTAAATTCAATATAATACTAACCGGTATATTAACAACGGAACACCCAGAATAGAACATAAAAACATACTAAAATCTAGACACATACCGTTAAACTCATATCATTTTTCTCTTCAATTCATATATAGTCTCAGCAATCTTTTATGGTTTAGTTCGAACGTATGTAGTTACATTACTGTAACTAGTATTTGCAACACCTAAAAATCCATTTTACAATATATAAAACGACATGTTACACTGATATAACGAAACACCACTGTAATCAAACTAAAATAACAAAAACACACCATTGTACCGTAATTACACCACAATAAAAAACACTTACACTGTAATTGCATTACACTCAAAAGCTGTAACATGTAAAAACAAAACCTACTTACTCTACTATAAAACATATTAGATTCACTGAAACTAACAAACTGATTACTTTGATGAACTGATGTAAAAGATGTAATAACTACAGTAAATTACATCATACTGCAATAATTACTTACAGTAAATTACAATAAATTATATCATATAAACAAGCTGTAATGAAAACAAATATGTAAACCTACTTAACTAATATAAATCAATCTGTAAACCAATGTTAATTAAACGTAAAACAAACATATATAACTTCTAATTTGCATCAATTTCTAGGCAATTTTCTGTGATTGTTCCATGCGATAATAATATCCAGGCAATTTTTAACTTCTAATTTGCATCAATTTCAAAAACCCATATGTTTTTAAAAGTAAAAACACCATTCGTTCCAATATCATAGCTACAGATTTACTTCCACGGTTAAATCTACTACTTTTAATTTTTCAAATTGATATAAATTCCCTTGTAACTTAAAAGACCTCCATTTTCAAAATCTGAATGTCTTAATAAGTTTAGGCATAATTTAAATATTCAACTGAGATTAAGATAATACAAACATAATAATACTATCATTTATAGGAATCGCTTATTAAAAATGCATAAAGGGGACCTTGAATGTGCTGACATCATGTATAATTAGCCAAATCAATGACAGTCTCATCAAGAAAAAATTAAATAAACATTAAATGCTATCATATTTATAGGAAAATCAAACCAATTAAAATTTTGGGGTTTTTAAAGTTTTAGCCATACCATTAGAATTTTGTAAAATGCAAATACATGGATTGAAACTCTAAATATAAATCAAAGCAATCAAAGTAAATATACTTGCAGATCAAGAGAGCCACCTGATAATGGTGACTGAAGGGAAAAATAGAGCAAACACTCTTGAAAACAACATCCATGTTACAACGGTGATGGCTCTTTCGACAAGCCAGGGATGGTGGTGATCGTAGCGTCAATGGGGTATGAATGTTTGGTAACATTTTGGTGATGGGGTAGCTATTCAAGAACAGGAAAAAAAAGATTTAGGAAGATAAGGAAGGTTGGATAGATTAGATTTCTTTGATTTAGTTATCAACATAGAGAGAAAAGTTGATGGAAGGTACTGACATGAATAAGAAAAAGCAGAAGAAGAAAATGACTTTATTGCCCCTGATCTCATCAAGACCATTCATTAGGAATCTAAAATATTTTATAATATATCAATAGGTGTGGTAGAGTTATAGAGTTTTTACAATTATTACGAGTTCTCAAAAGAGCTCATTCCTATATCTATATACATATATATATATATATATATATATATATATATATGTATGTATATATATATATGTATGTATATATATATATATATATATATATATATATATATATATATATATATATATATGTATGTATATATATGTATGTATAAATATATATATGTATGTATGTATATATATATGTATGTATGTATGCATGTATATATATATGTATGTATGCATGTATATATATATATGTATGTATGTATGTATATATATATGAATGGGCTCTTGTGAGAACCCGTAATAAATGTAAGAACTCTATAACTCTACCATACCCATTAATATATTATAAAATATTTCAGATTTCAAATGAATGGTCTTGATGAGATCAGGGGCAATAAAGTCATTTTCTTCTTCTGCTTTTTCTGATTATATATATAAGTTACGTACATGTATGGGTTATGTATATGTAAGTACGTGTTACCAAGTGTATAGCTAAGAGTTACATATATGTAGCTCCTACAAGTTACGTATATGTAAGTCGTTTCGTCATCATCGACTTTCATTGGAGTTTATATGAAAAAATATATAATGACCTTGAAATAAGATTAAGGTTTACTCAAATATACTTTAAACAATTAAAAAGTTAAATCAATTATAAATTATGTGATTGGGTAGTGGTGGTTTTCACGGGTTTTAATTATAAACATGGTTTTCATTTTATCACTCTCCTATATATATATACATACATATATATATATACAAGATGTAAATAATAAAATATAAATATTTTATTATTAGTTATTTTAATAATTATAATACTCATACCTTTTAGACATTACGCATAGCCTTGCATTTTAAATTTAAAGATTAAAAACACCTGACATGCTATCTAAATTCAAAATATCAAAATATTACAACACTAGAACGCTTCATATGCATTATGGAAGATGCTTTTTTGGAGAAATAGAAACTTTTTTACTAGTATTAGATGATTTTTGTTTCCCACACTAAAAGTGGAAAAACAAGGAACAAAAGAAGAATCCAACCATATAACTTTTTTCCCAAATAGTATGCTAGCAGCTTAAAAGATGCTTGCGTTCACAGCAAACTAACATTTTGATTCATTTCTAGATGAAAGGAGAGGTGCAGTTTGATCAGATTGATCAGGTGACCCAGGCTCATCTAAAGCGCATGAATTGTTGCCAATGACCACGCGTATCTCGTTCTTCTCTTTGGCCTATTCAGGGACTATTTGTGTAATTACCTATAACTTAAATAATCCAACCCCCACCCACAATCCCCACCCACATTTCTTTCGAAAATCAAACCACCACCACCGCTGAATCCACCACCGCCGGTACCCATCATCGCTATCGCCCACCACCACCATGGTCAACGCCCAGTTCAGACCCTAAATCACCACTAATTCACCGTCTCCGCCCCATAACAACTACCCCAACCCACCCACTGTTGTCTTCCTTCTACTTCCAATTTAGACCACGACCACCACCTCCATTAAATCAACAGCCGCCGACCGCCATCACCTTGGTTAACACCCTTCCTTCTTAGCACCTTGAGGAGTAATATGGTGAGTATCACCATCATCATAAACAAAACAACCACCACGGAAAACCCTAAAATCATCAAAAGGGAAACCATCTCCATCTGGCCACCACCATTGGTCACCAATCACCACCATTTTGTCCGACCACAACCATTCGACAAAACCACCACAACCAGTACCAACCACACTATCGGTTCCCCCACCTCAGCTTTTTCTCAAAACCTTATAACCCAATTGAGGATTCTTGGTTTTGGGGCTTGTATGCAGATGTGGTAATTCAACGGAGATGAAGCGGCGGTGGATTGTGCGATGGTGGTGATGATGTAACGATGAAGATGATGTTGATGGTGTTGTTGTTTCATTTAAAGAGTTGAAGAAAATGGTGGTGGTGAGGACAATGTGAGGGGGTGGTGGCCGGTGGTGAGGGCTGTTGGTGGTGGTGGCCGGTGGTGGGGGCTGATAGTAGTGGTGGCCAACGGTGGGGGGTGGTGGTGGAGAAATTATTCTTAGTAATTTAATATATATATATATATATATATATATATATATATATATATATATATATATATATATATATGTATATTATATATTTATGTATATTAAATTACATAAACAGTCCCTTGTATATACTAAATGACACAAAATAATCCCTTTAAGTACATTAATAGTCCTTGTAAAATGAAAAGACAAAAATGTCACTAGGTTTAACAGAAAAGTTAACGTCTGTTAGTGTTAATACATTAACTCGTTACAAATTGAAAATACAATACCCAAACCTGTTACAAAAACTCTTAGTACCCGAAACTGTATTTTTAATAAACCACAGGGACCATTTGCGTAATTAACTCTTAATTTATATAAATTAAACTATTTATAATAGAAACAAAAATAGTGTAAGATTACACAAATTAATAAAGTTAAAATATTACATATTTTTATGATTTATAACTAAAAATAAATATGATTAAAAGTCATTAATGCACATGACTAAAGACATAAACCCAATAAAAATCCACCCAGTTAAAATATAAGAAAAAAATAAAAAAAACTAATAAATAAACCCGTCCCATCCCACGTCCGACCTTACTCCTCTACACATCTTATATTTTAGAGGTGGGCAACTCCAACCCGTGTCCTCCCCAAAAATTTGCCATCTCACCATAGATTCCTCATCCGCATGTGGCTTTTAAAGCTCATACCAATAATTGTAAGTTTTTCAAGAAATAAACTCACAAACCATCTAATTATAATTCTAAATCTATATTAATTCATCACGAGTCATAAGACTTTAATCATTAACCATTTAAAGATGTCAATCTTTTCTACTATGTATCGAAAATTGATTCTTATAATCGCTTTGTTTACGGCCATCTAATCCGTTCAGAGCCCAACAACTAGTTTTAACCATATGAGATAAAGAAGCTATGTTTTTTTTTTGCAAAGAAGGCTTAAATGTCCAAGAAACATATTCATCCGACTCCTTAAACTTATAAGTTCACTGAACTAGAGTAGAACAGTTAAATTTGAATTCAATAAACATTCAGTAAACAAATACTATTATTATTATTGATCATTATTTGTTGAGTTAATATATTTGTAATAAACCGGCATCCATAAATGCAACTAAAATGAATGTCAAAATGTAAACTCAAGACTTATTATGTGGTCAAAATGCCAAACTATTAAACATTATGTGGTGATTTGAAAACTCCTAAACCTTACTATTTCTTTCATTCTAAAGTTAATAGTATAGTAGGATACCGGTTCGCGCGTTGCGCGATATTGGTTTTTCGGTTTCGGAATCTTTGGTTGGGCATGCTGTTATGGGCCAAAACTTTTGGCCTGTCTTTATGTAATCGTTGTGGATTGTCGATTTTCAAGTAGCCATCTCTATTTACAAAAAGTAGTTTTCAACATGAGTTCGGTGTTAGGTTTACCACCTGATACATGGTGTTCGTCTTATGGTACCCATTTACATAAAAAGCGTTCTTGATGGATTGGTTCCATATGTCTATTCTAGAACTACAAAATGTTGTTAATGTGGCCTTCTGCGATTCTATCTTCTGCCTTGTGCTTGTTCTAGAACTGCAAAATGTTGTTGCGGCGGATGGGCTATACTTTTCTGGCTACTTCAAAAGTGACAGCACATATTGTGCTAGTCGTTCTTTGGTTTCTTGCCTGCTGATGTTTCTGTTTCGGGAATAGAATTACGACTTTATTGATTTCCCGAATTGTTAGTATGAGCTTTAACTATATAATAATATGGAGTTGTTTACCTGCTTGCTGAAATAGGGCTCTTTTCGTGGTTTGTTGTTCCTCTGTTTTCTCTGTTGTTGACAGTGCTGCTGGCGGGGTTTTTGGTGCTGGGGTGCTGGTAGACGGTGTGTGTACGGCATTGTCTTTCACCATCTTCACAAATAACTCCAGTCCTTGTGTTTTTGGAGGCTTGAACTTCGAAGAGCGCCTGGTTGTCTATTATCGTGTGCAAGATGGCGTTGGGGTCAGTTTTTGTCAGCATTTCTTGGCATGTCATTCCGAGTAGTGTTGCTGAAGGCTTGTTGAAGATGGTTGCAGGAATACTCCCAGTATCATCTGAGATTGTTGCTGTTATTTGGAATCTAGAATATGTGTTTTGTTAGTAATGGCTTTATTTCTAAATGTAAATTGTTAAGTGTATGCTTACATTTCGGTTGGATGGTTGTAGTAGCCGTGGTCTGAACAGTACCAAAGATTTCCAGATTTGAGGAGGGATTGCTCGCAGTCCAGACAACCAATGCAATGTCGTTCCTTGTTTGTGGCCACATGTGTCACAACTGCGTTGACAGTGAATGTTTGTCCCTGTGGTTACAATAAGAGGGGGTGTTTAGATGTAAAATGGTTAAGCAATGTGTATTGTGGATGTTTGTTCTTACCGCTAGCTCATGCCTGTCCTTGGTCATAATTTCGGATATTGTTGCATGGTTTTGCATGGTTTTTGATTTGTCGTCGTGACCTTGTGCCTCTATGCCCTGTTTTTCCTTCTCTGCTTCCAGCCTCTTGAAACTGTAGATAGGAGAATGTAAATAGGCAGAAATATGAGGCCGAATGAGACGGTTTTTTATTTTTTGTTTTGGGTCTGTGGGTTGGGAATGGTGTTATAGCCCATTACTTATCTTGTTTTTCACATGTTTTACGACCTAAATTATTAATCTAATGTGGTGTAAGTCAATAGGTATAGGTAGCTATAAGAGTTGGTATGGTGTATTGTGTTACGCGACTTACAGATCCAAAAGGATGTGTGTCTCTGCTGCTGTTGGATATTGGTAGACATGGGTTGCATTAGTTGATTGTAGTTGTAGCTTACCTGTTGTCATCCATATATATGAGATAGTGTGTTTTTAAGGTGTAGGCGTTTTATGAAAGTGTTCATACCCATGAAATCAATGACTCTCATTGTTGTGAAGGCGAGTATTATTAGAGCTGTAGAAGCCTCGATTGCAACCCTTCCAAACCTTGCTGAAGAGGTTGCTATTTCTTCCCATAGTGTAAGGCTCACATCTTTGTTGCTGCAATATTAGATGGAGGTAGATTAGTATTTATATATGTATTAATTTGGTTATCCCATACAGGATAACGGAGTATGCCGGTATTAATGTATTTAAATTATGCGGGTGGTATTGACACACAGCTTTTACATTTATTCGGACATGAACGTCATGAAGAATACACTATATTTTCAGGTGTGTGATGTTTTTTTATAAGGGCCATTTCGTATGAACGTCAATTCAGGTGAGTTGTTTTTTAAATCCATACCGGAAGGCTGTTGTGACCCACAAATTACATTGATATGATGATATCGCAATCACAATCACATTTTAATATAATTTTAATATGATTAGAGTTAAGGGTTTTGGGTTTAGGTAGGTCATAACAGATTGGGTAGGGTTGTTATAACCTAAAAATTGTTTTGGTTGAGCATACAGTTTGACGATAATATTCCTGCTCTGTAGAAGATGTTTAGCTCATTTTTTGTTTTGTATCTACTTTAAAGAATATTAGATAGGTGTTTACCTGCATTCTTTCAATGTGATTGTGATGTATGGCTTTCCGGTCTTTGTGCTCTTGTCTTCCATCATTTGTAGAATGCCTATGCTGTCTATAGCCATAAAAAACTATTGTTTAGGATCACGTTGGATGCTGTGAATATATTGATATTGTTTACTGTATTGGGTATTACCTACAATAAACCTCTTTTCTCTTTGCAGATCCTTTTTAACCTCTTTGTGGAGGTGTTCCAGTCTCTGACGGGTCACAAACTCATAGTACTCATGTGGGAATTCAGTTGTGTCTGGAATTTGTGTAAAGGTCGAGGCTGCTCCAATGCGCATATATGCTTGGTGGGACAGAGTTGATGTATACTTATCTGGGTCTGTGCACGCATACCCTTTGATCTTGTAGCAGGATCGTAGATTAAGCTTTGCGGCTACTGATCTCTGGTCCGTTCCCCTGGCCATAGCATGTATCGCCATTCCCTATTATGCAGTGTATTTGTGTCATTAGTGTTATTAGGAGCACTGGATGCAACCTTAAAGTATATGGTGAATAAATAATATGCAGCTCTATTTTATACATATACCTGCTTATCCACAAACAGATAACATGTTTCGTTGTCCCGGAATGTTGGTTTCCAACAACGGATTACTCAAACCTCCAGCTCCGGGGCTGGCCTCCTGGTCTAAGAGCTGAAATGTCAGTGTCTTCCATTCTCAGTCACCTGTTTTTGAAACAAGTAGGCAAAGATGACAGGTAAAATAAAATATGAAGTATAATTTGTTTATATATGGTAAGATAGTGAATAAACAAAGCATTAAGGGTAGTGGAAAACCTGATTTACATTAATTTTGTTTAAAAGTTCTGCAAGGTTTTATTGTCAAGATTTTCAACGCTTTTCCTAGTTAGTATTTTTACCGACTTTGGAGACATTGCCCTAGAGAGAGCGACATATAGTTGGCCATGACCAAAAATAGGTTCAAGTAGGTATATTCCAATTTTTTTAAGTGACTGACCCTGGCTTTTATTAATCGTCATTGCATAACCCGTTTTTATCAGGAATTGTCTCCTTGTAAAGACAAATGGAAGTTCTTTCGTATTATGAATGAAGTTTATTCTAGGAATGTAGACTCTGTGGCCAATTGATGTACCAGTTATTATGTGTGCCTCAATTACATGTGGTAGTAACTATGATACCAATAGCCTTGTGCCATTACACAAACCATTTTTTTGGTCTATGTTACGAATTAACATGATTGGGGTGTTCTTTTTCAATTTTAAACGATGGTTTGGAATTCCGCTGAAATTAAGTACATTAAGATACTCAACTGGGTACATGGCATCTACATCTCCTCCGTTTCTTGAATGTGGAACCATAGAGTCTGTGCTTAGATACAAAGTGTAATCCCCAGGTGACATAGCAAGCACAAGATCATTTATTTCATCAACCGTATCGTTCTTAGGACAAATGATAGCACGCTTTGCAATAGATGTGGCTATTGGAATCAATTGGTTCGTGTCATCATATACAAATCTGATGAGGTCATAAAGTGCAGCATCATTGTCCTCAATGACCATTTGACCGGGTATTTCGATAACCTTAATATCTGTTTGTGCAGGGGTAATTGGAACGCCTTCCTTCCCATCTCCAACTCGCAATAGCCACTCAGAGAAACGTTGTACTTGTTCATGTGTTGTTGCCCCGTGACATGTTGTCGTTACCCTTAAGTTGACTGAAAGTCTGTGGACAGTGAAATGCTTCCACAGGTATGATCTTGGAAGACAAGACGCTATGATTTTGGCCTTAGTCGACTTTGGTTTAACCGGAGTGTTTGTCTAAAGTCTCCACCTAGTAATACAGATTTCCCTCCAAATGGCAGTGTCATGTTGCCTGTCAAATCTTTAAGTGTTTTATCGAGCGACTCAAAACACCTACGGTCGCTCATTGGTGCCTCATCCCAAATGATAAGACTCGTCTCTAACAGAAGCTTAGAAAGGTTAGGGTTTTTCTTAATGTGACATACAGATTCATTAGTTAATTCTAACACTATTTTAAATCTTGAATGTGTTGTTCGACCGGAAGGTAGTAAAAGGGATGCTATTCCTGATGCTGCTACTGCTAGAACAACATGACCTACAGACCTTAAGGAAGCAATGATGGTCTTCCAGAGATATGTTTTACCTGAACCACCATGACCATACATAAACAACAACACCTGTGATGACTCATGATAAGAGTTAACAACCATATCATACACCACTTTCTGTTCTGATTACAAGTTCACTTTTAAAGACATGTGTTCAACATGTAAAGCCTCCCTATCATAACTCCTTTCCTCAAGCAATAAAACATTTTTAAGTAACGAAAGTGTAGCTTCCATAGGAATAGGAAGACCAAATTCTGCTAATGAACGTGGGGGTAGCATTTGAATTCAATAGTAGCTTAATTTCATATAGGACAAACTGTTGTAGCTCAGTGTTGTTAATAGTACATAGCGAATTTTGAAGTGTATGTTCAAGTTTATACACCAACTCTTCTCCCATTCTTTTCTAATTTGCTTCCCACAACACCAATGGATTTGATACATCATAATATAGTATTATGTGCATAAAAAGTGACCTAATCTCAGAAGTTGTAGCCCATTCAGCGGCTTCTGAAATTAGTCAACCATTCATTGTCATCTCCAATTAAACCTAACTTTTCACATGCCTCTCTGAAAGTTGGTAACATAACCCCAGAAACAGGTGGTATGTGTGAAAATGAACAACAGCCAGCCTGGTAACCAAGTAACATTCTTAAATAAAATAGCTCACCACAGGTAGGATGTACATATGTTAGCCTACCAATAGTTGGTGTCCTCTTTGACCTCCTTCGCACCCATGCCTTTGTTGAAAGGTCCCACCTGTATTTGGACAGATAGTCTATATAACGAAGTTCAGCTCCAGAATCAATGATTTAGGTCTGCGTTGAGGATTCGGCCAGGTTGTTTGCAAGCCATTCAGTAAGCGTTGTTTTCCCAACATTATTGTTACTAATAATGTCTTGCAGTCGTTTTGATTGTCTAAAAGTAAGATTTTGTTTGCCTTCTAGGTGCACAACCAATATTTGAACTGGTGGATTCCTATGATGAATTGGAAACGCTAAAATCCTCCATGCTGCCTCGTGAGGGCAAACAAACCGACCATCAAGATAGTTTTTAATTTCATCAATGACTTCCACGCTATCTCTCTTTATACTTTTAGAGTTGCCATCACTTCTAGTTAATGCAAAATGAACTCTATCTGCTCCCTTCAAAATGTATTTGAAAAGGTATTTGATAAGCATACTCCAGCCATAGTACTCAACATTTATGAGGGCGTCAAAATGCAAAAGTAGGTTTGCATTATATGGCACGACATATCCATTGTCCAATGGAACCCCATGTTTGATACATGGCTGGCAGTCCTTAGATCTTCTATAATGGACATAACCACCACTATCAAAAAAGGTTTTTGGCTCATAAGGTTTAGGGTACATCTTTGAGCAGGTACCGTCCTTCATACATGGGGATGTCATTCTTACAATACCGCACGGACCATGTAGCATGAATTCAGTAACAATCCGGTATAACACAGGATTTGTAGATCTGTTTGGCAATATAGCGCTTATATAGTTATCGACATCCTTTGGAGTGCGAACAACATAAGACTTGGACACCCATAGCAACGTGTGACAATGGGGCAAACCTCTCTTCTGGAACTCAATAGTATATAACTCTGAAAATAAAGAAAGTATAACACTAAGATAGAACATCACAACAAAATTAGTTTTGTCGAAGTCAACTAAAAATCGAACCCGAAAATATCATACCAGCAGCAACATCACCAAATGGTCTAGCTGTTTTTAGATGCTTGATGAACGAACACACTTTCATTTCGAACACCCTAGCAATGATGTCAGGCCTGTCCTGCGGACCCATGACTCCAGCAGCTGCAATTGCCCTTGTAATCTCGGGCCAATTAACATTGCATGTAAAGGTGATAAAGTACTGAGGATTTCCATATACTCGACATACAGCAAGGGCATCATGGTAATGTTTGTACATATACCTAGGACCTCCAGTGAACGACGAAGGAAGCACAACACATTTTCCAACACTATGACCCTCGGTATCACCTCGAGATATGGCGTCGTGCACACCTTCTAAAAATTCACATCGAAATTCCTGTTGATTGTTCCGTATGTATTCCAAACGACAGTGCTCAACACAAACATACGCATCAACAATATATTGCTGAAACAATCTACCCCCGTGAAGCGGAAGGTTGTACACCCCCTCACGATCATGCATTTGAAACAGTAATACATCGAGGGACTAAGGTTTCGATCGTCGGATGTTTGATCAGGCCCTAACCGCATTTCCGGGGACCAACCTTGTTTAGCACGGGGGAATAAAAGTGGATATTGCAACGGCATATAAGAGGGATGAAGCTTGCTAACCCTATGCGGTGTGTTGTCCTTATGACGGATAATCACGTCAAAATCTTCTGACCCAACACCACCATCACATACTATAGCACCAACACTATTCTCCACAGGGTTATCATACCTCCTGTCTTTTACCCTGCTATGAAGTCTAATGCTAAACTCCTAAACAGGCTCCTGTTGACACAAATCCCTTGCAGATCGAAAAAGACACACATAGTCATTAACCTCATCAAGAATAACAGTCAATGCAGAGATAATATTAATGGACAAATATGCAGAATTATCCCCTTGGAAAACATGAAGCCTGTTCGCAACCTCATTCTGACCATCATATATATACATTTGCAAAAACCTGGGCCGATTTCCCGGCAATGGACACAACAACCCCAACCAATGACATACCTGACCAGCAACTCTAAACACATACGGACCACCAACTTGATTTATGGTATGATCAACAGTAGCACCAAAAGAAGTCATCGAAAACATAGCATTGTACATGCGAATATTAAGCATAAACTCATGATCGCAAAATAAAGAAGTTAACAAATCAGGAGGCTGTACGGGACCTTACAACACTTATGATACCGATGTCTTCGAGAAGCCGGAAAGGACGTTAAACGCTCCGCATTCCAAAAAAGAGCACCACAAAACTCGCAAACCTCACTACATCTACCTAAATCCACATAGTTAGGAGACAGCATAAAATTACCAAGAATTTCTACCGTATAATTCGATGCAACCTCTGGAGGACCAGAATTAGAACTGAAGGAAAACACGTCCCCTCTTGCAGATGATCTAAGCAACGCGGCACGATGAGAAGACTGTCTTTGAGTCTGAGACGATGCCTCAAAAGATAAGACAGATGACACCGCCATTTCCGGAATGATGTCACCATCAAGATTGTGTTTACGTTGTGAGCACTAAAGAAAAACATACGCGGTTAACGAACACCTCAGTAGCACCTAACTGAACTAAAGGTATGCGAAGACGACAATAAAACCCGGTGAACATCCAAAACACCTGCTTACATACACACCTTACAGTGGAACAAACTGACATAAAATATTTGACAAGAAAACAAAATATCTAGAAGGGAGACAATATTTTAGCTTTGTTTCTACTAATCTAGCTACAAGCAGACACCTAAAAACAAATGCAACATTAAATAACACTTACTAACAATTCTAAAGAATTCAAATCCACCCTTTCATCAAAAAGCTAGATAAAATTATTAAAACTGCATACCTGCATAAAATGAACGCAGAGAAAACAGGACTCCAATTCTTCTTAAACCTATGGAAGCAAAAATAAAAATAAGTTGATGCAATAGAGTGGCAAAATCACCAAATTTGTAGACTGTTTTTATCCTAGTGAGCGCAAGAAGATTTTGAAAAACATAATACATTCCGAGTTCCAGGACATTATTTTTCAAACACAAAAATAACAGTGTCTGCCCTCATGCCCTCCACTGACCACACACCATCACCAACATTATATAATTGTGATAAACTTAAATTGCTTGAGACTGTAAACCAACAAAGAAGGAGTGATGAACTGCAGGTATCTTTCATGCAGCCAAGAACACGTATATTGTTTTCCAAACAACTTGAACAACAATAAGATTGTTAGGCATGTTTCATTCAGGGTATTTGAAGATGTCAAAAACAAACGAATACAATATACCACCTCAAATAGGAAAATCACAAACCCTAGGCAAACAACAAACCAAAATCGAGAGAAGAAACACACATGCAGACCCAAAAGAAAAAAAACAACTGATCGTGAAGAAAAACATAGAACAGCGAGCACAAACATCACATTACCACAAAGAAACAGGAAATTACCAAGCATCCAACTCGGGAGATAGAGAACGTACCGAAACAGATGTGGTGCCGGAATTCAAAACACAAGCTGAAGAAGACATCTAGACCGGAAAAATAATTTTATAAAAGGAGAATCATGGAAAAATATAAGACGTCGTCACAGAACAAAGCTAGAAGAGACACGTGTGTTTGGACCCAAAAAAATAATATTTTAAAAAACAAAACAAGCATGGATCGAACCGGCGCTGATCCGGTAGGCACGCCACACCAAAACCAACTCTGCTACACCACAAAAGCTAAAAAGGACAAGAAACACACCCTTAACAAATAAATAAACGGGCATAGACAAAAAAATATAACGAATCAACACCTGCGTAAACACTATTCATACAACCACTCTTTTAACATATAGGGTAACTAGGGGTAGTATGAACGTTTGGGTGACAACGATGCAAACGTGATACACAAGAGCATTTTACACAAACGATTCAATGAATACAAATAGAATTTAAACATGTTTTTCATCATGTAACTAATGTAAAAAGTATATCATATTTAAACAAAAACTACTTGTTTTTAATTTCGCGCGTTGCGCGAATATTCAGTGAATTTCAATGGGACGTGGTTTTATGCGTCTAATGTGCTACTTGTTACGCATCTGTAGTAATTACCTCAAAAGTCTGTTACATGTCCAACACTATGTCTAAGCTTACCCTCCAAACGAAACAAAGCTTACCAGCAACGCAACTCGCCTATAAGAAACAACACAAAAGAATATTAATAGAGGAATATAACATCAAAAAAAGTAAAATAAAAATAAAAATAAAAAACACAGAAAATTCCGTTGACGTTACCATTTAATATATAGTATAATATGGCATAGAAGACAACTCATGTGCATAATGAATACCAAATATGATTCGCATTGAAAACAAATATGGGTGTAAAATATAGAATGTCCATGTAACTATTGTATTTCTCTTTTACTTTCTGTTGAACATCCTTCCTGGTAGTATGGACATTTATAGGACCAAACAACCCCAATTGAGATGAATTTTACAAATTGTTAAGCTTGGATATCAAATTGTATGGATTTAACTGAAAACAAACTTGCCTACATTATAAATAATTAATGAAGAATTGTTTTAAATGATAGAAGAAAATCACCATATGATTTATTGGAAAGAAATATGCTTGCATCTTCTCACTCAATGTATAACTTGCTTAGCTCTTAAACCAGCTGTATTAAACAATCAACTAAATCTTTAAATGCATAATTCATTTCTAACTAAAAAACTTTCAAATAACAAAAACTTTATTTGAAATAATCAGAGAAATCATGAAGAATAACGTACATGCTAAAATCCACAATCCACACATATATTGAGAGAGAAATTAATTGATTTGTTATAATAATATGTACCTCCACTCTCAGCACTCTATATGAAGCTAGGATATAAAATATGTTTATCATATAGAAACCATACCTCCAATTTCCATTTGATAACATAGTTACACAGGCCAACATTTTAGAATGCATAACAGAGACTGTCAGTTGTAGCCACTAAACATCCCGCTGACATGAAAATTAAAGACACTCGCAGGCGTTACAACTGTGGGAGAGCACCGGGAACGATAAGCGGCCGCTAGCCACCATTGATGAGATGGTCGCTATTCCCGTTACTACTTTCTCAAAGCAACGATTCCAACCCTCTGTGTCCTCTCCCCTTTTCCAACCTATAAAATTGAGGTGGCGGTGGTTGATTGTTGAGTTGTACCATTATGCAACAAATGGTTGCATGTTACTGCTCATTCCACTGTAAAATTAATATAATATAATATAATGTAATATAATAATAATATGTAGTAATGGATAAAAAATTAATTAAATAATTAAATTTGATTTCTGTTACCTAGCGTCTAAAATTATAGGATTTTCTTGGTTTCATATGGATACCAACATATATCCATTTAAACTTTCTTCCACTTTCAATTGAAATTGAACTTGAAAAATATAGTGGTGTTTAATATTCGAATTTAATTCAGAAAACTCGAAATTCGATTCGAGTCGAAAATCACTGATTCGAAATTCGATTCAATTCGAAGTCTAATTATCGAATTCAAATCGAATTGCGAATTTTTGATTTTCGATTCAAATTAAAAATACACACACTTACGTTTATTTATTTTATATATTAATTAGAAATACGTATATGAGAGATAAAGAATTAGAAGTTAAAAAAAATATATGATTTACAAATTTCAAGTCCTAATTTATACTTTTTGACTTATTTGAAACTTGAAGTATTTTGTATGTTATTCTTGTCTTTTTTATTTTGATAATTTGAAATTGTATCTTTCGAATTAATTTTGAAAACATTTTTTGATTAATTCTTGTTTTATTAAATACAAATCAAATAAATTCGAGTTCGATTCGAATTCAAAATCTTTTTCGAATACGAATCGAATTCGAATCCTGTTTAAAATTTTAAATTAAATTCGAATTCGAGTTATATTTTTTGAATTCAAATCCTATTTAGAAATTTCAAATTTTGACTTATTCTATTCGATTAAGTCGAATTTGATTCGATAAACACCCTAAGACAAAGATAACTTTATTCACAACTATTCCACTAATCAATTCTTAAAAACAAACTAAAACAACTTTATCAAGTAACCAAATTCTTAGCAGTGATGCCTAATCTCATCATTAAATAAAAATTTTGAACTGCAACCTCTAACGAACCCAATTTACTATTTTGTGATAAGAAGAAGCTCGAACTTCATTCAAATTCAGCACTACTACTACAATACAATAACGAACAACAATTCCAAAGTCCAAACTCAAAAAGAACACAATAGCAAATTAAAACCCACCGAAATTGCATGAAGAAACGCGATAACACGACATGAGGAACCGATAGGTTAACCCATAAAACCCAAAAGAGAGACGTTAGGTTAAAAACAATACAAGTGTACAGAACACGCGTGGTCATCCAAAAAACAATAGCCATCAAGAATTGAACTCGCGTCTCCCACCTCAAAACCACCCGAACCAAAATCTTATACAAAAGATAGAGGGTGTAAACACAACCCAAAAGTCTTCCAAACATAAACCATTCTTCGAATTCAAAATATGAGTATTGTTATATATGCTTCTGAAATTGTTCGATCATATTCGTATATGACTTCAGCAAGTTCAACAACCACCATCACTCAAATCAATTCACTACCAAATATCACTAACTTTGCTTCAATATAGTTGAACAATGACAATTATTATAATTGGCAACATCAGATGTTATACATTCTCAAAAAGTTGAGTCTAATATTATACTTCATTAGATCATGTAGCCTTGGATTAGGTTGATGGTTACATATTTTCTCTTCTATCTTCAGGAGTGTTTTATCCAATGGACCAGGATTTTTTTTTGGGCCAAACACAGCAATTTAGGCCCGTCAGTCATTGATTTTCTAGTGGGCTTAATTCTTCTATTAGCTTTACAAGTTCAAACCCTTATGGCCTTATAAGTGCTTCAGTGTTTATGATGAATGCTTTTGGTTCTGCTTATTTTTCATATTCGTCCACACAGCATAATTAGGTGAACTATTTAGCAAATCCGGAATGATTAATATAATACAAGGTGTAAATAACAAAATATAGAAATTACATTATTGATTATTTTAATAATTATAACACTCACACTCACACTCACTAACACATTACGCATAGCCTTACATGTTAATTTTAAAGATTAAAAAAACACCTCACATGTTATCTAAATTCAAAATACCAAAATATTACAAAACTAGAGACACTTTATATGCATGCTTTTTTAGAGAATTAGAAACTTTTTTGACTAGTATTAGATGATTTTTGTTTCCCACACTAAAAGTGGAAAAACACAAAACAAAAGAAGAATCCAACTATATAACTTTTTCTCAAATAGTATGCTAGCAGCTTAATAGATGCTTGTGTTCATAGCAAACTAACATTCTGATTCATTTCTGGACGAAAGGAGAGGTGCAGTTTGATCAGATGATCCAGGCTCATCTAAAGCGCCCAAATCGTCGCCAATGACCACGTGTATCTTTTTCTTCTCTTTGGCCTGCCCCCATGTCACCGTGTAGAACCCAGCAGCAACTATCGCGGCCCCAATGGAGCTGCATATGCGATTATATATAGACATGATTGGATGAGTACATACTTGCCCAAGATTATCAAAAGGTTA
This sequence comes from Flaveria sonorensis, assembly GCA_025506505.1. Taxonomy (NCBI): domain Eukaryota; kingdom Viridiplantae; phylum Streptophyta; class Magnoliopsida; order Asterales; family Asteraceae; genus Flaveria; species Flaveria sonorensis. The sequence continues at coordinate 63,495,002 of CM046437.1, forward strand.
AATGTGTATTTAACCGTATACCTTCCTAAATGAAGTGAATCACCAAGAAATGTGACACCCATGATCACCGCGAGAATGATTGTGAGGGGCGAGAACATTGCCACAAAAACTGGACCTTTCTTCCGTAAGCACCAAGTTAAAACACTATTGTGAACCACAGTGGATTGGACCCCCTTAAAATAGAAATAAGTCAATCTACCAACACCAATATAGATATGAAAAGTGGTCTGGTTTACTAAACTTACACCCAAAACAACAGCAGTCACCCTGGTTCCAGATCGAAGCACCCAAGCGCTTCGATTTCGTTCTACAAAAGGAGCAACAGCTACACATATAAGTGTCCCAAAGAGGCAGTAGAAAAAGACAATGGTCTGTTCATCTGGAAACTCTGTAGCTGTAGTTGTCTGATGTGTAGATCAAGAAATAGTTAACTACATATTTACATCAACATATAACATTTAACATGGTACATTTATGTGCATACAAATACATGAAAATGTGATTACGCAATATTAAAAATAATGACAAAAATAACAGGTGAGATCTACCTGTAATACAACCCATATGCAACCAAAGATCACACTGATAAGAGTGATCACACTCCCATATATCCATTCTGATGGCTGTGACAAATAAAGATGGTTGGGTGAATTGGGAGAACGTATCGTATTTAAAATTGTCGGGCCTTGATAGAATGTGAACGCCATTGCTCCTGATATTGCGATCAAGGTGCCCAAGAGTTTTGCTACACTGCTTGAACTTCTTATGTCTATTTTCTCCATCCTGTAACACAAATGAATTTAGTTTAAGAATGAGTTAATTTATATGGATAAACTATTGTAATTGTTTACCTGCTTAAAGTCGTAAGTTTAATAATAGTTCCATTTATGTCACATAAGTTTCATAGTGTTTGACTCTTGTGAGATTTTTGTATTTTGTTACACTGAATAGCGAAAATTAAAGTGTTACGAAACTTGGTTACTATGTTTGTATTAAAATTAAAAGTGCTTATATGGAACTAGAGTCACCTAAGTATAGATCGACCTACGAATTTTGATTAACATCAAATGGTATTTTTCGATATTTATATAAGCAACTTAAGTATACAAGTATTAAACAAGACAATCCAAGTCTAACTATGCAATTGGTTCAATTCCGCCGTAATTTAGCCAACGAGGACTTTGGTTTTAAAAGCATGAGGTGTTTAGAGACGTTTAGGTCCCGAAAGCTGGCACTAAGGGTTTCTCTACATACAACATAATAGGCTTTAAATACAACCAAACGTTGTCTCTCACTTATCTCTGTTACATATCAGTCTTATAATCAAATAAACGGTTTATATTATATCTTCATTCCTCTGATCATTTTTACATATTAGCCTACTTCGACCCTATATAAAAATTCGACCAACATGTACATGTAGCATTATGTGATAGCCTCGCGCGCTTTTTAAAACCAAAGCATCATATGACACTGCACTAGTCAGCTTACTCTAATTTGAAATAAAAAGTGAACCGTGTGCGTTACCGTTACCTAAAAATGACTGCAATCAGGAATGTAATCCCAGGAGCCAAGTTCAAGATGGCACTTGCCATGGTTGGAGAGCTGTAGTCAACACCTACATACCAAAGCACCTGAAAAAAACAAATCCTGCATACAAATATATAAAAGTCAACTATTGCAAAAGTTTCATTTTTGTTATTCAAATGCAAATAACTTTAAAATCATAAAGCAGAAAACCGCGAGAACAACATAGACACTTACCCAAGAAGGCCAAGGATGAAGAATCTGAGTAGAACACGAAAAGTGAGCGGAGGACGATCAACCTTTCTGGACGAAGGAAAAGTAATAAAATTGTTACTTCCTTCGCGACATAAAAAGAAACAAAGTTGATGACGACTGCAAACCTGATGATATGAAGGATGAAAAACGGAAGAAGAATCAATGTCCCGATAGCGTTATGGTAAATAACATACACGATACTGCTCATACCATCATTCATCGCTGCTTTGACTACGGTCAACAACGCCATATCCAAACATGTTGCCACCAACATAGCAACAAAGGGAAGCACATCATCGATCCATGACCATGTATCAGATATTCTCATGGTCATCGTTACAACCTTAAGATCAAAATATGAACAAGTTTGACTTTTAAAGGAAGTGTATCCTTTACCCAAAATGTAACCTTAGAAGCAACAACCCCTCAAGATTCGTTAATACTTAAATTCAAGGTGCGTCCCTGTCAAGCATCTTCAATTTTCTACACAAATTATTATGTAGGTTTAGATTTTATACTTTTGTAAAAAGTAGTAGGTAACTACTCACGCTTCGGAACGGGTCTATTTTACCTAAAGTTAGCAAAGTCACCAGGGTATATCCAGATGATTACGTTATTGTGAAATAAGCATCGAGTAACATAAAAGCTAGTTTAAAAGAAACAAATAAACTAGATCCATAAAAACAGATAAAAATAAACATATTGTAAATAGTATGTTTAAAATCTAAGAAAACCTCACGTGATTGTGAAAATATGCCTTGAATACCCAAGGTTAATTTGGTAGTTTTCTTCAAACTCGACATCGCTGAGTAGTTTGATTTAAATTGATAATATGTGCAATGAAACGAACGAGATATAGAAAAAGATTATGTAAAAATGATAGGGTTAATACAGGTATTGTATCATTTTAAATAATTTTAAAATCTTACGTCATTAAGATTGTAAATAGTTATTGTTGCGGATCTAATTCAAGAGTGGTTAAAGGTTCACAATCTTAATATTGACAAATGCATATTATTTAATTATTTCGTTGAATAATTTCAAATCATATTGACAAATACTTTAGTGGAAAGTTGTTATTATATTTCAACATAAATACTAGTATTTTTTATGGAGATTATTACATATTTTTCTTTATTAATATTTTTCTCAAATTAAAAAAATCAATTATATATTTTTTCTTCCTAAAACATATATATATATTACATATTTATTTATTTTATTAAAATTATGCTATCAAATGATTATTTTACTTTGTATTTACTAAAATAAGTATTGATGTTTTGTTATTATAACTGTGTTGGGTTCAACAATTGATAAACTGAAGCTTTCCAAAATACAATCAAAGCCAACTGAAGATCTCATTGTACAAGCTCTGATACCATTTTGCTAAATCAATATTTCAGATTCGTTGAGCTTGGATCTTAGGATTCATCAGTTTCAGATCCGAAAATTCAAAATTAAAGATTGGTGGAAGTGTGTGAATCGAAGAATGAGGACGTGTGTGTAACGTATAATGTTATGATTTCATTGATAGAGAATAACAAATTACAATGAAGTAACATATACAAAGATGGATGAAGATCAAACCCACCCAAAGGAGAGAAATTCTCCTTGGGTGGTGATTTACACCATGAAAAACACACACTTAAGAACTACCAGCTCTCACACACTTTGCAATTACCACACATTACAAGTGGCACTAGTGCTAAATCAATATTTCAGATTCGTTGAGCTTGGATCTTAGGATTCATCAGTTTCAGATCCGAAAATTCAAAATTAAAGACGGGTGGAAGTGTGTGAATCGAAGATCGAGGACGTGTGTGTAACGTATAATGTTATGATTTCATTGATAGAGAATAACAAATTACAATGAAGTAACATATACAAAGATGGATGAAGATTAAACCCACCCAAAGGAGAGAAATTCTCATTGGGTGGTGATTTACACCATGAAAAACACACACTTAAGAACTACCAGCTCTCACACACTTTGCAATTACCACACATTACAAGTGGCACTAGTGGTTCTATTTATAGTGTTTTTACATCATGACCTAATTTTGACTTTTCTTGTGGTCTTGATGTTGACTTTGTCTTGTTGACTTTGTCTTGTGTTTGTTTTGTTCTGTTTATCAACTTGGTCTCTGAACTTGTACAATGAGATCTTTAGTTGGCTTTGATTGTATTTTAGAAAGCTTCAGTTTATCAATTGTTGAACCCAACAATACTCCCCCTAAACTGATGCTTGCCAAACTTTGTCTTGAAGATCTTCTCTGTCACATGTCTTCTTGATCAACTGATGTTCTGACACAGTTCACTGTCGTTCTCCCCCTCAGATTAAGCTTCTCCTAATGTATTTCTGATAAAGGATAGAATCTCTTTGAGAATGCTTAACGTATTGGATATGAGGTGTATCAATTTTGGATTACTGTTTGTTCATATCACACTCAAAGGATTAGAATGTATTAGGCATATGATGAGGCTTTGAACTTCAATAAACAGCATCAGGAACATAAGTCAGTCTTGAAGACACTTCAACTCTTTGAATCTCTGAATTAACTTAATAATGGATGGTTCCAAGTACTTCAGAAAGAGTTTCTAACAGTTGTACAAATCATTGAATGGATCAGTGATAATGTGACCAAGGTTGGTATCTTCTTTTCTGTTGAATATGAAATTGGATGTGCCTGTTGGTTGCAATCATCCGTATTCATCATGTTTCTTGTTTTCTTGTTTGTTGTAGGCATCTGTTCATCATCTTTCTTGTATTTCTTGTTTGTTATTGTCAACTGTTCATCATCTGTTTATTGATATTGTTGTTGTTGATAATGTTGTTGTTGATGTTGATCTTGTTGATGTTGTTGTTGTTGATGTTGATGTTGATGTTGATATTATTGAGGTTGATGTTGATGTTAATGTTGTTGTAGATGTTGTTGATGTTGTTGTTGTTGATGTTGATGTTGTGCACGGAATGAAATCAAAGCTCAAAAACACAAAAGTGGCCTGAAAACCCATTTAGAGGCCTTATTTTGGAAAAATAACGGGATAACCCGCCTGCGGCTAGTTACCATGACGTAGCCCTCGTTTCCACGGTCGTTTTGACTAGTAGCACGTCGGAAATGGAGGCTCGTAGCCCAGGTTATGTCCATTTTCGTGCAGTTGTGCTTCCTCATCCGCATTGGCATGTTAAACATCCGCATTAGTATGTTCAACATCAGCATTTGTTAACCAACATCTGCATTTGTTTAGTTACACATCCGCATTGGTTGTGTAACTTCAGCATTTCTTGAGCTCACATCCGCATTTGTATGCCATTTATCAGCATTTGTTCTGTTTGAACTCCCGCATTTGATTGCCTTAGTGACAAATGCATTTGAGGTTCTCATCCGCATTAGTTGCCTTAATGCATCCGCATTAGTTGCCTTAATGCATCCGTATTAGATCACAAAGACAGCCGCATTGGTTTCATTCAATCATCATCAGCATTTGTTAACCAACATCCGCATTAGTTGTCTTTATCAGCCGCATTTGGAACTCATCCGCATTGGTTGAGTTACACAACCGTATTGGTTGTGTAACATCAGCATTTGTTCGGATCTCATCCGCATTTCTTTGAAGAAATGCTGATGCATTAAGTTCTATCCGCATTTGTTCTTTACCTTGAACAAATTTCCGCCAAGTATACCAATGAAATGCGGATGAAGTCCAGCAACAGTTGTTCTTGTAAATCTGTGATCTGAGTTTCAGATTTATTCGAATTGTTTCCACACATTCAATTGAATATGCGAATAGTTGTTGAATCCTTTTCGAAGGCTTGTATCTTGATGTAAGCAGCTTCAATTGATCACATCTGTTTGAGATTTTGACATCATCGAAGCAAGATGTTCGATTTTGGATGTTCTGCACAAATACATGTTCTTCGTTGATTTTGCTTTGGATCTGTTACAATTGCTCCGAAATTGAAGTGATAATGTGAGGAATGATTTATCAATTTCAATTCAAAGCAGACAAGAACAGATTTGCTGATTTTGTTTGTGTTTTGCCGAAGAACAGATGAGTTTTGATGAATAGACGCTTGTTCTTCAATTTTTTGATTTTCTTCTTTGTTGTAAACATCTTTAAAGATGAAAATAGATCTGAAACATACATGAACCCAGCAACCAACAGCTCTGATACCATTTTGCTAAATCAATATTTCAGATTCGTTGAGCTTGGATCTTAGGATTCATCAGTTTCAGATCCGAAAATTCAAAATTAAAGACGGGTGGAAGTGTGTGAATCGAAGATCGAGGACGTGTGTGTAACGTATAATGTTATGATTTCATTGATAGAGAATAACAAATTACAATGAAGTAACATATACAAAGATGGATGAAGATTAAACCCACCCAAAGGAGAGAAATTCTCATTGGGTGGTGATTTACACCATGAAAAACACACACTTAAGAACTACCAGCTCTCACACACTTTGCAATTACCACACATTACAAGTGGCACTAGTGGTTCTATTTATAGTGTTTTTACATCATGACCTAATTTTGACTTTTCTTGTGGTCTTGATGTTGACTTTGTCTTGTTGACTTTGTCTTGTGTTTGTTTTGTTCTGTTTATCAACTTGGTCTCTGAACTTGTACAATGAGATCTTGATGTTGATGTTGATGTTGACTTTGTCTTGTTGGCTTTGATTGTATTTTGAAAAGCTTCAGTTTATCAATTGTTGAACCCAACAAACTATTTAAAACTCTAACAATTGTGTTTTGCATTAAAAGATATAATTTTGATTATCGATGATTGTTGTTTTAAAATAAAGTGCTTATGAAATTTTGTATTATAAGATTTAATTTTGTTATGTTTCTTTATATAGAAGACTCGAAAATATGTAATTGATGGTCTTAGAAAGAAATTGTGTAAAAGAAATACCTTAGTAAAAACAGGGATAAAATAATCATTCAATAAGTAATTTTAATAACATGAGTAAATATGTAATATATATATATATATATATATATATATATATATATATATATATATATATATATATGTTTTAGAAAGGAGAAATATGTAATTAGTTTTTTGGTTTGGGTAAATATATAATATATGGTCTTAACAAATGAAAATATGTAAATGCCCCTTTTTTATGTAAACTCACACACCCACTAAACCCAACCCTAAAGTCAATACATAATACTATACCGAGAAACAAATCAAGGAAAATAGCAACTCATGCGATTATACTAATTACCTGTGGGGCTTTATGGCGGTAAAGAAATAAACGGGTCCAAGAAGATAAAAATGAAACTGTTGAAGGTATTATTGGTTCGATCAAATGTCTATCTTGAATTTGTATTAAATATTGCTTGAAGAAGCTGGAGTAGATGGAATTATCAATTTGAAACTCATTAGATATGTAATTGCTTTCATTTTTCATATTGGTGTGCGTACATTTTCTAGTTCCTTGCTAGTTGTTTTAATGAACTCATCTTGTTCTGAAAATAAAAAACTACTTAAAAAGAACATTAATTCAACAGATTGATACCATTACGACACAGTTAAACAAAGTTTCGGCCTCTATATTGGTTGTTAATAATTAAGTTGTGAGTCTAATTTAATAGTCGTTGAGCGTCACTTTCTCCGTTACTGACAATTACATGTTATTTAATTATTTCGTTGAATGATTCTATATTCGTGAGCTTGTAATTAAATACTCTAGTATAATGAAATAATTGTTATTATTATATTTCAACGAAAATATTACGTCATCAATTCATCATTTATCACAGCATTTACACATCTTTAACAACTTAATTATTATTTATGAATAACACAAATTTTGATTAATAGAATCTTGAGACAATTTATTAAGAGTACTCTTTTTAGTCTTTTATTAACATAATTGTAACTCTAAAGATCTCAAAACTCCATTTTTATTATTAAATTGCTACTAACAGTTTATCAAAAACATTCATAAACACCTCTAGTCGCCTACTAGATTTACACTTATAATTCAAAAAGATTCATTTTCTCTCAAACTCTACAAGCACCCTTACATATTTTTTTTATTTTCAAATCATCACCACTTTCTACATCTATTTTTCATAATCATATATATTTTTTATAGTAAATCCAAAAACTTTTTAATTAACTTATTATACTAAACAAATACTTTATTAGTAAAATAATTTATATAAACTATTTATAAGAGAAACAAAATAGTGTATATGATTATACAGATTAATATTTTAAAATTAAAATATTACAATATTACTTATTTTTATTATTCTACCCAAATGATTTTAAAAATTAACTACAACTCTTTAATACATGTGATTAAAGCCATAAACCCAAAAAATTATAAAACAAAAAAGGAAAAATAATAAATAACCCCCCCCCCCCTCCCCCCTCCCTGTCAACACAACTTATATCTTACGGGTAGCAACTCCAACCCATGTCTGCTTAAAAATTTTGACACCTCACCACCGATCCCTCACTCGCGTGGGTTGGAGACGATGTTGTTATTGCTCATAACAATAATGATACGTTTTTTTAAAGACTAACTCACACACTATCTAATCCTAGGTTATTATTATCCCTCACAAGAGTATACCACTTCAACCTTTAAATGACAATCTTTTGTACATATCTTAATATCGCTAACAAAACATCCGCCTTTGGTAACAGCAATGATAAGGTGTTGTTTCCTTTTTATATAAGTCGCATCTGAACTTAGGGACAAGCTCAAAGAGTTGATTTACGGCAAGTATTTGCAAAACAATGCTCTAGACATAAGGTCTCAGATAGCATCATATTAGTTTATAATTTATAAAATTATAATTTAAGCTTTAATTAAACGAGTCAATTAAAGAGCGAGTCACGAGCCGAGTCGCGCAGTTGTTTCTAAACGAGCCGATTTCGAACGAGCTTCAAGTGAATTACGAGTCGCGAACGTTTTAAATAACTCTATTTCTAACAAGAGTCGACGACCCTAATTTTCTTCCCATGACCCGAATATTGATCAGAATCTGCGCCCATATGACCATATCCCAATGTACTTGGGTTTCTTCAACCCGAGCCCAAGTCCATTCTTTAATGGATTATGGACCAGGATCTTCTTTTGGGCCAAACTCTCAATTTATGCCCTTTAGTCATGGATTTTCTAGTGGGCTTGATTCTTCTATGAGCTTTAGAAGCTCAAATCCTTTTGAGAGTTGAGACTAGTCACTACTCACTAGTGCTTCTGGTGGATACGAGTCAGCATATATAACTATACAAGTGTTTATCGTCTGGTTATTTTTCGTATTCGTCCACACATCATAATTAAGTGAACTATTTCACAAATATGAAATGGTTAATAAAATAATTGTTTAAATGATAAAATATACAAATTATACTAGTTATTTTAAATAATGTATTTAAATATTTATAATACTCACTGGGCATGATGTTAAACTCAATAGACAAGCTCGGACATACAGTGTCAATGTATACCGACTTTATCATCTGACCGTGTTAGATTTTAACATCTCGGATTTTCTAAAGTATTTATTATAGTCACAAAATAAATACTTCGCAATCGTGACGACACAACGACGGACGAGTACGATACGCCCTATACACTTATGCGTGTCATACTCCTTTTGAAAACTCTAACCGTACAATTTCTTTTTTTATTCTCCCCTCAATTTATGATTCTTGAAAGAAAGAGGTGTGGGGGGTACGAGAGTGGAGGGTTGTCGACCTCCTTTCTTCGATGGGCTGTTCCAAAGGGCAAAAAGGTTGTTTAGCGGCGGTGGTGGAGGATCCAAAGGCAAAATACAGCAAGCTTCGCCCCTCACATATGTTTACTCATTTCTCGGCCATAACACCGTAATATTTGGACGGTGTTCTAATGTTATCTGGCATCTTATTGGATTTGTTACTTCTATTTATATATGATATGCGCTTCGGTATATATCCATTATATTCATGATAATTCTAATTGTACATTTTTCGTTGTCCTTTACCACTATCGTAGTTGTTATCGTTTGAGAATTTCGCCTCACTACAATTGTTCTTTACATGACTAACTTTTGGCTCAGTAATGTTTTACCTTGTGTGGTTTTCTTTATGTTCAGGATAGATAGTTAAGAGAATTGTGGAAATGTGTAAAGAGAGAAGACCAATATTGTAAAATGTGGAGGATGAATTAATAACAGCTTAGACCAATATTGTAATAAATTACTTAATGCAATGATCCTAAAAATCAAAAAACCCCATTGCAAACTTAGGCCACAACAACTCTCACACCTTTAAAAAATCCAAAAAAACAAAAGAAAAAGACATAAAAACTAGATTGGGCACATCCTCAAATGTAACATCCGGCCCCTCGTATCACGAATATTGTCTGTTTTGCCTACGAGAAGCTTACGGATTTGCTTTTGGTTGTCCGGGTGAAAACTTCCCAAGGAAGTCACCCATCCCTGGATTGCTATCATCTAAGCACACTTAACTATGAAGTTTTCCTTTAATCCACAGCTAATGCTCCCAAAACGCGTTGGTGATTTTAGAAACCAGACATTCCTTATGCATCAGGAATCTCTTTAGTCTACGGCTGATGTGGGATATATGTTGGGTGTCACTATCACCCCCCCCCCCCCTTTGGACTCATCATCCACGATTAGCTAGAGAACTCACCATCCTTGGTGAGGTTTGTCCCACCATCATAAATGGCACAAGAGTGACTTTGATATTATTTGTAACATGCGGCCCCTCGTACCACCAATATTGTCCGCTTTGTCCACTAGGAGCTCACAGATTTGTTTATGGTTACCCAGGTGAAAACTTCCTAGGGAAGTCACCCATCCCTGGATTGTTGTCATTTAAGCACGCTTAACTGTTAAGTTCTCCTCTCATCCATAGCCAATGCTCCCAAAATGCGTTGGTGATATTAGAGACCAGACATTCCCTATGCACCAAGAATCTCTCATGTCCACGGCCGATGTGGGATATACGTAGGGTGTCATAATCACCCCCCTTTGGACTCATTATCCTCGATGAGCCCGAGAACTCACCATCTTCGGTGAGGTTTGTCCCGCCATCCCGAATGGCACAAGAGTAGCACTAATAACATTTGTAACATTCGGTCCTTCGTACCACAAATATTGTCTGATTTGCTCACGAGGAGCTCACGGATTTGCTTTTGGTTGCCCAGGTGAATTTTAGGGAGGTCACCTATCCTTAGATTGCTCCCATTTGAGCACGCTTAACTGTTAAGTCCTCCTCTCATCCACATTCAATGCGCCCAAAACGTGTTAGTGATATTAGAGACCAGACATTCCTTATACACAAGGAATCTCTCATGTTCACGGCCGATGTTGGATATACGTATGGTGTCACAATCACCCCCCCTCCCTCTGGACTCATCGTACTCGATTAGCCCGAGAACTCACCATCCTCGATGAGGTTTGTCCCACCATCCTGAATAACACAGGAGTGGCTCTGATACCATTTGTAACATCTGGCCCCTCGTACCACCAATTTATCCGCTTTGCCCACGGGGAGCTTAAGGATTTGCTTTTGGTTGCCCGGGTGAAAACTTCCTAAGGACGTCACACATCCCTGGATTGCTGCCATCTGAGCACGCTTAACGGTGAAGTTCTCCTCTCATCCACAGCCAATGCACCCAAAACGTGTTAGTGATATTAGAGAGTAAACATTCCTTGTGCACCAGAGATCTCTCCTTTTCACGGCCGACGTGTCATATACGTAGGGTGTCACATCAAACCCCGCTCATCGGCAATGGCATGATCCAGTATATCAAAATGCAAATATAAAACAAGTTGCAATGGTCGTTAGTACGTTGTGAAACACTAAAGGATACTCAGTCGTAAAAGTGAGCGTCACTCCGTCGTAAAACACTAGTGACTCGCGTTAGTGGCTACCGAACCATAGCTATTGTTCGAGCAATGTCAACCTCGACCTACTGCTTCATTAGTGCATTGTTTTAGGATCGTTTTTAACCAATGTAAACTTTTTCTTACCAAAAGTAATAATTGTACCTTAGCGCATTCACAAAGGGTTTCTCATTCTCGTATTTTGTACTTTATTTAAAAACAATCATCCTCAAAATTTATTTAATATTTTCTAAAAATATTTTACATCTCATTCCCTATACCTGTAATTTATAAAGTTTGTGAGTATGTGACTTTAAATTTGAAAAAACAGCATGTTTTCCCCTAAAAATTTAAGAGATGTGGATGAGGTATCTAACGTAGAGTTAAATTATTATAACTCCCTTAATTTTGGAGATGGGGTAAACTACAGGGAACCAAATGTGAATGCTCTTAGGCAAACAAAACGAATATGAACGGGGACTTATTCGTGTTTGTTCATTAAAAAATAAAGTTGTTCGTGAACTGTTCACGAACACTTAACAAAACGAGATTTTTGTTCATATTCGTTCATTAATGATATAAACTATTTACGAACACTTACCATATATAAATGAACACAAACAAAAACAAACGAATACAAACAAATGTTCGTAAACATAAACAAACATAAAGAAAAACTTATCAAACTTTAACACAAAAATTAATAAGTTTGTCAAATTAAGTTGAAAATGATCAAATGGAGGAGATTTAGAGAGACATATAATATAACTAGTGTTCATATTTTGAAATATTAAAACCAATAAAATAAAAATATAAAATTTTTAAATGAACAAGCATGACAAATATATTATTAAACGTTCACGAACATTGATAAAGCTTAGTGAGGGCCAGGCCTCCTTTTTTTTCCTCAGTAATGTTAGTTTTTAGTCCGGTAATATAAGTTTTGACCCGATAGTATAAATATTTTAATATATTTAAAGTTCGCCCCTTTTAAAAATTTACTTTCGCCCCCGTAACCTGTGGTGTAGTTCAAAATTGACCACTATTTACGAACATAAACGAAGAAACATAATCTCTATTCGTGTTCGTTCACGTAACTTAACGAACACAATTTTGAGGTGTAATCCGCCTGTGTTAACTCCGTTTCCATCGTCATCTCTGGCTCCTCCATTACCACCGACTTCGCACGTGACCTCTGCAACATCATGTCATCATCATCACCCCCTCACTTTACATTCCATGTATATATTCATCTTTTTCATTCACCCCTTTTCCTTCAATTTCATTTCCAATTCTTCAATTTCACATACATTTCTGCACCCCACCAACCCTCGATCCGATCCACTCACAACGTATTTGGTGGGTTTGAATTCTTTCATTCTAATTCGAAACGATCACTGCTTAATCGCCATGGATAATCTTGTATTTGCTTTTCGATGTAATCGGATGTGTTATTTGAGCCCAAATTGTTTCATACATATGATTATCACAATTTGATGATGCATTTTGTGCTTGTAAATCGTACTTATGTTGTGGGTTTGTTCCCTCAATGGTGATTGTTAGGTTTTTCGTGTTTTCTGTTGCTTACATCGATTCAAGATGTTTAATTGGTATGTTTAGTTGACCACGAGGAGACCGAAATCGAAACATTGAAATGTAGTTTTAGAACTTGCTAATGAATCATCCCTAAATAGAAATAGAAATTGAAGTTGCTTAGGCCTAAGGGAGTAGTGATAGTGATCCTGAGTGTGTTGATTGCAGTTTTTTTTATGTCATTGTGATGTATTTGGTACTCATAGGGGCTGTTTTTACTTAGTCTTTGTTCTTGTTTGAATTAAGGATCTTGTTCTTGATTTGATGTTTGTTGTAGTTTCATTAGTCTTTGCTGAAACGATACGCGTTGGGCTCTGTTGTTTTATTCTGCATTGCAGGTTAGATAGTTCAGAAAAATGTCATCCCCAAGCAAAAGGAGAGAAATGGATGTCATGAAGCTGTAAGGATCTTTGTCTGTCATGTGTCCTTTCGGCAAGTTACAGTAAATAGCCTAAAACCATCATTATTAATAACTTCATCAGCATGTTTTTTGTCAATATTGTGCAAAGTTTAGTAATTTTTAATGGTGTTTAGTATACAGTTTTAAGGTCCATTTTGAGCAAATTAAAGATGGGATGAAAGTATTCTGCTATTTATTGCAATTTGCCACTTGTGCTCTTTCGGTTATGGTTCACAGGGTTGTCTTGAGAGTAAGGATTTTGAGCTTCATTGTATTGATGTTGCATCTAGTAATGTGATATATTGTTCTTGAAGGATGATGAGTGACTATGTTGTGGAGCCGATAAATGATGGTATTAATGAACTTAATGTGGAATTCCATGGTCCAAAAGAGAGTAAGAGTCTCCTTCACTATCCACATTTTCTGTGTGTTTACATCATTACACTTCAACTGAATCTTCTCTCCAAAATGTTTGGAAATGTGTATCTTTAGTTTGTAGCATGTGTCGTGTTTGAATAATTATGACATATTTTGCATCAGGTCTGTATGAAGGCGGTGTTTGGAAAATACGTGTGGAGCTTCCAGATGCTTATCCATACAAATCTCCTTCAATCGGGTTTCTAAACAGGATATATCACCCAAATGTTGATGAGTTGTGAGTTTCCTTTTATTCTACTGCTACTTGTATGTCTAAGCTAATTCAACCTCTGCGTAGTTGATTATACTATTGAACAATTAAAGTTCTAATTTCAATATTTAGTTAGGAAAGCTAAAGAAACAAACTAGACATAAAAAAATGAATTGAATGGAAGATAGCCTTGCTGACTGGAACTTATTCGTGAATTGCAGGTCTGGTTCTGTCTGCTTGGATGTCATTAACCAATCATGGAGTCCGATGTTTGGTAATCGTCAATAATTATATAAGAACTCACTTTTTTTAACTAGAAAAGTTCTTTGTTTGAGTGTGGAGGGAATAAAGACTAGTGGCAAGTTGAGCGGGTTGGGTAATCGTCAATCATTATTTGTAGGGTTTTATATATAGCATGAAACCACAAAGATTTTCTTTGCTCTACGATAATCTTTATATTTAGGTGGTAGAATACTTTATTTTAGCTAAAAGATTTTGTGGTGAAAAAAGAGGACTGTATTTCATCTTATTGCAATAAAATTTACAGAAATTCATAAGTTTTTCAGTGTTGAACCAAAGCTGTAAGGATTTTATTGAACAATTGATACGGTTTCTCCTCTCTTTTAGCACTGACAGAGCTAAGATTATTAATTTGGATATGCATTTCCATTACAAACTTAAGGGTGTGCACAAGTGACACTTTAGGTCTGCCCTGTGCTCTTGTCACTTTGACCTTGTTTGTTTGTTTTATGCTGGCATTATAGGGGAAATGGGCAGGTTAGGGAAATCGTAACAGCCAAACAGGTCAAAGCAAGTAGTTTCTGGTGCGGCTTAAAACAGATTGGGTCAAGTTGACGGGAAACACTTTTTGTGTGCAAATCAGATTTCTTATACCTGAAACACTTTTTGTGTAAACGTTTCAGATTTCTTTTAAATAGTTAGTCCGTGAAATATCATTAAAACACTATAGTACTATACTAATGCAATAGTAATCTTATTCTTTGAATAAAATGTTTTAGAAGGTTTTATGCATTAATAATTCAACCTATTTGACCCTTTTTTAACATAACCCAGATTAATCCATTCATTAGTGGCCCACCTCTAATATGGGTTATAGATTATATCAGTTCTTTATAAACTTTATCAAGATCATAATATTTCATGTGGGTTTGTCATCTACAGATCTCTTAAATGTATTTGAGGTTTTTCTACCTCAACTTTTGTTGTACCCAAATCCTTCAGACCCACTAAATGGTGATGCAGCATCTTTAATGCTAAAGGACAAGGAGCAATATGAGAAGAAAGTGAAAGGTTCCTCATCTTTCTTCTTTGTTTTCCAAATTTAAGTTCATGAATCTATACGTGACACACTCTTTTGAAAACCAACAATATATTAAGAATCATGATAATCGCATAATGCACTTGTACGTAGTATATAAAAGGTAATTAAAAGTAATGGGAGGGAGAAACATAGGTGGTTGCATAACTATCTGGTGTATCACATATTAGTAACAGGTACAAATGCGTTATTTGGTTCATGCTAGATATAGGGGATTTTAAATGCAAGTTTTGATATTGATGATGTGATATTGAATAACCTGAATCAAATCAGGTAATCAGCAGTGATAAGATGGTGTTTACATTCTAATTATTCAAGGAAGTAAAATATAGAAGAAGGGTATATAAATAATTATACCTTATCCTTGGATAATCTTAGCAAAATTAGTTTATCCAAACACTAGGAACCACTTATTTCAACTTGATATCGTAATTATCAGATAATCATTAGTCACTTTAAAGCACATCCAAACACCTCCTCATTCGGGTTTCGTGTTTCAGAGTACTGTGAGCAATATGCAAAGAAAGAGAATATCAGTGGCACAATGACAGATGACAGTGAAGATGTAAGCGATGATGATGTCAGCGACGGAAGAAGTGAATCAAGTGAAGAAGATGTTGCTGCAAATGCAGATCCATAAATTGGTGTTAAACCCAAATATCATTAAGATTGGTGTTATGTGGGCCATCTTACCTACTATTGGTTTTGTCACATAGTTTCTTGTAAAATTAGAGCAAAAGCAGAGCCTCTGATGCCTGTCATGGATGTGTAATGAATACTGGAATGTTTTGATTCATCATCATGGTTTATTAATGATGAATATAAATGCAAATAAAGGATTGTGGTAACATCATAAAGCTCCGGGGTACAATTTAAGTGACTTTAACGAAACCCTTAAGAAATTGTTTACTGCTTGAATATATTTTCCTATAATATCTTGTTATTTTGTTACTGTAATTTTTACTTCAGTCTTAGATTAAAACATTACTGTTAGTTAATGATGAGTTTCATAGTTTTGATTAATTTAAGACAATCTTTATAAATGATTAATTACATAGTTTATCAATTAAGAGTAAATTACACGGATGGTTCCTGGGATATGCATGAATTGCAACTTTAGTCTCCATTTTTAATAAATTACAGATGTGGGTCTGAACTTTGCATAGTATGCACACTTCAGTCCCTACTTTGGATGGGCGTTAAGTACTGACATTAAGTCAGAACACGTGCCCCACACGTGAGGGTACTTTTGTCATTTCAAACCCCCTTTTATAATGCGCAAACCTATGTTATAATCTTCTGTTATCGATACTAGTAATTTCCCTCCATAAAACCCTTCAACCCGTCATCTTCTTCCTTCATTGACTTTGAAAATCATCAAGAAAACCCTACCCATTACTTGCTAACTCTTACGAAAGCTTTAAGATCAAGGATGGTTTGGTATATCAGAGCTGTGAATACCAACATTACCACTAAGGATCTTATTAAAGCTTATGGTATGTCTAAAAACCCTTCATTTTTGTGTTTCTTTCTTTCATACCAAGAAATTTATGATTTTTCATGTTTCTATTACTCTTTTGATGAACAGGTAACCAACCAAATTTGTTTTCTCTCAAGATTTATCATAGTGGTGTTTTTAGAAACATCTCTGGAAGAATATACGCTTACGGTAAGGTTGCATTCGCTGATATGTGTGACATTGATCAGTTTTCTGCGTTTGAGATAGACTTTATGTTGGATGAGTTGGGGTTACTGAAGATATGAGGCGCATGTACTATCATTTTCGGATTCCATGTAAGAGTTTAGATTTTGGGTTATCGGTCTTAGGAAATGATAGTGATATTATGTTGTTGGCAAAGTATGTTGGAGAGCATAAGATCATAGATGTATACATTGAACATGGGGAAAGTAGGGTTGGGACTTATGATCGAAGCACAAATTCCAGAGTTGTGATCGAGGAATTAAAGGATGTTAATAACTTTATGCCTCCTAGAAAGTTGTACTTAACATGGGATGGAGAACCAAGTCATTTGCAAGAAGGAATGGGTGATAATATAGAAAGGGGTGAACATGTAGATGTTGATACTGAACAGGTAGAAGTGAATAATCAAAGTAATGTGAATGATAAGACAAATTTAAATGAAGTGGCTGTTGATAAGTTAGTTCAAAAAGATTGAATGATAATCCTGTTGAAGCAGATGTGAATAAGAAGACAAATGTAAATGATGAGCCTGTTGAGGCAGATGTGAATAAGCAAACATATGTGAATGACGACCTTGTTGATGCAGATGTGAATAATCAAATAGATGTGAATTGTGAAAGTATTGAACAAGGTAGAGTTGAACAGCATGGGCAAGATGTGAGTCATGAGGCAGTTAGGGATATTAGTTTGAATGACTTTGATTATGATTTTGATAATGGTGACTTTGCTAAAGAGTTTCCATTAACAAATGAAAGAGAGGCTAATGATGTTGAGAAAGATAGTGAGGATGAGGATAGTGATTATATAGTTGACACAGCTAATGAGATTGATGAAGTAACTGTTGACATGAGGGATTTTCAAGACTTTATGGATGAAGGAGAAGAATTTGTAGGTGATGACAGTAGATTTAGTAAGGAGCAAACATTTGATGATCATAATATAATTGATGAAGATGTATGTGGGCTGACTGATGGGTCCTTTAGTAGCGGCACAGAGGAGTCTTCTAGAGACTTTGAATTAGTTAGAAGCAAGAAGTTAAGGGAGTTGAGGAGGAAAAAAAGAAAGAAGTTGTTTTTGAGGTTGAAGGTATAAGATTTTATGTTGGGCATGTATTTGGAAATCCAGATGAGGTAAAAGATTTAGTGAGGAAACATGCAATTGAAACAAGAAGAGATTTAGGTTTATTAAAGAATGACAAAAGAAGAGTTAGAGCTGTATGCTATGATACTATGCCCCATGCTGAAGATGATGAGCCTTCTAAAGATGATAGGCCTGCCAAAGATGATGGGCTTACCAAAGATGATGGGCCTATTCAAAAGGCCCATGAAAATGGGAATGATATTAAGGCAACTAAAGAGGGTCAAAACATGGGTAAAAAAGGTCAACGAATTGGTAAAAAGGGTCAAGCAAGTGGGCAAGATGATGCGAGTAGGTCTAATACAGCCAAAAGAAAGAGAATAAAAAAATAGTATCTTGTACTTGGGTGTTGTATGCATCTAGACAAAAAAAATATGATGAGAGTTGGATGGTAAAAACATACAAACCACACCATACTTGTCTTAAATCAAGAAAGGTGAAGGCTTTTAGTGCTAAATTCATGGCCCAAGAGTCTTGGCTAATCAACCAAGTGGAATCAAATCCTAATGTATCAACAAAATTGATTCAGGAGGAACTCCAAAGAAAATATGAGTTAGAGGTTTCAAGAATGAAGGCATTTAGGGCAAGGGATAAAGCCACACATCAGGTGAACGGAGACTACAAAGAATAATACACCAAGTTAAGAGACTATGCTTTTGAACTTCGGTCATCAAATCCCAACACTACAGTTAAATTCCAGGTTGAGCATGAATCAAATCCATCAGCAGATACTATGGTTTTCAAACGGACATATATTTGTATGTCCGTTTGAAAACCATAGTATCTGCTGATGGATTTGATTCATGCTCAACCTGGAATTTAACTGTAGTGTTGGGATTTGATGACCGAAGTTCAAAAGCATAGTCTCTTAACTTGGTGTATTATTCTTTGTAGTCTCCGTTCACCTGATGTGTGGCTTTAACCCTTGCCCTAAATGCCTTCATTCTTGAAACCTCTAACTCATATTTTCTTTGGAGTTCCTCCTGAATCAATTTTGTTGATACATTAGGATTTGATTCCACTTGGTTGATTAGCCAAGACTCTTGGGCCATGAATTTAGCACTAAAAGCCTTCACCTTTCTTGATTTAAGACAAGTATGGTGTGGTTTGTAAAGAAGGTTTCAAAGCATGTTAGAGGGAACTGTTGGGGTTAGATGGGGCTTTTATAAAGGACCCTTACCCTGGACAATTGTTAACAGTTGTTGGTTTAGACCCAAATAATGGCATTTATCCATTGGTTTATGCCATAGTTGACATCGAAAACAAAAGCTCATGGACCTGGTTTCTACAATGCTTGGCTGATGATCTAGACCTTAGCAGCAACAACAACTTTATATTCATATCCGATAGGCAAAAGGTGATGTTTGAAATAATTTAGTAATTCATTACTTCATTTCGTAATTATTAAGTGATTATTAATTGATTATTAACTTTGTTTTATAGGGCATAATACCTGCACTTGCCTAAGCATTACCAGCTGCTGAGCATCGATTTTGCTTGATACATATCCATCAAAACATGAAACTTCGTTGGAGAGGAAAAGCTTTCAAAGATTTGTTGTGGGGTTGTGCAACTGCCGCAACTGCCACAACTTAAGGCAAAAATGGATGAATTCAAGAAGTTTAATGTGGAAGCGTATGATTGGGTCGCAAAAGTTCCACCACATCATTGGGCAAGATCCCACTTTACTAGTAAATATACAATAGTTCATAATACACTATAATAGTTATTTCTAATTGCAAATAGTTTAATGTTTCTAATATACAATAGTTCATAACACACTATAATAGTTATTTAGGTCGCACATAACTATTCCTGATATATTGTAATTCAGGTAGGGCAAAGTCAGATGTGCTGCCCAGCAACATGTGTGAGGTTTTAAATGGTGCTATTATGGAAGGCAGGGAGAAACCTATCATCTCAGCTCTAGAGTTTGTTAAGGAGTACCTTATGAAACGAGTTGTTAATGTTTTAAAGGTGATTGAGAAGTGTAATGGGGCCCTTACACCAACTGCCACAAAGATTTTGGAATGAGTTAAAGCAGAAGCATCAAAGTATAAATTATTATGGAATGGTGGTAGCAAGTATCAGGTAAGTGGCCCTGGAATGATCAATGGGTGGTTGATGTGGAAGCTAAGATATGCAACCGTAGAAGGTGGGAGTTGACAGGTCTCCCGTGTAAGCATGTTGTTGCTGTCAACTAGGATATGTCTTTAAATGGTCAAGAAGTTGGTATATCGGAGTATTGGGCACATCCATGTTACCTTCTGCAAACATGGAAAACTATCTACTCATTCCACATTGAACCAATGAATGGAAATAAACTATGACGTAGATCTGAGTGCCCAATAACTCTTACACCACCATAGCACAACACATCAGTTGGTAGGCCAAAGAAAAGAAGGAGGAGAAACCAAGTTGAGGTTGATGATGAGCTGGAAAGGGGTGGGAAACTAACAAGAAAGTACAAAACTGTTACGTGTTCAAAGTGCAAACGCTTGGGCACAATTCTAGAAGCTGCACAAATGAGGGGGCACTAGCTGTTTGAAGACTTCTTTGTGCATTCCATCAGATGTTGGTAGTATCGGTGTTAGCTTGTTTTGGGAAGTATGCTTTAAGGTTATTTGATGTATGGTTTAAGTACAATGTCTTTTACTTATATGTATTTTGGTTTATGTCTCTTGGTTGTATGGGTATGAAACAATATTATGACATTATTGTATGGTTTGACTTTAATGGAATTAGGCACTTGATGTGCATTTTGGATATTGATTTTATAAAACTATTAAACATGCCTAATATATTTAATGTTACATGCTAATTTTGACATTTGGTATGCTTATAGTAACAACATCAACAATAAAGAAAGATTCAACATGAAGCTAAAATGGTAGATCCATTTTCATTCAGATTCATTTTCAAACATTACAAAAGATTAAAAATGGTCCAACATTTCAATACATTAACATAAACCAACATTTCTTCCTTCACCATTGTAAAACACTACAGAAGAAGAACAACAACAAAACTTAAAAGCCTTAATGCTATTAGCAATATCATCAACATTATGTTCTTCCAACGAATTTTAGCTTGCAGAATCTAGACTTCGTTTTCAACTATGTTTTTTGATCTCAAAAGACCTGGAACAATGTCTTTTCCTCGAGTACACACAGGTGGCTCAACCAATCACATGAATCCATAATTCGACTTCTATAACAATTGAAAAATTAGATAAGAGAAAATGACGATAAATGGAAATGAAAAGGGTTCTTACTGGTATAGGGCAACTATAGAAGCGCCGGCCTGCGTTGCTATCCGTCCACGATGTACGAACTATAGCGTTTCTTCCACAGTAACAAACCACCATCATCGATCGTAAGGTGAAGAAGAAGGAATAAGAGAGAGGATGGGGGTTTTCTTTGACTTTTATAATGAGAAAAGGGGTTTTGAAATAACAAAAGTACCCTCACGTGTGGGGCTCGTGTTCTGACTTATCGTCAGTGTTTAACGCCCATCCAAAGTAAGGCCGAAAGTGTGCATACCATGCAAAGTTCAAGCCCACATCTGTAATTTATTGAAAGTGGAGACTAAAATTGCAATTCATATATACCTCAAGGACCATCCGTGTAATTTACTTATCAATTATTGTTTAGCTTTTCCTCTATAGTGTTTTGTGACTCATTAGTGTATAATCTAGTTAAATATCAAAATGACGTTAACTTAAAAACAAATTGACGCGTTAGGACAGATTGAGTATGGTTGACCCGCTAACATTTATTTTGCAAGTATGAAAAAGTAAAGATAATCAAAATATAAAAGCCTTATTTTCTTTAGCTATAAACATCAATCAACTAATGCGACGTTAACATATGTGCAAGAAGTATTAAATCAGCAAAAGTTCATAAATACACATGTTAGCTTGTCGAACTCAAGCTGGCTCAAACTTTAGTAAAGTCGAGTTTGAGCTAAAATTTCAGCCCATTTAGAGCTTTCAACCCAACACGCCGAGCTAGGTCATCTAAGTTTAAGTTCAAGCTCAAGTTGAAGTTGGTTATGCTCAACTCGCTCATTAAACAATCCTATATCCGACTGTACTACTTAGGTTGGACCTTTAGTGGCTATTGTCAACAAATCATTGACCAAAGGCTCACTACATTTATCTTAAGAGTTAAACGTAGTTTGTGCTCCCTGAGGTTTAATAAAAATAATAATGTTTCTACAAAAGATATAAAATATCAATTCATCTTCAAAAGTTTATAAATTGTTTAAATTTCATTAAACGTTTCGATTTAAATCTAAAATAATAAAACTTTTGTATAGAAATTTAAACAAATAATTAAAATTCTAGATTGAAATTAATGTTTTTAAATTTAAAAAAAAAAAATAGTTAATTTTCTCAAACCTCAAGGAACAAAAATAAAATTGACTTGACTTTATGTCATACAGCAAAATTCACACTTCATTACATGCATTTATACTTTCGCGATGGATAATATTCAATGCTAATAGCCTTCTTTACATCTTCATCGTTAGATACATCTAAAAAGCCCGATCGACTAAACCTGGTACACCATCCCGACCTCGAGCGTAGACGCTAGCGGGAAACTCAAGGCGTTTGTCGGGCCTCGAGAGTTCCTTCTCAAAAAATCATACCCGAAATTTATCACAAATCTTTTCATCAAACTAGACCCTCTTTTCGCCTTTACATAACAATGTCCCCGAATAAAAGCTAACCCCGCCTCCCGAGCTTCCATCAACTCCCTCAACTCTTCTCTCACGCCCGTGTCGATTTGTGGGCTCTCGGGCACGACAAATCTCACCCTCTTTTTGGGACGCGGTGAAGGCGCCGCCACCGCTATCTCTTGAAGTTCGGATGAAAACCCGTTTTCATCCTCACACATCCTTATACTCCCTTCTAAGTTGGCGGAGGCGGTCCCAACGACAGCCATCCTCCCGTCATTATCAATGTCTTCCCTTGCATCATTAACACCATTACTGTCAGCAGCATCGGGCCGTTCTGTACGAATGAACTCGGCGACACTGCAAATGAGATCCTTCTCGAACTCCACATCATCCATGTTGACATCACGGTACCCGTATCTTGCAATGCACCGATACAGTCTGTATTCCTTCGGGCCGATCCTTCCAACAAGAAACCGCTCCTCGGGCCTTACATGAGGCACGGGGACTGATTTCACACAGAGGAACACCACAACTTGGTGAAAAGCAGGGAGGTTCGTTACAAAGTGGGAGAAAATGGCAGGGATCCCGGAAACGAGCTCAGTGTGTATGAGCCCGATCCCGCGGACCCGCATGATGCCAAGAGTAGGGCCCAGGCCGAGGAGCCAGTTGATTGAGACTTTGTTTTGAACATCAAACTCGTATTTCTTTATCGTTCCATAGTGCCACACGAGCATGATGACTAGAAAGATGCACGAGAGGGCGACTGGGACCCACGCGCCTTCACGAAACTTTATCAAGGATGCCGAGAAGTAGAGTATTTCAATTGAGCCAAAGAAGAACATAAACCCAACAGCTAAGAATATGCTTTTTCGCCAACATAAAACCATCACAAGTGACATCAGGCAGGTTGTCACCAACATAACTGTAATAACCGCCAAACCTGTACAGAAATAAAAAAACAAACATCATAATTAAGTTGGTTAAGGTATAAAAACGAGGGAGCATGTCAGAGTAACGAGTCAAAACATGTCAAGTCAACTAGGGTGCTATAGGCTCCACCAGAAGTCCTATCGTATAAAAACGAGGGAGCAGGTCAGAGTAAAGAGTCAAAACATGTCAAGTCAACTAGGGTGCTATAGGCCCCACCAGAAGTCCTTACAGATCAACTCCTGGTGGGTCCGTAGCACCCATGGTCCTCGGCTAGATCTTTGGAACCACACACCCAAAAAAATGCTGATGATCTCGTGACAGTATATACCTGCTGCATTGCTTATATGTTTGGTATCGCGAAAACCAACTGTAACAGCTAAGCATAGGAGCATCAAAGTCCAGTTAATCTCCGGGATGTAGATTTGGCCGTGCTTATTAGTAGGCGACGTGTGGATTATTTTGACCCTCGGGAAACAGCCCAATGCTGAACACTGTTTGATAATAGAAAATGTTCCCGTGATGATAGCTTGGCTTCCAACAACTGCAGCAAGTATAGCAATTCCAAGAACCGGCCATCTTATTTTTTCTGTCACAATATTAACGAAAATGAATTTCGTATTAGATACAAAACAAGAAAAAGGAGATTAAAAGTTGACCTACCGGGAACTGAAACGTAGAACCCGATTCGGTAGTCGGTTTCAATAATGTGATGCTTTGAGAGATATGCAGCTTGGCCCATATAAGCAAGGATCAAGGAAGGGTAAACCACAAAGGTAAAAGCCATCTGTATTTAACATTAGATCAAGAACCTCATCAGTTATCACGCAGATAATATTAGAAAACAAGAAATATAATATAAAAGACAACCCGATTTGACTAGGGGTATCAAACACGTTGGGTCGACGGTTTAGGTTAGCGGGTTGAACTGTTAAACCTAAATACGACCCATATATTTACGGGTGTCAAAAACATTAACCCTATTCTAAACACACTTAAAGTCATGTAACCTGAACAAGACCCTTTTAACCCATTTATTTACACATGTGAAACGGGTAGCAGGTAGTAATCAAAGTTGTAGATGTACTAATCCTGTCGGTGGGTTGTAAGAACGGGTTAAACAGGTTAGCAGGTTGACCGGTTTAGATAAATAAGTTAGTGGTTTTACCTGTCTAATTAAACGGTTTAAACTAGTCAACCCAACACGATACGTTTAATTAAACATGTCAATCCGAACACGACATATTTCTTAAACGGGTTAGTTATGACAACCCAAATCCTTATTATTTTCTTGTCATGTTTCGGGTCGTGTTGAAAATTGCCATCCCTAGTTTTACTCATTATCCAACCTACACAGCCTTCCTGTATGCCACTAGTAAAAATAGTGAATACCTTAATGGACAACTGCGAAAAATGACCGAGATCAGCGTACATAGCCTCTGAGCCTGCAAACCAGACAAAATAAACACATGTTATAGAAAAGTCAAAGAAAGTCAAATTAAAGTCAACAGAGTCACACCACTAAGAGAACAGTCGATATACCAGTTATACACAGCAATATCCCACCCAACGACATCCATCCTCCTTTCTGTGTTTTCTTTAAGAACTTGTACATGTAATAAGGCGATAAAGCTTGAATAACTTGTGGGTTCCAATGAAAAATGTTGTAAATTCCAATGGAGCTGATGCACAGGAGCCACGTTATCACGATAGGTGCAAACAAGAACCCTACACGATGGGTCCCATAATGTTGAAGGCAAAACAACAGCACCAGTATGATGCAAGCAAACGGGACCTCTACATCTGAAATTTAAAAAGTTAGTTAGTTCGAACGGGTTAAACGGTTCAAGCAGATCAAATTGGTTGTAAGTCCCCCAAAAACTATTCAGAATGAATAAAACCTTGATCATACTCTAAATTTAAAATATATATTATGCTTGTAATAATATAGTTTTCTTGATCATATTTAAAACAGTAACTATTTGTAAAATTTGCAGGTTGACCCGCTCTCTTTTGGCCCATTACCCACATAACTTGACAGTAATAGCATGGTCCCTTTGTATGCCTAGAAAAGTAGTCAGCAGCTTATAAATACATTATTTTCCCTTCTAAAGTGAGCGTCTCTATTTCGTTTGCTTAAAGCATCTAGCAAACAACACAAAACCGAAAGCGCTTTACTATCCAAACAAGATAACTTATCACACGAAAACAAGTCTAAAGTGGGAAATCATATTCATAAGTTAGTGGAAAAGGTAAAGTAAACAAGACAGTGACAACAATAAAAGCAAGTTGATCACGTATGCACAATAATCTGACCTAACTTATATAGGTAAAATCACTGATTACGCCCGATTGCAACACTTTAGTTTCTAACCACATATTTCTCAATTTATTAATTTATATATTTTATTAATAATCTTATCATCTGTAACAGTTTCTAATTCATGTAGAAGGGAGAGTTTGACCTGCAGTTTACTGTGCAGATCAATAACAAAACTATTAATTTTATCATTTGATGGTGATCAGATTTTTGATAAAGATAGAAACTTTATATCAACAGGTCCCGCGATATAATGTTATTTTATGATCAATTTGGTGCCCTATCTTTGTCCACCAACAGCACGCTTGAAAGAATATTGTTTGTATATGTATGAGTGAAGTCTAGCATCTGAATCATGATAGAATAAAACCAAGAATTCATATCCTAATCATATTCTTGTCAGCATTTCTCAATGATTCGCGTCGAATTGATACGACGAATATAAGCCAAAAAAGAATACTCCTTTTCAGTCTAGATTGTTCTGGTCCAAAACAACCTAAAATTCCCAACAGTTGTACCCAAATTGGCTTCTGGTTTAGTATTCTGGTTAGTTTACCAACTAAAGTAGACAGCTTTTTAAGATTAATCTAAGGGCATTATTGAGATAAAAAAAATTCGGTTTTGCAAAAGACCCACAATCTAAATAGCTTAGTTTTTAAAGCGCGAGTGGGGCGGGAAGGCTGATAAGTAAAACAACCAAAATAGAGAAGAGATTATGAATGGTTTACTGGATGAAGAAGACTGATATGTAAGAGGGATAAAAGAGATGCAACTTTTGGTTGTTCATAAAGCTTATTTAATTGTAAAAGGAGTAATGCGACGCGTATGTGAAGCTTTGACCACAGTTTTAGGACTTAAATGTCTTGCAGCACCTCGTGCTTTTTTAAACCAAGCTAAATAGTCAAAACCAGCTAAATTATTTACATTGAATACAAAAAATCGAGGGTGACCCGACGTCCCAACCACAGCCCCTACCAGTTCCATCGCTGTCACAAACTCAGTCGCGAAAAACCAGCCATGGACAATCAAACTGTAAACAATTGCATTCCCAGATAGAGACAAAGTTGATCATTGAAAATCAAGAATTCACATTCAATATGAACAACGTTGTTATTAAGTTTTGAAAACTGTTTCACTTATGATTTTATTCAAACTTTCTTTAGGTTGCTACCATGAGTTCAAGTCATGCAAACAACCTCTTGCATAAATCTTGCATAGATACAGGGTAAGAATGTGTGTATGAGCCTAAGTGGTCCGAACCAGACGAGCCTCATACACCAGGTTTGCCCTTATTTTAACTTTCTTTAGGTAAGGAAACTGAATAAGAAACTTACATTGATGGTGTTGTTTTGACATAGAAAGCTCAAGCCCAGAAACAGCAGAGAAAACTACAAAATCACAAATAAACAAAAGGGTTTTAAATCTTTTAATCATCAAAATCTAATAAGCTTCAAAAAGTTACAAACTTGAAGTTTCAAGATTTGCATACCGGAGATCGCCGGCGTCAGAACTCCGTCACCGATGACCATACAAGTACCAATCAAAGCCAAAACAAGCAAACACTTCTGCAAGATTTTATATTTCTCCAACGTTGATTTCAAACTCAACCCGATATCCCTATAACCCGACCCGATTTCATCTTTTCTGTACTCATAAAGCTCTTCATCAGCAAGCTGACCATTGGGCAAAGTGCTGACGCGAGCATGACGACACAATAATGTGTACAAAGCAAAAGTCCCACCTTCACCATTATCATCAGCTCTAAGAACGATGAAAACATATTTCAAAAGTGGGATTAAAGTTAACGTCCAGAAGACAAATGATAAAACCCCAAATATCTCTTCATTAGACTCTGAATGTTGAATGTCTTCTGCAAAAGCACTTTTGTAAACATACAAAGGGGAAGTGCTTAAATCGCCATAAACAACCCCTAAACTTTGATAAGCTAAAGTCATCACAGTCCTCCATGATTCTCTCTGCAAATAACCATCAACACAACGATCAAATCATCAAAATAAGCTTCAAATTGTATGTTGTAACTTGTTTCTCACACTTTGTGTACCTTAATCGGATGATAATTTCTGTTTCTGCTTTCAATATCCATCACTCAGAGTCTCAAAACACCCATTTTCATGTCGATTTGATACGATTCAAGTTGACCCAGATGAGAAAACAAGATACCCAATTCAAGATTCTTCAAGAAACGAAGTAAATTGAGGTAAAGATTGAAGCTTTAAGAGAAACGTAAGGAGAATGAGCAGTGGTTATATGGTTGGAGTTGTGGGTGGTGAGAATTAGGTGGTGGTGAACGCATGAAGTATGAAATGTGTGTGTGGGCGCTGTGCGTGCGTGCGTGCGTGTTTGGTTATTTTATAGCCATGAGTGAGCCCAAGAGCACCACACCGCCCAAACCCATCAGACTACACAAAACATTTGGATTATTTGTACCACTATAATCTTGAAGCTAAAAACAAGCACCAAGTGGCAAGGGGACCTCAGTTGATGAGAGTTAAATAGTTAATATTTTACCTCATTTTTTATTTTAGTCAATCATTAAAAGGTACTCTTTAGAGCAAAATTTCAAATAGGAATGTGTAGCATCGTTCATGATTTGATTTAGTTGGTTTTGTTGAAGATTTTAGGTTGAAGTGTTAACTATGGTTTTAGAAATTACGAATCAAGTCTGCTGGGTTGGTTGGATAGTCAGTTATGATGTTTTGGTTTTGATTGTTTGTCGGCTTTGAACTAATTGTTTATGTTTTTATAAACATAATTTTATATTAAAATTTTAAAGTGATAAAAATGGTTTATGATATAATATATATACATAACTATATATTCATAAAATGTAAATTAAATAGTAAATGATAAAAGGTCGGTTCAATTTAAAAAATGAGTACCAAGTTTCAAACCATATAATCTTTAAAACTGAATTATATATATATATATTTC
The DNA here is from genome assembly GCA_025506505.1 of Flaveria sonorensis. Classification (NCBI taxonomy): domain Eukaryota; kingdom Viridiplantae; phylum Streptophyta; class Magnoliopsida; order Asterales; family Asteraceae; genus Flaveria; species Flaveria sonorensis. Next base: position 63,524,337 of record CM046437.1, read on the forward strand.
AAACTAGCTTACTCTGCTTCAATATAGACATAATGGTAACTTTATTCCATTACTCTTTCATGAATTATATAACTTTATTTAACTATAAGTTAATTAAAATTTAATATTTTATTTTATAATAAGTTATAAGCTATAATTTGAAAACAGATGTCAGTGGCTAATCGCAGCGGCGAAGCTTGAACCAAAACTTAAAGGGGGCGGGGGCGAAAGTAAACTATTTTACGAGGGGCAGACTCTATATTTATTAAAAAAATTCCACCGGACCAAAAATTTACACTATCGAGCCGAAAATTTACACTATTGACGAAAAAAAAAGGGGGGGCGAAAAGAAAGGGGCGCCCCTCCTTCTTTTTTTCGTCAGTACCAAGTTTCAAACCATGTAATCTTCAAAACTGAATTATATATATATTTCAAACTAGCTTACTCTGCTTCAATATAGACATAATGGTAACTTTATTCCATTACTCTTTCATGAATTATTTAACTTTATTTAACTATAAGTTAATTAAAATTTAATATTTTATTTTATAATAAGTTATAAGCTATAATTTGAAAACAGATGTCAGTGGCTAATCGCAGCGGCGGAGCTTGAACCAAAGTTTAAAGGGGGTGGGGGCGAAAGTAAACTATTTTACGGGAGGCAGACTCTATATTTATTAAAAAAATTCCACTACCGGACCAAAAATTTACACTATCGAACCGAAAATTTACACTATTGATGAAAAAAAAAGAGGGGGCGAAAAGAAAGGGGCGCCTCCCCCCTTCTTTTTTTCGTTAGTACCAAGTTTCAAACCATGTAATCTTCAAAACTGAATTATATATATATATTTCAAACTAGCTTACTCTGCTTCAATATAGACATAATGGTAACTTTATTCCATTACTCTTTCATGAATTATTTAACTTTATTTAACTATAAATTAATTAAAATTTAATATTTTATTTTATAATAAGTTATAAGCTATAATTTGAAAACAGATGTCAGTGGCTAATCGCAGCGGCGGAGCTTGAACCAAAGCTTAAAGGGGGCGAGGGCGAAAGTAAACTATTTTACGTGGGGGGGGGGAGGGCAGACTCTATATTTATTAAAAAAATTCCACTACCGGACAAAAAATTTACACTATCGAGCCGAAAATTTACACTATTAACGAAAAAAAGAAAGGGGCGCCCCCCTTCTTTTTTTCGTCAGTACCAAGTTTCAAACCATGTAATCTTCAAAACTGAATTATATATATATTTCAAACTAGCTTACTCTGCTACAATATAGACATAATGGTAACTTTATTCCATTACTCTTTCATGAATTATTTAACTTTATTTAACTATAAGTTAATTAAAATTTAATATTTTATTTTATAATAAGTTATAAGCTATAATTTGAAAACAGATGTCAGTTGCAAATCGCAGCGGCAGAGCTTGAACCAAAGCTTAAGGGGGGCGGGGGTGAAAGTAAACTATTTTACGGGGGGCAGACTCTATATTTATTAAAAAATTTCACTACCGGACAAAAAATTTACACTATCGAGCCGAAAATTTACACTACTGACGAAAAAAAAAATTATAATCGATGATACAAAATTAGGTTTGCTTTCATTCCATTCATTACTTCTAGTTTTGAATCCCATTTGGTCTTTTTCCTCTGTTTATTCTCCCCCGCCCTCACCTAGAGTTGTTTTTCTCTTTTCTTTTTTCTTTATTGTCTTTCTTTTTATTTTATTTTATTTTGTTTCTTGGTTTTATTTTAATTTTAAGTTTTTGTTTCATTTTCTCAGTTTTTTAATTCTGATTTCCTTACTATTATGCCATCTAATTTTACTATTATTCTTTTAAATTTTTTTAATTTCTATATTATTTAATTTGTTCTTTAAAATCCAAAATTATTTTTTTGACGTGTTTACTTTTATCTATTTATGTATATAAAATTTATTCAAGATCGAACCATCGTAATGCACCGATTGCTTTTACTAGTTAAACCTATATCACAAACAAACTTTTCAATTTATTATATTCATAAAATACACCATTCAACTTCTAATATTTATAAATACACATTTCATTTGTAGAGCCTACGGCTTTAAGACCCCAAAAAAGAATGATTTGATTACTTTCATATATTTACGAAATCATGGTTTAAGACTCCTGTCATGATTTTTTTTCCATGGTTCCGTTTTCTTATATAATTCAATGTTAATAATGGTCGTGTCCTTGTAGTTTTTTTATCGATGTTTCGACATTAACTTATAAAACATGTTTGTATTTTATGTACACTTTTGAGTATTATGAGCGCATTTGATCATGTGTTGGTTCACTTATAGGCAGGTTAAAATGATTTATACATTAGCACAACTACATATAGAGACGAGTGCACCTATCATGTGAATGCATAGTACGATAATAATATTGTATTAAGGACATGAGAGCTCGTAGTACTAATCATTTGTCATTATCTAAGCGGTAGATAGAGTGATTTAATGCTTTTAATCTTAGCAAACATTTTATCATATTAATAAAAAATCTAACTCGGGTGTCACATGGCTTTACCTAGGGTGTTCACGTGTCATCACCATAATAAATCAATTATTTTAAACAAAAAATCTATACATATTAATAAAAGACTAACTTTGATGTCACATTACCTCTTTCTAAGATGTCCACATAGGATTTAATGTTATCGTCACAATAAATCTATTATTTAAAACAAAAATCAATAATCTCAAACTCTCCAAAATTAATCTCACATTTTAAAGAATATATATAAATGAAAAATCAATTAAATTAAACTTTACAAATTTGTTAATATTGTTTAATTAATAATTTTTTATTTAATATGATAATAATATCCAAATAGTCAAAAAATTGATTTTTATAGTAATCACAGTTTAATTCTTAAAGTTTACATATCATATAATTTTTAGATATTACTAATATTAAATATAATTACATTATATTATAAATATTTTTTTGTTTTGACATTAGATCCTTAATTCTATCTATTAATTCGATCACATTATCAACATCTTTTTATTATTATTTTATACTGTATCTCTTATTCAACCCATGTAATACACGGGTTGCTAGCCTAGTAAACTAATAAACTAATAAAGACGAAAACCAGAGAAATTAATCAATCAAAGTAAATGTTTGCTTTGACTCTTAATGCATCTGGCTAAACTATAATAACTTACAAAAATTCATGATGATCACTTTATACACGTACAATATGAATATAGGCTGGATCTTCATTAAGGCTATTTAATCATATGATTTTTCGGAAATTACTATTATAACTATTGTTACTATTATTAAAATTAATTGTCACCGTAAACTTGTCGCAAGTAGCAATAGATTTCTTACAGATACCAATTTCATGAAACCATATATGTGTTGTCTTCATACAGACCTTAAGCCAATTGGTAACGTTTATTTTTGTGAGCCCGTGAGACCTAGATTTAATCCCACCCTATTTTAATGTGGATTTAATTTAGTCTAAAACTATACTCAAAGCAATATGAATTTCATATATATATATATATATATATATATATATATATATATATATATATATATATATATATATATATATAGAGAGAGAGAGAGAGAGAGAGAGAGGAGGGATCAAATGAAAACCATCTTTATAATTGAAAACCATGAAAATCACTATCAACCAATCACATATTTTATATATATATATATATATATATATATATATATATATATATATTATTTTACTTAAAAGGGCTTTTATGTAATTTAACAATTAATCTAATTATGGTGTTTTTCAATCATATTTGACTAAATCCCTTAAATTTCTCAATTTGAATTTGAATTTGAATTTGTTAACTAAATCTTTTAAATAGAATAAAAAATTCAACAAATCATAGTTTTGGTTGAAGATAATTTTGAATATTACTTATACTTTCATCAAAGACCACCACTGGAACCGCCTCATTGCCACTTACCACCGTCAACCAACGTCGAATTTTCAAGATTTCAAATCCATCGACGATACCCTGTGATCCATTTTATCATTGTCTAGCACCACCAACCACCATCGAACACCATCCTGTTGATGCCTTCAAACACCACTAAATTTATGCCTGAAGAAGAAGAAGAAGAAGAAGAAGAAGAAGAAGAAGATGATGATGATGATGATGATGATGATGATGATGATGATGATGATGATGATGATGATGGTATGATGATGATGATGATGATGATGATGATGATGATGATGGTGGTGATGATGATGATGATGATGATGATGATGATGATGATGATGATGATGATGATGGTGATAATGGTGATGATGATGATGATGATGATGATGATGATATGAACTTTGTTACATATAGGATGTTGATGAAGATAATGGTTAATTCAAAGGATTTACTTTTATAAAGGCATTTGGGGTACGTATATGTAAGGAAGACGAACAAAAACAAACACTAAAACATGATGAACAAGGCGAACACGAAAAATACGATGATTTGTAGTTTTGTCATAATCACATGTATGTAACATTGTTGCTACATATACGTAACTCTGTTGTTACGTATATGTACCACTATTTTGTTACGTATACGTAACTCTATTGTTCTAATGATTGTGTGACTTTACTATATCCATGTGTAAGTTTGTTGTTTACATATATACACTTCTGTTTGTTACGTATACGTAACTTGGGTATGTATTCTCATATATATACATATTTCCAGGTTTTCCCATGGTTTTGATTGTTACTACATTTGTTACATGTATATAAGTGTTGGTACATATATGTAACTCCACTCTTACATATATGTACTCTAGAAATCACTTTTAGCATTGAAAACAATTTTAGTTTAAATATATATATATATATATATATATACACACACACACACACACGTAACTCATTCTAGATTTTCATATGGACTCATTAAAAATGATATGCATATGTATGACAATGTTACATATACATTACACACAATGTTACGCATACGTAACACAGTCATTTTCTTTAGTTTAGTTGTCTTTTATTTTAAAAAAACTATGATTATCTAATTTTTTAATCCAAAGTATAAAAATAATATATTTAATTATTTAAATATCAATTAAATATAAGAGAAAGGTGAGAGGTGAGAGAAAAATGAAAGATGTGAGTAAATTTAAGAATTTATTTAACTATACGTAGTAGTTACCAAGTTAATTATGTTATGTTCTTTCTATTTTGCCCTTAATGCCTATTTAAATAATCATAATCTTCTATTTAATTACTAAAATGTCACTAATTAATCTCAACCATAGATCAAAACATCAATAGTGAATAAATGGTTTTCTTGGTTTTCAATTATAATATGGTTTTTATTGGAACCCTCCCATATATATATATATATATATATATATATATATATATATATATATATATATATATATATATATATATATATATATATATATATATATATTGATTAAACTAGGGTTAAAGCTATACACGGATGGGTAAGAACTTAAAAGTTCTAAAACATGAATTAAGAATACTCGAAGCAATATGAATTTTATGGTGTATCTTCTAAAATAAAGCACTTAATTATGTATGAAGAAAAATTTAGTTAAAGAAATAAATATAAACTCTTTCCATAAAATAGAAATAAAAATTTAAATTGGAAAGGAAGACCACGAGTTATAACTATTTGTATTGAATGTTACAAAATTACCACCTCCATTTTGTCTTCATTGATCTCTTTTGACGTGATGAATTGAGGTGATAAAGTGATAAACCGATGGCTACTATTTTATAGTTGTGATGCATTATTTCTGAAAACTCATAAAAAACGTGCTCAATTTCAATATATCTTAAAAACCATATAGCACACTCTTAGTGCATAATATACAAGATCAAATGCATGCCACTTTAAATACAGTGACATGTGAGTACGTGACTTCAGGTTCTTTGATTTCAAAATTCAAAGCTAAAATTATTACTTTAATATTATAATTAAACTTTATTGTATTTTGTTTTTATATATAACTTTAAAATATAATGTGTTATTAGATTCTAATTACATCATTACAAGATGCTTATTGCTATCTACGTTTAGCATAAGTTTCGCTCCAACTGATCCAGGTCAAACAAAATATACTATTCACTACATATTATTTTTGGAAACTCTAAATATAATGTTCCGACATGATTATCTCCAAGTACGTTTCGATATAAATTTTATTTGAAACCAAATTGCGTGTTGCCAAAACTTGTGTACACGTATAATATATTTTTAGTTCTTTTCGATACATCGTAGGTTTATTCTATATTTCGAATATAATGTTACGATTTGCTTATTTCTACCTATGTTTTGATATAATACCATTCGAGCCAGCACAAAGAGCGAGCAAAACACTACTTATACCATTAAAAATAAGAGATGTTATGTTTAGTGTAACAAGTTGATAAAGGAAGCATTCTATTAAAAACTATAAATATTTAAAGAACTATTAAAAATCACATAAGCAATGTACATAACACTATAATAAAATTAGTAAAACTAAAAGATGACGATTTGATTACATGTTTCCATTGTTTATTTGATTTCATCACCACTCTTCTCAATTCTTTTAAGAAACTATAATATATACATATACGCAACATAATATGGGTGTATATATGCACATATCAAAAGTCTATATGCACATAATCAAAAGTCTATAGAGTAAAATGATTCCTTATAGTTCTTTACAGATTTATAATCCTCAACTAAATATCCCGTAGTTCAGTTGATAAAATCGCTGCTCTCACTTGTTATTGTTAATTTTCAAAAACGAAATTTTAGTAAAAATGAAAATATGGTTTTTTCCCATAACTTGAAGTTATAATAATAGTTTTCAAGAAAACAACCTTATGGTAAGGTGTATTATATGTATACAAGGTTGATGATTATAATCTTAGAAGATAGAAAAATTGAGGTTTAATTAATAAGATCATATTAGAACTATTATAAAAAAAAGTTAGAAAATAATATATTATACCTCACATTTATTTAAATATTATTTATTATCAACTTAAGATTTCAACAATTATTGTACCATAAACATTAGTTGTACTTGCTTTATTTTCTTTTTTGAAATTTTTTATTTGACACCTAACGCTTTTATATATTTTACAAAATAACTTTTAATTTTTTTATTTCAATTTTGGTCTCCTATACTTTTTATTTTTTACAAATATTTCGTTTTACATTTCAGTCTAAATTTTGAGGGTTAACACGTCGTAACGTGTGTGTGTGGTTCATCGTTAAAACGCCTATTCTTTTGCCCTTTTACGGCCCCGTCGCAATGTGCATGTCACAGATCGGATTAGTTATTGTTTTTAATGTTTTACGTTTTCACATGCGTGATTAACGTTTATACGTCTACTTTGTTCGGTTTTATAATTTTATTTTTATTATTTTTTAATACGAGCTTTTCGGTGTTAGTGGTCGCTAACGATAGTATGACATTGGTGCTACTTGGCACAGTTTTACGCTCCACGACGCACTGTAAGGGGCTTAATGCTAGTTTCCGTACTATTTCAAACACTTCATCTTATACTTTATAGTTTTCTGATATTTAACGCTTAATCTGTTTGAATTTTTTACTTCTTCTAAATTTAACTTATTTATCGTTTAACTTATACTCTCTTATGCATTCAACTCTTTGGATTTGTTATTTTAATTTATACATCTTTTATATTTGTTATAATTTTTGTATTTAACGTAGTTAACTTGTTTAATTTTATGGGTAGTGTTATAGTAAAAATGTTATTTAATTTAAAAAGCCTAAGAAAGATTATGGCTTGACACGTGTCTTTTTATTATTTTTAAAAAGCAGACCATTGATCATTGTTTTAAATAAGTCAACTCATTGTGCCTTATATGTTCATTTTGTCATATATTTTACATCATTTGTTATATATATGTATCAATCATTGTGTTTACGTTTTAGATCATTTTGTGTTATTTTTGTTATTGTTTTTATAAATTATAAACTAGTTATCTATCATTGTGTTTTACGATTATAAGTATACAATGATATACTTTCACCAATGTATTTTTTAAAATTCATAGTGTTGAAGATAACATGATGTATATTATTGTTATTATTTTTTAATAGATTATATAAACTTGTTTGTTATCTATCATTGTGTTTAATAATTAGAAGTACATAATGATGATATTTCACTAATTTATTTTTCAAAAATCATAGTGTTCAAGATAACAAAATGTCGATCAAAAAACACAATGAGACATTGTGTTATTTTGGCATTGTTTTTAAAATATTAATTTAATTAGTTACTAATTTATTAGTGTGTTTTACATATTAGAGATACACAACAATGTTATTCCATCATAATAGTTTTCAAAAATTTTCATTTTAGTAAAACACAATAGTATTCAGAATAACACAAATAATAACAAAAATATACTATAAACTGCACTAAAGACAAAACGATGAGATATGAGCATAAAACGTAAATTTTGTTTTTATCATTTTATATAACAATACTGTACTCTTTTTAAAAATAAAAAAACACTCATTTTTATGGTGTACTTTTTATATACTTTTTATATAAAAAAACAACGTTGTAAATAAATATTATAAACATTTTAAAAAATAAGATAATTTACAAAATATCAATAAAAGTGATTATTCCTAAAATATTCATATAACAAACTTTTCCTACAATTTAATTTTAACAATTATTAAAAAGATGGATGGTTAATATTACTTTCTTACACTTTTTAGTGTCAGAAGCCTTTTTATTTAAACATTATGTTATATTATCATATACTAATTACTAACTTTCTTATGCATTATAGGTTGTGCAACGTGCTTTAAGGGTTGTATCGCTTTTTGTCTTATTGTTTTTTAATTTTTAATTTTAACCTAATATTTTTACATCTTATACAATCTAGCGCAAATATTTTTACTTTTAACTTTGGTCCCTATACTTTTTATATTTTAAAAATAATTGTTTTACGTTTCGGTCTACATTTTGCGAGTTAAAACGTCGCATCGGGCATGTGTGGTTCAGCGTTTTTACGCTTATTTTTTTCTCCGTTTAACGGCCCCATCGCAACGCGCTGGTCCAAGATCGACTTATTGTTTTATATGTTTTACGTTTCATCTAACGACGGTGTGTCCTTAGTGCTAAGTTATGTCCAAGATCAGTTTTATTTTATCTTTTTTATGCAAGTTGTTCGATGTTTGTGGTCGCTAACGGTGGTGTGTCTTTGCTGCTACTTGGCATGGTTTTACGCCCCCACCTTAACTCGGGGGATTTAATGCTAGTTTCTTTAATTTTATAACTTTCTTTATATTTGGCTTTAATACCATATATTGATATATTTTTTGGGATTGATCTGACGGTGAATATTTGTTTAATTGACGTCTTGATGAAAAATATTTGAACTTATGTTACTTTGTTGAATCTTGTGTTAATTTTGTCACCTTTAAATAGATTTTATTCAATGTTCTTTTATGTGTACTTTTTAAAACAAGTTCATTTAAATATATCTTCCATTTTTCTAAACCAATAATTGCAACTTTTGAACAAATATTATAAATTTTCGATATTTTCTTTTAAAAACCCTTTAATCTTCTAAAATATTAGAGATCGAGTAGGAGAAGAATACTTCACAACTGAACTTATGTTTTTATATAATACTCATTACATAGCATAGTATACATGTGTAAATCATAAAACTAAGAGAGACTTTAATTACGTAATTTATTAAGTGACAACATTGACAGATATTGCATCGTCTTGTTCACATGAGAAACTTTAGATCATAAAGAATGTTCGACCTTAAATATGAACACATTTTATTAATATTTACTCTAAGTTAGAGAAAAAATTTACAATCAAACTTACTTATATAAATAAGAGTAATTACTGCACATATGACCTCCTAGATGTCTCAAGTTATGTGACAAAAAACAAAATTGTAAACTCCATGTAGAAAAAGCAAAAACAAACTATGCTTGTTTGTTTACAATGAAAGGATTATTATCTTAAAATCCATATAATCTCCAAAATTTCAATTATTATTGAACATGTAACAGTTATATAATTATAAAAATTATATATACTAAGGGGTTGTTTAAAAAGGGGCTGGCCCGGACTGATCACTGACTGGCCGGTTGACTCGGTCAGCCGGTCAGCGCGTTTGGTATTAAGGACTCGGCCACTGATCCGGATTGTTTGATGCTGACCGAGTCCCATAAACAATCTTCACTGACCGAAGCGGAGACCGAACGAGCACCTCTTCACCCGATCCCTCTCTTCTTCACCTCTCGATCCCAACTCCTCCCGCTCCTCTTCCACCAGCTGCTCCTCTTCACCGAAGCACCTCTTCACCGACCGCTCCTCTGCCGCTCCTCTGTACCGACCACTCCTCTGCCGCTCCTCTTCACTGACCGCTCCTCTTCACCGAAGCACCTCTTCACCGAAGCGCCCTCTTGTACCGACTGCTCCTCTGTCGCTCCTCTTCACTGAAGCACCTCTTCACCCGATCGCAGAAGCTTGTTCTTGCAGAAGGTATAGATCTTGAAGTTGTTCTTGTTCTTGTTTGTTCTAGTTCTTGAAAAGGTGTTCTTGTCCTTAATTGAAATCATATTTGATATAGTTGGGGTTTTTGAAATCAGATTTGATGCTGCTTATATGAATTCTTAAAATTAGATTTGATAACGTGTTCTTGAAATCAGATTTGATATTGCTTATATGGGTTTTTGTAATCAGATATAACATTGTTTATATGAGTTCTTGAAATAAGTTTTAATATTAGTTCTTGATTTAGGCATGACGGAAAAAAAAAGCTAGAGTTATTTGAAAGTTGGAATTTGTCGATAAAACATTTCTCGAAGCATGTATATATGAAATAACAAACAACGATCGAGAGGGTAGTAGCCTAAAAGGATGCTCATGGAAAGTTGTTGCAGAAAAACTTGAAAATGATCATAATTTCATTGTTGACCATAAACAAATGAAAAATCGATATGACTACCTGAAATCAAAGTACGGGGCTTGGGTGAAACTGAAAAACAAAAGTGGGAATATTTATGATCCTATAACCAACACTTTCAATATGAGTGATGAAGAATGGGAAGCGGAGGCAAATGTATTTTTTTAATATGAAAACCTTTTTAATAAGATTATTTTCTGTTGTAGCTTGATTATATCTATAAAAAATTTCAAACAGTTAAACAAGTTTGTAAAAAAGTTGAGAAATGTCCCCCTTCCTTACCCTAATCTTTATACCAAATTGTTGAGGGGGTGACCGTGATCGGCATTAACAGTTGGGGGCCATCTTCTACACTTCCTCATCCGGCTGAAGGATTCTCTGAGCATGATTTGGATGATGTTCAGTGCACTCAGATGGAAACAGAGCCCCCACCTATAAGTAAAGAATCCTCTGGCCGGCCAAAACGCAAGGCAAGTACTAAAACTAGCAAAGAAGTTCGTAGAAAAACAATAGATGACGACTTAAGAGAAGTTGGGAATGAAATTATCAATGTTGCAAAGATGTTGGTGGAAAAAAATAATATTGACAATGAAATGGACGCATGCATGGATAAGCTGGAAAAAATGGAATGGGGGGAAGAAGATTCGAGATACAACACAGTTCTTTTGCTATTCGATGAAAGTGCTGATATTATAAAAGTTTGGTTACGTCTTAAGCCGGTGAGTTGCGAGTCATGGGTGAGAAATGCCAGGAGAAAGTATGGATTATTCGGTTGACTTTTGTGTTTTGCGTATGACTTTTGTATGACTTTGGTATGACTTTAGTATGACTTTTGTATGACTTTTGAATGACTTATGTAAGACTTTAGTATAACTATTATATGACTTGTGTATGACTTTTGCATGATTAATGTATGACTTTAATATAATGTTTTGAATGACTTTAACAGGTCAAATATGTATACGGATGGTGAAATTTTATCTTTTTTTATCCTTTCATGGTATTGGTTGAAGTTGCCCCGGAAAAGGAAACGAGAGGGTAGAATTGAAAGAATAAGAGATAATGATTCTGCTTTAACTGGGCATGCATATACATATGAATTACAACATGGATCTTCTACACAAGAAATGATAAGACTTTCATGCGAGGTATTTGTACTATTATGCAATCATTTTACACAACGAAATTGGTTGCGAGCTAGTAGGACGATAAGCATTGAAGAGAAGCTGGCTATGTTCTTACATATTATAGGGCATAATGAACGTTTTCGAGTGGTTAAACGATGATTTCAACACTCCAATCAAACGGTTCATAAATGTTTTCAATAGGTTCTGGTTGCAATGATGTGTTTTGCTAAAGAAATTATAGTCCCAACATCTTCAGATGAAACTACAAATACCTCAGAACCACTTCAAAGGCTAAAAGAAATATTTTCCGGAGCAATAGGTGCTTTAGATGGAACTCTTGTACATGCAGTTGTGTCCGCTGAACAACAAACTTGTTTTAGGGGAAGTGAAAAAGGTGAATGTTATCAAAATGTGTTAGGAATATATAATTTTGATATGATATTATGACAACCCAACCTGAAAATAATAATAATAAAAATAATAATAACTCACTTATTATTAAGTTTTTGTAATTATTAAATCTTTAATTATTCTTATTTTCATCTAATTATAAGTTCGTATGGTAGTACAACATATACACGGGGCTTAAAGGTTAGGATAATGAGCTTTGTTAAAACTTAGAACAACCTTACTTTTAACCCAAAAATCTAATAAAACCTACTCCTAACACCTCATTCACTTACCCAAACCTATAACCAACTCTTACAAATTAACATTTACTAAACTAAAAGTAGTTTACACACTCGTATTACCTAACTTTGTAGGCTAAAATTTACTACATAAACCTATCTAAATACCCACTTTAATGGATAACTATCCTTAAAAATTTAAGATAGCTACTAAATGAAGATGAAGCTTCATGTGAAACATACACCTCGGCACACACATATCCAAGATTGTCTTTCTATTGCCACCAAACCATGACTCACCAAAACTACAATTATTAGCACCATCCATCTCATCCAACCATTCCCGTAAACCATCACAATCCGGCCACCTTTATTACCCTATACATCCCATGCATACATACATCCATACCCACAAGTAACCCCATGACAACCACCATCACCCCACCCCTTCGACTCCCCTTCTGCCACAGTAACGCCACCATACGACCACCCTAACACCACAACCCACCACAACCCAATAACCTCTGGTTCCCTCTCACTCTAAACAAATACACACACACACACACACATAACTCTCTCTCTAGACTTTAACCAATTAACCACCCAAACTACCATCGAACCACCACTCTTCATCCCTTCCCCTGCCTTCTACAACCACCCTAGACCACCACGGTACCACCCCGAACCACCGTTGCACTACCGTTTTGCCATAAGAACCCTCCGCCACCTTTACTCTCTCTAAACGTCAAATTATCTCTCTAAAAATTGGTTACGTAGAACTCAAGAAAACAAGTGTTGGATACTACTAATCAACTTAAGAGCATTAAAGGTAGTTTAATACTTACTGAGTTTTATCCCTATTTATACACTTATCTCAATTTAAAATATTACACTTTATAATTTATTTAACAGAACTAATAAAAATTTCAGTTGCCATGATACATTATAGTTTGAAATAGATAGGAACTTAATTTAATATTGTTACTTAACTTCATAAATAAAAATTAATTTACAGAAGTCGTATTTTAAGAAACATTAAAATACTGGAAAATATATTCGTATGAGAATACTATAAATAGTTTTCTATGAAGTTTAGAATTTATTTAATAAGTTTTTAAATTTATTTAACCCTAAAAATATTAAATTAAAATCATGTGAAAATTCTAAAGATTTTATTTTAAATTTGAGATAGTAAAATAGTTTACTATAAAAATTTTATGACTTTAAAAAAAATTTATTTTATGTTACTTCTGAATTCCTAAACTTAAATAAGTTATCAATTGTGATACGAATTATATTTTACGTCAACCTATATGATTAAAAAGCAATAAACTATTTTACTATTTAACCAAACAACCATAATAAACGATTATTATTATAAATATTAACTGATTTAATTAAGATATTTGTCATGTCAATTAACGATACTAATTGATTTCCTAATAATAAGCTTTAATTATGACACTTTACAAACACTAATTCTAATTCTAAAAATACACATATAGAAAAATAACAACTAATTATACCTTTGAAATATAATAGATGTTTGTGTGTTCATACTAATCAAGACCTAACAAGTTACATACATTAATATAAGTCGTTGGTCGAATACAACTTAATACTAGAATATAATGAGTATAGTTACATCTATACAAAGAAAATACTTGAAATAATATTAGTTTGAGAATTTCTAATATTTTATTAACTCATATACCATTCAATAATTTATAACCTAACAATAAATGCTCACAAGACGTAACACTTTAAACAGATCAATAAAGCTTAACAAAATATACAAAAGCATTACCCTAATACTATATGCTTATGTTATTTTACTAGGGTATCATTGGTGATCGTAGTACATTGTAGGCTGCTAGAAACTTTAGCACCTAATTATACTCGTACAAGAAACCAGGTGAGTCTTCGCAGCCACCTTTTATTCATCTTTTGGGGTGAAAAGCATACTCGTTTTTCTATTATTTGTAATTATTTAAGACTTTCTTTTTGCTATTATGCACTTGTACCGACTTTCAGTATACACAACCATTAATTCTGGATAGAACCGACCATCGTATGGGTAGCACTACTTGGGGAAAAACCTCCACGCACAGTGTGTCCTATTGATAGGCAAACAAAACACGGAGGCATGTAGTGCCGCGGAGCCTGTAGTGTCGCTGCGATATATTATCTGCACATGCTTATTCTTTGACAGTTCGGGTGCCTATATTCGGGGGTTCAATCCATACTAGATTGGGATTGGGTGACCATGTACAGGTTTGGTTGTGGACTTATTTAATTGGCATCATACATGTTAAACTTTGTTTTCGTTAAACCTGCGAACTCACCAACTATTTTAGTTGACACTTTTAGTATGCTTTTCAGGGACCGGAAACCAAAGATATCTTGGCTAGTTATATATTTTGAAGAACCTCATGTAGCAGTTGTACCAAGTTCTAGAAGCCCAGACTACGAAGCATTTAAGAATATATTTGATGTAATAAAGCTTATTATTCTCTTGTAAACAATGTTGTTCTTGATATTCACTCTAGTCACACTCCCGTCGCTTCCGCTGTGCGCTGAAAGTGGGGGTGTGACAGATATTCACCTTTGTATAAGCTGGATGGGAAAGTGTAGCACATGATTCACGGGTTTTGAGAGAAGTTGCATGTAATCCGACATCTGGATTTCGATTCCCTCCACCAGGTTTATAATATAATTATAGCTTTTATTATTAAATATATTATTTGTATTCTTTATATAATAGATGTCACACTGGCATCTACAGATAAATACTACCTTTGCGACGCTGCATATACCAACACTCGTGGATTTATGACTCCATACCGCAATACTAGGTATTGGTTAGCCGATTTTCGACGGCGAATGCCGTTAACTAAGGAAGAAAGATTTAGTCATGCTCATGCTTGTCTTAGAAATGTTATTGAGCATGCTTATAGTGTATTGAAGGCAAAATTCCCGATCCTAAAACAAATGGCTCCTTTATCCTTTTCCAGTGCAAAGAGACGTAGTCATTGCTTGTTTTGCAGTCCATAATTTTATAAGAAAATACAATATTCAAGATGAATTATTTATAAACTTTGAAGGGAACACTATGGTTACCCATGATGGTGAAGGTGGAGGAAGTGAGGGTCAAAACACATAAAGCATAGAGTGGGGTTCAGAAGACGTTGAATATATGACTACTGTAGGACCAGTAAGGGTACTTAAGAGTGCAATTAGCTTCACAAGAGGAGTGATCTTAAATCACTTAACCACTCAAATAGGGAACTGGTAACTTCACTGATGATACAAGCTACACAAGTAATATTAAAGAGACAGAACTATAAGAACAAGAACAAAGTCACAAGAACACAAGATTAAGTTTTCAAGGAAGTTGTATATTAATTCTCTAGTTCTATTACAAGTGTTTGCAAGTATATCAAATTACAAGAACCGGAGACTATTTATACTACAACCTACAACCTTCAATATACAAAAAGCCAGTTGGGATTTTGACTAATCTAGACAACAAGATCAATCTACAGTCAAAAGGCAGATTGTCTTTTAACTAGTGACTATAACATGCCATAGCTCACTGACTTAATTTAATACAGACAAGTCTACATGAACAAAAGTGGAAATTTACAGTCAAAGACTTTTTTACTGTTTGATAAAGTATGGAAGTTTTACCAACTAATGTTAGCAGGTGAGTCTTCAGAGCAGCAGCGAAAAGTACACCAGCTTTATCAAAAAGTAACTCAGAGAAAGCATCTTTTCTTTGTCTTCGGAAGAAATCTGTCTTCACAGCAAAATGGCTTCGGAAGACTTTGTCTTTTGAAGCTTCGGAAGACTTTGTCTTTTAAAGTTTCGGAAGACATGAGTCTTTGGCTTCGGAAGATTTCACACTTGTAATAATTTTATGGTAAGTGTGAAACTTCCGAAGTAACTTCTTCTGAACTGTTGGATTCGGAAGATTTTACACTTAGACTTATTTGTGAGTGTAAAACTTCCGAAGCTAGTTCATCTTTGTTCCTTAGTGCATGCAGGAAGACTTGGTTGTTTTGGTATCCTTTGGTTGCATCAGCCTTTAATCTTCAGATGTTCCTTACAGCTACTTTGCTTGACCAAATTGCTAATCAACTGCTTTCAAATGCTTCAAGTTAGATTTGTATGCAAACTCTTGTAATATGTTTGAAATTCGATGTGTTTATTTGGATTATGTTTGATTTATGTTTAACTTGTATTTTGTATAACATTTTGAATTTTAAGCTATCATGTTATTTTTAAAAATTTGAATATTTTTATTGATTACACAACACCAGTTAAATACAAACTCGTCAGAACTTCGGGGCAATATGGTTATTTTTATCATTCAGTAGAGTCAGTCAGATACTGAATCAAACAACCAAGTTTCAGTCAGAACTTCTAACTGGGTCAGCTTCTGACTCAGTCAGATCTTACTGAGTCAGTGATAATCAGACAATCCCTAGGACTTTCATAAAAGAAAATTGATTATATATAACACGTACCGTGAATATATAAACATTGAATTTTATATTTTATAAGTAAACATAATCACGAATTCTCATTTTATATTTTAAGTCAAGTTTCAATTCATGGCGGCCAATAATTGCAAAATTTCAATAGTATTAATTGAGGTCCACAAAAGAAAAAAAAATAGTTTGCCCATATATAATGTCACTTTAGTAATTAGGTAAATGGTCAAAGATTGGTATATATCACACGATTCTTTCAAATCCGATTTTAAATTATGATATATGAAATGACAAGTGATATTAATCAGGACCTACAAGATTCACTTACTATAATTGTATATAAAATTATAAATAAGTAAATAAATAGCTTGTGTTGTTTGTATTTAAGCATGCAACTAGGATTCATGGTAACACATGTTGAGACGGTTTAAGATCCAATGAAATTTGCATCAAAATACATATAAAAAACTTATAAAGTCGTAAAAGTATATTCAAATATAAAAACATTAGTTGTTGTGAAAGTAAATTGATTTATTATAAAGAGTAACGTAGTAACGATGTCCGCAAGTCTTCTTATGGGTTATGATAGTTAAAGAGAAACAAAAGATCAAATTCACGATATTATAAGAGAAAAAAAAAGCTGCAAATACCTAAATCATTTATAATACTTTAATCATATTCATCCAGCTTCCAGAAACACAGGTAAGAGATAAGAAACATTTCTGTGAATGTACCACCACCAATCAAGTCTGAAACTATTCTTTGAACACATAATGGTGACTCTGAAAGCTACATATCCAAGCAATGTGCCATTTGGTATACCCACTCAATCACTCATACTCCTAACTTAACAATACACAATGTAACGACATTTAATACATTTAGAGTCCAATGATTCATAATAAAAAAATATGTTTAGATCACCAGTAACATCATATCAATTCAATTATTTATTCAAGATAACATGTTTTTGACTTTTTGTTATGCCACTAATATTAATATCATAGCCTCATCATTTCAAAAAGTTTACTTATACATACTTAAAAAAATAGAACATCATTTTCATAGGTAAGATTACTATTTTATGACCTTGAGATTATAGGTTCAAACAACGTAATTTAGTAACCTTCCTTCAAAGTATAGGGGTAAGGCTACGTAAATCAGATCGCAAAATGATCCTGCCTTTGTATAAAACGGAAACTAAATTAAACATCGCCACACCTTTCAAAATATCATATTGTAACTATGACTAAATTTTGAAAAGCAAGCACTCATTAGGATACTCCCTTTAGAATATCGGTTTGTAACTCTGATGGAATTATAAATGGTAAGTACATGATCATTAGCAGTTAATTATTTATATCCTTTTATTAATACAAACACATATCATAAATCAACATATTCTTTGTTAAGTGATGCTTGGTTAAGAGTAACATCTTAGGTGTACCTAGGGTGATAATATCAATTAGGTTGTAGATAATTGTTAAACTATATATATAAGTATAATAAGAAACCTAATTTAGTCATAATTCAAAATTATGATTAAACTAATAACAATAAATTTATAGGATATGGTTATAGTAAAAAAGTATCTAATTTAAAAAACCTAAAAAAGATTGTGGGTTTGACAAATATCATTTTATTGTTTTTAAAAGAGGGCATTTAGATTATTGTGTCAAATACGTCAGCTCATTGTGTCTTATATGTTCTTGTGTCAAATATCAGTTCATTGTTGCATATATTTTACATTGTTTGTCTTATACGTTCAATAGGAAATTGTGTTATTTTATTATTATTTTTAATATATTAGATTAATTAGTTATTAATTTATTATTATGTTTTACATATTAGAGATACACAACAATGTTATTCTATCATTATACTTTTTTAAAAATTTATCATTTAAAAAACACAATATTATTTATAAAAACACAATAACTAACAAAAGGACACAATGATGATATATGAGATTGAAAATGTAAAAAAAAAATATTATCTTTTTACATAACAATACTATACTCGTTTTAAAGATAAAAACGCTTGTTTTTATGGTGTAACTTTATAAAAAAATAATGTCGTACATAAAAGTTATGAACGTTTAAAAAATGAATGAACTTTCAAATTGTCAACAAAAGTGACTATTACTAAAATATCAATCTAACAAACTTTTTTCTACAAATTGATTTCAACCATTGACTAAGGAGGTAAATGGTTGAGATTACTTCTTACATTATTTTAGTTTTAGAGCCTTTTTTTTTAATTTATGTCTAATATTATTTACATGATTCTAGGTAATATATGTTAAATAATGTCGTACGTACCATAAAAGTTATGAACACTGAAAAAAATAGGGGAACTTTCAAATTGTCAACAAAAGTGAATATTACTAAAATATCAATCTAACAAATTTTTTTCTACAAATTGATTTCAAACATTGATTAAGGAGATAAATGGTTGAGATTACTTCTTATATTTTTTAGTTTTAGAGCCTTTTTCTAACTTATGTCTAATATCACATTATTAAATTTAATAATGTGTATTAAATAATATAATAATTAGAAGAAGTTAATTAAATAGGGTCAAAAGTGGAACTATTGCATAAAACACTTGTACTTTATGTTTAAAATGTTGTATAGATGCCTTACACTTTGAATAAAATTACCATCTTATCTTTCTAATATGTATTTTATAGTAGTATGAATATAGATAAACCATTTGAGAAATTTACTATTGTAATGTACCTTATTGTTTAATATGCCTAAGACAAAATTTGTTGTGTAGGATACAGGTACTCTATGTAATAATTTATAAGTTGCCCTCATTTAATAAACATATCCTAATTAATACATTATGTAATACACATGATTATTTATCTCATTATATTTTTTTGAACAACGAATATACGACCCTGTTTTGAAGATACGCGTTATGTTAATCAGGCTCACCTATCGTTTCCCAGTCGAGATGACACCCCCAACTCCCTCAAGAAGAAACTCACAATTAAGAAAATCTTCTGTCTTAATCCAGAATATTTTTGTTCCGGACGAGACTCAAACCTAGAGCAAGACCCTCTCTATTTTTAACTATATTGAGTACTTTAACTCAACCACTTGGGTTGAGGATCATTAGTTATTTAATTCACTACATTAAGTATTATTTTATTTATAATACTTTAAATTAATATTTAATTTATATTTACTATTATATTTTTATAATTAACTACTATTTAAATTAAGTATTTTAATTGAAATACTTGAGCATATAATTATCAATTATTTAAATAATAATAATAATAATAATAATAATAATAATAATAATAATAATAATAATAATAATATTATTATTATTATTATTATTATTATTATTATTATTATTATTATTATTATTATTATTATAAGAATAATAACAACAATAATAGCTATATAATTTGTGTTTAACGAGGATCATGTCATAATGCGCTCTCCAAAAGAATTCCGATAACACCAGTCGAATCGCACCGTTTAATTAATTAGTATTAATTGATTTAAGTCGAGTTATTGAAACTAAAACATATACCTACTTTTTTATTATCGCTCCCGACAATAAATAGTTGCTTATCTAATTTTCTAAACCTATTTGATAGTTATTATTTTTTAGTAAATAGGCATTGTACTTGAATCAAATAATACATGTTAATCGCTTTTATCATATAGTTATATTTGCTTTTAAACTCGTGTATCACACGTACTGAATAAATAAAATATTAAACAGAAAAAAATTATTAAATATAAAATGATATTATAAGATAAAATAAGAATGAAATTACGTATGGGTAAGAAATATAACTAATAAAACAATGATGTTAGCTCTTTAAATTGTTTTTCTTTTGTTTTTTCAAAAAATAATAATAATAAACAGTTTGTTTTAATATAAACCATTTAAAAAAATTCATTTTTTAAAATTTCCTTATTATAACTCCCGAAATTATTTTTTTTGGTTTATAAAAATTTGACA
Source organism: Flaveria sonorensis (assembly GCA_025506505.1). Taxonomy (NCBI): domain Eukaryota; kingdom Viridiplantae; phylum Streptophyta; class Magnoliopsida; order Asterales; family Asteraceae; genus Flaveria; species Flaveria sonorensis. The sequence continues at coordinate 63,545,561 of CM046437.1, forward strand.
TCAATTTTAAAATATTTTATATTTTTTAAAAAGTTTGATGTTTTGAAAAAAATCTTATTTTATAAAAAGCTTATTTTATAAAAAGATTTCTTTTTTAATTTATTAAAAAACCATTTCTAATCTAAAAAAGAATTAAATAATATTCTTAGTATGGATAACTAAGGTTAAGCACATGGTAAATTTGGAAATATTTAACATTTTTCTTATGACAAATAACAAAATTTGTTTAGAGTTCTATCTAAACTTACAATCACTCTAGGAAAACAACACAAACGAGTGGCACAAAGTAAAAGCATGGGTGAGTAGGATCTCAACTCATTAATGGTGATCCACACTCCTTAGGAATCAAAATATCTACCTACCACTTTTTGATTTTTTTTTTCTTGATGATAAAAGGTGATTAAAATACTTCTTTTTCTAATCAAAATCACATTATTTTATTTGCAGCAACTAAGGTGAAATAGTCGATGTTTGGTAAAATATGTGGAATGGTCTACGATAAAAAGACATTTGATTTTAATGGACATAAGACGATATAAAGTTTGAATGTGATTTTTATGGACATAAGACCATAAAGTTTGAAGTTGATTATCGACAATAAGATGTGAAATAAAGAGATCTTTGAAATTACGCAATTTGATTATTAGATTAAACATATAAAAGTTAAGGAAATATGAAAGCGATGGAATACAACTGTTTGATCAAACAATAAAAAATTAGTTTAGAGTCAATGATGTTGAAAGTTAAAATCTCAATAGATTAAATATAGAATATAAGATGCGTATATAAGTTTACCGCTTAAAATGTTATTTCATCTTAAGCTAATACGAGACAATTAGTCATGAGTCCTCTTTTAAATTGAATAATTATATCAATTAAAACTCTTAGAGGAGACAGAGTCATCTCAGGTTTTTCAGATTACTAAATTAAAATCACATCAATTTTTTTTTACATTTTTCTGTTTTACGGCGAGTCATCCTATTTTTTCCTTAATTTCTCCATTTGACCCATACAAAATCCATAAAAGAGGGAGATGTTCTAGCGAAGCCCTGTGATATATTATCCAGGTTGAGAATTACTTTTTGTCACCGGAACCGTAGGGGTGTTGGGGGAGTAGGGTTTTATTCTCATCCCGGGCCGAGATTTCACCATCTCCTCCCAGGTTCCAGTTCGTGAGACCTTGTATCTTCTCCTCTACCCTACATGTTTCTAATGGATATATAGCCTTTTTGTTTGTCATTAGATTTAAATATTTAATGTATCGCTAGTTATTTATTCCTAAAAAACATTTTTCATCATATGTTATGTTATATATGGTCTATCTTAAAACATTTGAATATCATGACATGCGTTCTATGATGTAAAATGATATTATCATGAATTTGAATGCTCTTCGAATGAAAGGAATGCATAAAGAAAACAATGAATGATATATACTGACTTGATGTACGTCCAAATTAACATGACTGGACAATAAAAAAATAAAGAGTATACAGAAAATATCATTGTACTTAGACCTACCCATGTTGTCATCACTTGATGTCAAAGAAATAAAACACCATTTATATAAAATCAATAGTTGTTGCCTTACAAGTCGTTCATGTCTTAAAGTTCATCTTAGTTTTTCCTCCTTCGTACATTTCATTTAATCATCTTAATTACCTTCTTGAATATGTTAACTATGATGATGGAGTCTTTCTTGACATTGAAAGGGATGAAGTTGATATCATGGTGTCATCAATCGCATACATGCATCATGTTATTTTCTTTCAACTAACACAAAGGTTAAACATTTGATGAAATGGAACATAAAGTCAACCATAGAGTTTACATCACGTTGTTGATGTTGGACGTTTATTGTTGATAATGAGCATTTGTAGTTGATAATTTGATATTAGACGTGTTCTACCTATTCTTCGTTTTGTCTAGGGTTTAGATATGAGAGTCAAGAATCGTAACGAAAGTAAAAGAAAGTTTAGGAGTTGAAAATATAGATATCTATTATTTAAGTTTCAAATTATTTTGTTTGTATGAGTGTATCAAAAAATTATTAGGGTTACTGAGTTGATATAAGAAAGAGATGGGAAAATGCAGCCCCGGGTGTGAACATCATCAACCATCGATTCCTGTGACCCAAAAAACTTTGGACTGGGAATGTTTATCGGTAGTCACTGGTTGCATTACCCCCCAGCCCACCCCACCGCAATTAAAAAATAAATTAATTTAGTAAAAATAAAAAAACTAAGCAAAAACTAAAGAAACACCCTCTAATACAGAAAAAATCTAAGGGAAACCATAAAAAATAGAAAAACATGACGACTCACTCCCCCCTTATACATGAAATAATGTGTTGTAGTGACAATTTGAAATTTTAGGTACATCATTAGTTGTTTCTATAAGAAAAGATTATACACTAAGTTAATATACCGATTTATATATACATAACGACAACAAATAACTAACATGTTTTCCACATTTAAAATATCATATCACAAATTCACAATATACCAAAAAAATCTTATATTCTATTTCTAAATAACTTAATTCAAGAATATAAAATATTATAACTCATCTGTTTATATAATATTAAAATAGTATTTTTGGAAATTCAATAAGCATAAGCATTAATATACACGATTAAGATCCAAATACAGAAAAAACAATTTAAATTACAATCACTTGACGTGACGACATATAACAACAAAATTATTATACCAATAATATAAACATATAATATAAAAATAAAAAGAAAATACGTGACGATATTATCTTGTAAGCTAACAAGACGTGGTTGATTTTTATATTCATAAAAAACAAATGTGATTAAACGTTGATTGATTTGCCAAATGGTCCAAGCAAGCATGCTTCAATTCACCACCACAATATATATCCTACTGTTTATTTCTCATTCGAAAACCTTTTGCCTTTTCAAGATTCCTTCGACAACAAGGAGCAAAAACATACGTAAAGGGGAGTGAAAGTTGGTTATATTTTCATTGAAGAGTGAGACGTTTGCGTTTTGAAATTAAGTGGCACGATCAGTGCTTATGACGCTGTGTCAATTTCACTTTTGAAAAAGGGTTTTCTTGGGTTTGAGTATATGTGATAATAGACTTAAACCTCGTGGTAAATATAAAACAAAAATATGTTCACAGTTAATGTATACATACTATTAAAAATATAGAATTGTTGATTATCAATGTTTTTAGAATTGGACTAGCAAGTCACAAACTGCATTCAAAACTTGTCACACTAAAACTCTTAAATCAGCTTCATTATAATCAGTCTTGGTTGGACCTGGTAAAAAGTTATTTTGAAATCTTATTTAGTAATTAATTCATTAACTGCTTCAGGTTAAGATGCTCTATATTTTGTTTGTTCCGGACTCTATTGTTTGTTAATATCACACAACCTACAACATATAATATAGTTTCATATTTTATTTTAATATATGTATGTTAATAAGTTTTAAATTATTTATGATGTTATACGGTTTTTTGAAACGTATATAATCACTCTATCGGATACCTTGAAAGTCATGAAACATAAGCTGTATGATGACCGGAGACCATGATTTCTATCGATGTTTTGTTTAACAAATAAAGTTTTCATGGCACTGTGAGAATTAAATTCATATTAGAGATGACAGTTAAAATCGAACCGATGAGAATATACGAAACCCGATACATCTGGGACAGGTACATGGTCGGGGAAAGCAACTATGGGCTTGTTTTTTTTTTCATGGGGTATGAGACAGGTAAGGATTACGTGATATAGCCGTTTACCCGACCCGATAGCCCAATTTAAGCATACCCGCTTATTTGATTATATACCTAATATGATTTTTGTTTTTTGATTATTTAATTTTAATTATATTATATTTCTTTTAGTTATCGTAACTATATTATATTATCCTCAAATTCCTGAATTTCATTTTCCCTCATATTCAACCATTCTCCTAATCTTTTATTCGAGTACTTGATAATCAGACTTTTGGTTTTTTTTCGAACCCTTGCCATGGCTGAAGAGAGTTAGCAAGACAGCAACAATATAGATCTGGTCGAGCAGAGACATTGACAAAGAGATTTGGCTGAAATGTAGAAGAGGGATACACGATGGGTATACCTAATGGATGTCTGTTATGAAACTAGTAGGTATACCTAACATCCGACGGTAAAATTCCCAATACATATTCGATAGGTTTTTTGGCAAGTATGCACTCTAAGCAGATATGGGGTTGGGATCACACAAAACCCATCCAAAACCTGCCCCATTACCATTCTTACTTCACATGAAGAAAAAGTTTTGGCTCTGTTATTTTCATCATTTTGAAAATGTTAAATCTAAATAGAATCTCCTATTGCGGTAAGCTTTCTATTTTGTTTGGAGTTAATTCTAATATCTATATTATTTTATAAAGTTTTTAAGGATTGGAGGATGGTAATTTCAAACTGAGACAAATTTTGCTGCTTGTGATACATGTGATTTATGTAATAATTTTTAATTTGTTACCATTTAATTAATTTTTCCTAATTAATACATTAGCTAATGCACATGACATTATTTAATATACTACATTAAATATTATCTTAGTTATTTAGTTATTTACTTATAATCAATAATCAATAATATTTATTTAGTTTTCACTAAAATTTATATCCATAAACATATTTAGTTATTTAATTATAATCAATAATATTTACTCGGTGTTCATTAAAGTTTATGATTTGGGTTTTATGTTCCCTTACGGATTAATTATGTATTTGAGTCACATACATGTAGAGATGTACAAAACCGGTTGAAACCAGGTTAGAAATCAGTTCAGGTTGGGTCAACAAAAGTCAAAAATGGTTTTTCTAAGAACCGGTTCATGTAGAAACCGGTGTAGGTGAGGGGAATGATCAGTTCTAAATCAGGTTGAATCGGGTTTGAATCCTGGTTAAAACCGGTTTGATTCGGGTTTTATCGGGTTGAAACCAATTTCATTGGATAGAGCTAAGAACCAATTCCAAACCTACGGGTTGAGTCAGGGGCCTGTTTGAAAACAACTGGGTCGGGTTGTTGGTTTCAGTTTTCATACCAATTTTTTTTGTCCATCTCTACATACATGAGAAAAATATGGGTTCGAATAATGATTTGGATTTAAATGAAGTTCTTGGGCCTTTTACAACAAATCTGCAAACAAGGTCCTCAAAAAACATGTATGTTAATGGTCTGGGCTTATGGACGATCCATTAATATTGTTCGTTTTTGCATATAAGCAACTCATGAAATAATTACTAGTTATTCGATTATACCAAACAAATATATATATATATATATATATATATATATATATATATATATATATATATATATATATATATATATATAATGAAATCTCACTCAAAAAGTAAGGTTGAAAAGATAGATGTGATGTCAAATCTTACTTGAGAATAAATATCCTATTAGATAACAAATACACGTTTTAACTTTGGATGCATCCAAAACGTGTTGATAATATGTAAGTTTAGACATTTCCCAAAATATATCCTGGTAATTCTTTTATCGACATATGATGTAAATATGTCTTAAAAGTAAATCACATTAAAAACGGCCATTGCATGTTTGTTTACATATTTAATTTTTCAAGGCTCTACGGATTGCCTAGCCCTATCAATACATTAATCGTGTCTTGACGTTTCTTTTTTTTAACAACTTTTTTCACGCAACTTGTGTACTTTGATATTTGAATCATCAATCTCATTGGGAGTAATATCTACCACCATACCCTAAATCCCCCCTTACCAACCAAAATCTCATCTTGTAATTTTTTACAATGTCTTATTTAATTGAGTTCCTGTTGCTTTACAATTTTGAAAATCTAAAACACATTTTGAATACAACAGTATATGTTTTTGAAGAATATGAGAGTGGGTGTTAAACCTCGTGAGTGGTGGGATGGGAGTTATCCATGTCAAATCACGCTCACACACGCACCACGCTAAGCGTCCAAGAGAGGGGCGTGATTGTTGGTGTCTTGACTCGAGAGCTCACTCACGGACATGGGAGGGTCCAAATTCGATTTTTTTGCCTTTTGATTGTTACACTACGGTCCAAAATAAAAAAATATAGATTTTTGAAAATCAAATTTCTTTATATGAATACCTTATTTATCTTATTTCATTGAGACAATTGCATATTTCTCCCTCTAAACTTGTGAAATTACATATATCCTCAAAGCATCAACACCTTAAACCACTATATAGTTCTTTCAAATAAATCTTTGTCTCTGATTACCCCATTATCCTCCATAATCATCAACCCCTTAAACCACCACCAAAATAGCCGGCCACCCACGCAACCTCAAATTGCCTAAGTTGGAATCGATGGCGGGAAAACAATCGAAGCTTTACCTGGACATAACCATCATATTTAAACTAATAAAACTTTACTTGTAAAGAAACTCTGTATAGAAGGTTTTAATCAAAGTGAGGTGGTTGATGACATCTAGTCTCAATTAATAGTCAAGGGTATTTGTTGATGACGGCAGTGTTGCAATTTTAAGTGATTCATAGGCAATGGCGGTTTGTGATTAGAGAACGGAGAGAGAGAGAGAGAGAGAGAGAGAGAGAGAGAGAGAGAGATGGAGAGAGAGAGAGAGAGAGAGAGAGAGAAGATATGATCAAAGGGGAGAGAGGTGTGTGGTGCTCACTCAGGAGTCAGTGAAGTCAAGTGGCAGTGGGGGTGGTTTCATCTACCGGTGGTTAATGTAGAAAAAAGATAGAGAATGTGAAGAGAGAGATAGGGGTGGTGTAGGGTCAGATACTCAGATGTATAATATTTGTTATGCTATCAAAAGCATTATGGTCTTTTTACGTTGACTTAGCATGTCAAGACTAATAATGTTTCCACTAGATAGAGATAGTTATAAAGATGAAATTATTGGACTAAAAAAACTATTTTTAAACTTTTGGTCTAAGAGGGTTATTATAACCGAACCTCATTGACTAAAACATTAATCTACTCTAACTAATATTAATATTTTATGTATATATATATTATATATTTTTTATTTACTAGCTAGTTATTAAAAATATATTAAATCTCACCCATCACTCATTAATTTAATGGTATGCGTAGTGGGTTCTTGGGAGGGGTAAGTTTTTCCAACGTGGCTTCGTTGAGGGGCGTTACAACACTAAGCCAGCGGGCATGAGAGGATGTGAGAGGCGGTGTCGTGAGTGCAATCACGATGACAAGGGTTAAAGGTGGGGCGTAGTGGTGATGTCAGTGGTGAGAGGGAAATCAAATCCCTTGTCACCAACACATGACCACGCATGCCCTAACACTACTTGAGTGAGTGTGTATTCACATGTATAACTGTATAACACATGCTAGTTTTTGTCCCCACATTTCAAGTGTTAGACCCACACGCAATTATGCAGTCTCTAATCATGCAGATATAACACAATATATGTTTATACAGATATAACTCCTGAGATCTTCGTAGTGTTTATTTGCCTTTAGAGGTGTATAAAAGGGTGGTGACTGGTGATTCTGCTGGCCAAAAACTTTAATGTTCATATCGGTATAGATATGCATAAAAAGCATTTTAAACTGTAACATTGTAGATTAAACTACTTTTGAATGCACAAGTTTAAGAAATCTGTAATTTAAAAAGGTAGCTTCCACTATAGAGTTTAAATTATGTTTATAACTGCTTTTGCAAGTGAAGTTACTTGTGTTGATGAGTAAGTAGCACATGAACAACAAACAACATAATGATTATAGGTAGTTTAGCCTCTGCAAGTTAATCTTATTATCTCATATTAGTGTTTTACTTTTACATTACAGCTATACATATAACTCATGGTATGTGCTTAATTAAACTTCATTCAGACTCATGGTCTGGCTTATTACATCCAAGTATCCAACAAACCTAGTTTTCAAATGTTCAAGTATGTTGAAGTTGGTGTTACCAAAACTGATTGTTGGCCATTAAATGCCACTAAGTACTTGAAAGTCACATTGTGTTATCTGTATCTTGAATGTAAATATATATTATGATGTTAATGTGGTTGATGACCATTCTTGTGTCTTATGAAGCCATGACTTTGATTGATATCTCATGGGCCTTCTTGCTTGACCCATGGACGGTCGTTCTTGCTTGTGTCCTGTGCATGACAGTGCTAACTTAAACACAAGTTCAAAGGCTTCTGTAGAGTATACGCCTTCAAGCTTTGGATCAGCAAATCCTACTATGGTTCCACCTCTGGTTAGTGACTTTGCCTGTGTGATTTCTTAATCTTTAGATATTATTTGCTTCTTTGAAACAAAAAGTGAAAAGAAATACCAACAAAAAGATATTTACCATCCTTAGCAGTGACGTCGGTTTGCTTGCATTCATGTTTATAACTTTCTTTCCTGAGAGAATTTGTAGAAGTACTATTCCAAAACTATACACATCACCTGCTGAGTTGACTTGACGGTCACTTTGGTACTGCGGGTCAACATAGCCGAATGTTCCTCTTACCTCTGAGCTTGCATATGTTTCTCCAATGTTAATAACCTTGGACAATCCAAAGTCAGAAAGTTTGGCCTCAAAGTTTGGCCCTAGGAGTATGTTTGTTGGCTGCAGTAATATGGATAAATTAATTATATAACAATAACATAAATCTTTCAAATTTATAATGTTTAAACAAACCTTAATATCTCGATGAACAATGCAGCCTTCCGCATACGTGTGGAGAAACCATAGTCCTCGAGCAGAGTCTATAGCAATCTCAAGCCTTTGAATCCATGACAACACTTTATTCTTTCCTGATTATTTATGAACTCATCAGAAAATGATCAAATCAAGGATTAACATGAAAAAAGGAAACCATACATGTTATAATTTGTTTAAAATATTACCAAAAAGCCACTCTGAGAGATTCCCATTGATACATAGTTCATAAACGAGGAAGCATTCATCCCTGTTATCACAATACCCTAGCAATGCAACTAGATTCGGATGTTTAACAAGCGCAAGATTCTTAACTTCCCGCATAAAAGTTTCTACAAATTCCTCATTGTTGATATGCTTGATGGCAACACGTTGTTTATTTGACAGTCTGCCTCTATACACCTTGCCTGCTATGCCCACATTACATTAGTACAAGCATTACAACATATACAAGCTCACAGTAGTAAAGCAACCAACAAATAGGCTTATAAGGGTCCATTTTGTTCTTTTACATGAACTGTGCATGCTTTACATAAAAGTTCACCTGCTGTTCCTTCACCAATGTAGTTTGATTGGTCCAAGTTGTTAGTAGCGTAATGGATCTCCTTAAGCAGAACCTCAAGATACTGAGACTTCTTTGGTAGATCACGCTTCGTGCCTGTCAAACAAAACATATAAAATTACACGTATTTGTTCTTGATCTAGAGTTTCACCATATGACTAAGGCAGTAGATGTACCATCTTCCTGTGCTTTTGCACGCGATTTCTGACACAGTCTTGCAATGATATATACACAGACTATTATTAGCGCTAAAGCCCCTGATAGTAGTCCAATTATCTCTGTTTGAGCAACAAACTAACCTTTTAGTATGATTCATTGTAACATTTTCATTTCTTAAACTTACAAAGAAAACACAATACAACCTTCAAGGGAGTGGCATAGTGGTAAGCATCTGATTCACTCCAGCAAAAGTCTCAGATGCAAATCCCCAGCTTCCACTGGTTTATGCCTTTAACCCCTTGAAGGTCATCTGTCTAGCGCAAGCTGCATGTTACCTGGTCCCATGGTTAGCATAGTGATGATCGGATTTATGAGTTTTATGTTGAAGGTTTCTCATGGTTATCCTATGTAAATAAAATAAAATGCAATACATAGAACAACATACCGGTCATATTCTTCTTTTTCTTTGGTGTACTGGTCGTATTCTTTTTTTCCTCTGGTGTACTGGTGTCGGCGTATGCTATCACATCTACAAAGAATAATAAAGAGGCTTTATGAGTATCTCCAAACAGAAAGCTTAACCAAAAAGAACATTTTTCACTATGATCTTGTATTTGTATCCCTCTAATCAAAATATTCACATTGCAGCTTCTTTTAGAACTTTTATACAACCAACACAAAGCATATGTAATATGTTTATGCCGTCCCTTTTAACTCTTTTGTATCTCATTCCATATCATTACCGTTTACAACACCACCAAGGCATCTATGGATGTTTCGCACCCAAATCAAGTCGTCGACTCTACTACTGGTCAACGAAGTCAACACTGCAAACTTGCACAAATCAGAATCACTGTCTCCAGCTGTTGTCCCTTTGATCTCGTTCCAACTCTTCACACAGCTCCCACACGATCGATCCCAATAACCACCACCACCATCACTGTGGTCTAGTAAACCACAACCTGTTGATAAACCTCTAACTTGATCACTAAACTTATCAAGCACATCTTGAACCAAAAAATCAGAGCAGCCGCTTACACCAGCAGTTAGCTTCTCAATTCCACAAGTAAACACATCTGTTTTGTTATCCTTTAACATGTTCAAGCAACTTGTTTGTTCAGTTGAATTCAAGTAGATCATTCCTGTCTGATTCGACCGTACAGCTAGCGCGTTGAGGTAAATGTTAAATGGTTCATTACAATATATATCTTGTAAAAAACCGTTCCATGTCCCTTCTTCGCGCGTTGAATATAGCGCGCTTGTGAGGTTGTTGAACTCAAGCGGACAGTGAGTCGAAGAAGGTTGAGAAACGGCGTTCTTAAATGAGTTATTAAACCACAAGAACAACAAGATGAATGAGCTATCAATGATCTTTTGAGAATCCATCAACATAGACATATTTTGATCAAAAGATGGAGTTTATAAGGAAAATATTATGGAGTTTGTTGTTTTTGTTTATAGGGAAAATGGTTGGAATCAAGAATGTTGTTTAATAGGAGATTGGGCATAACGCCAACTTACCAAACTATGATATAATAATATTATTATTATTGTCCTGACATTCTTGGAGGCATCGGAGGGATAAATATAGTTGGCGGCGAATCAGTTATGAAGGGATATCCAAAGTAGTTCTAGTTAAATGCTTTGGTGGTTGTAAGTTGTGTTGTGGTAGTTGTACCTATATGATGTTTATGTTAGATGGTTAAAAGTTATTTACTTTATGCGAACAATTGTTTTGAGATTCAACACAAAGGATTTCATGATTAAGGATTCTGTTTTGAGATATGAATATCCAATAAACCATTCTCTAGCATCTGTTTATTATTTCTTAGATTAGATTATTGTATATCATGTTGCATAGCATTTGGCTTAACTAAAACGTGAGAGAAGGTGTGGGTAGAATAATCACGTAACATGGTCAAATACATTTGGGATCAAAACATGTTAGTGTTAAATATATTAGTATTAATTGGTTTAGCTAAAATATGGTTTTAGGCTCTAGTTAAAACGAGTAGTTTTAGAATAAGATTTACACCATAAGATAGTTGTATTGGTATATTTAATAATTTATAATAAATTTTAAATCTTTAAGAGTAAAACAAAAAACTTTATGTGCGCTAAGTGTTAAATCTTGGTTGGAATAAAGAATTGAAAAACATATGAAAAATATAAGCTTTATATGGTAAGTCTACTTAAATTTAAGGTACATAACATAACTTTATGAGCTGGCGTAATATAAATTTAATAACATCTTGCTTAAGAAGCTCATTTCATTTGGTTAATCACTTGTAACAGTTATTAGATATGAATATTTATCTGAGGTGTCAAAGTTCATAAATGTAATGACACTGTTTTATTGGTTATTTTTTATTTTCATTATTTAAAACCTTCTATCAACTAAAATTTTGATACATAGCATAAACTAGTATTAAATAGGGTTCTTTACGAGCCGAGCCGAACCAAACGGATCTTTGCTTGTGCTTGGCTCGTTTCTAAACCGAACCGAGCCAATCAGCTCGTTTACAATCGAGCGGATAATCAAATGAGCATTTTTCAACGTTAATATTTCAATCAAGCGTCGAGCAAGCGCAAACGAGTAGTGAACTATTTGTACAACTCAACTATTTAGTGTGTCATCCGATTTGTATTGCAATACGAGACGATAATAATGTTGGGTCTTAAATTTTAATTACTTAAAAAATAGTCACATTTTATAACATAACATTTTCATAAATAACAATACATTATGGCTGACGATGAGACTAAGATTGAAGCCGATGAGGCGATGAACATATTGAAAAGAACGATACATGAGAGCGTAAGATGATCGACTAAGAGTAATAGCAGGTCAAATTTTTTATTCATAGTGACTTAGGATTTCATTATAATATTTTGGTGTCATATTTTTTTTATTAGATTGATTGATCTAATATGTATAAATATAATTGTATAATTGTATGTAGTAAGTCAAATCTACTAGAGTACTATGTATAAACTATATATAAAAAAATAAAAATTAAATCGATCTGAACCGAGCCGAGCGGACCTTTTGCTCGTGCTTGGCTCGTTTACAAACCGATCCGAGCCGATTGGCTCATTTGCAACCGAACAGAAATTCGAACGAGCATTCTTCGAGTAAATTCTGAACTAACATCGAGCGAGCGTCGAGCGGCGAGCATTTTGAACAACCCTGGTATTAACCCCCGTGTTGTAGGGGGCGTAACCCATGCTCAGTAACATCAATGAAACCACCTTTAGTGACCAACAATACCAAAAAAACTAATATTAGAAAAAATAAAATAAAAAAATAAAACTGAACTAAAAGTAGACATAAAAACGTTGAACCACACAGACGAAACATAAAACATCTAAAACAATAAGTAAATCGATCTAGGACCACCGTCTTGCGACAAGGTTGTTAAAAGGGGAAAAAATAAGAGTAAAAACGTTGAACTACACACGCACGCTATAATTTTTTAACTCGCAAAATTTAGACTGAAACATAAAACGGAAAAATTTTTAAAATATGAAAAGTATATAAAACTAAAGTTTGAAGTAGAAAAATATTAGGGTTAAATTGTAAAATATATAAAAGTATTGAGTTAAAATAAAAAAAGTTAAGGATTAAAAAAAAAAGACAAAAAGTGGGGTGGGTTAACCTACTAAACATATGATACAATCTATGATGTATAACTAAATTATTAATTAGTATATATATAATAAAAACTAAACACTTGCATGTGGTCTTCACACTTCAGCCATACATATGTTAGGGCGGGGGTGTTCACACCATACAAATCACATCACACCATATCACATACTCATCAATCATATTGTCATGTAATGTCATGTCACGTCTCATTATTTTTGGTTTGAGGGGTGGGGATCACACCATAAACACCACCTCACTTTAATTTTTTTTATATACCTAAATATTTAATGTTTTTATCTTTTGTTTTTATTTATTCAACTTATTTTTGTTATTATTTAACTAAATACTTTTGTTAATTACTATTACATATAGTTTATTAACTGCTTTTATATTTTAATTAATTATAATATTTAGAAAAATGAATTGTTAAATGCTATCTTGGTGCGTATTATCTTTTCATTAAACCTTTTTTTTAATTCCTAGTATTTATTTTACAGCGATGTAGCTCTATCATGAATTCTGAAATAATAGCGATATTTTTTTTTTATCTACATCTCTATGTTTAGAATTGAGTCACCACAAAGGATGGTACATTTCGCAAGTTTACACTAACCCTAGAACTCTCTCAAAAAAATATATTTCATACCAATAATTTGATTAAAATGAGTAGAAATCACTTATAATTTTATGATGGACTGTATTTGTGTGAATATAATTAAAAAATTATTAGTAAAACATTAATATTAGGACTAATAAATTATAGTTTGTGTAGGGCTGGGCATACAAAACCGATAACCATAAAAAAACCAAAACTAAACCGAAACAGTTGATCGGTTACGGTTAAGATAGCGTCAAAACTAAATCATTCGGTTACGGTTTTGGTTTTCCCTTATTCCATAATCGAAATAACCAAAACCAAACTAATAACCGTATATTCATTTATTTTTCAAATGTTTTTCACGTATTTGAACATATTTTCCTATATATTTCATGTAAGTTATATATACTTCTATATTTGTACGCTTGAAACATGTTCAAAATACTTCAAAACAATGAAACCGAGCTTAACATCAAAATTCACAAACAGCAAATAACTGAACCACCCAACACTCGATTTCATTTTCGGTTGCTTGAATTCCAATAACCAAAACATCGACGTTTCGGTGGAGCTCAAAAACCGAACCGAACCGAACCGACTTTTACGTATATTCCTGCACATGAAAACATGAATTTTATATTGATGCAACCTACCTTTACCAAATCCAAACATGATCTTATCCACATCCTCAGGATCACTTCAATCCATCCATGTCTCCCCCATCATTCAAAACCTTATCTCTCAATCCCTCAACAAAAACCTAAATCCAAAACCTCAGGATCATTTTCACCCAAAATGGCATCCATCTTTTCTTGTTCTTCCCTCTACACCACCTCTAAGTCACCCCTCTTCAACAACCCTAATCAACCCCTCAATCGTATTCCTCTATCAATTTCTCCCACCAATCTTCCCTCCATTCGCCGATTCACACCCATTTGTTCTTCTTCACAAAACCCTAATCAATCCCAATTCAGCAACAAACAGGTGACTAATTCATTAGTTGTTTACCCTTGATTCGTAATTGCAAATGCCCTAGTATTGTTTAATTGCTAAATTGATGTGTATGCATTGTGGGTTATGAGTTTAAGATGAAAATTTAGCTTTTTGTGTATGTTTTTGTGCAGAAAGATAGGTTTAGTGGGGTTAAAGAGTGTGTGTTATCGGTAGCTTTGGCTATTGGGTTGATAACTGGGGTGCCAGTGGTGGGTAATGCCAATGCGGTTGCTCCGGTGTTGTCGGATCTTGCGGTGCTGATATCGGGGCCGCCGATCAAGGATCCCGAAGCATTGCTGAGGTATGCTTTGCCCATTGATAATAAAGCTATCAGGGAGGTGCAGAAGCCTCTAGAAGATATCACTGAGAGTCTCAAGGTGTCTGGACTGAAGGCTCTTGATTCGGTCGAAAGAGTGAGAATCTTGTTCTTTACTTTCATTTTCGTTTTCGTATTTGTGTTTGGGAATAATGGGGTGTTTCATGTTTGGATGTGGGATTATAAAGTGATTAACTTTAGTAATGGTACATTTAAACACTGTTAAAGGAGGTTTGTGAGAATGATTGATGGAAACATGTGGGAAAATGATTATGAGATTGGTGTTCTTGTGAATTTGTAGAATTTGAAGCAAGCTTCTAGGGCTCTTAAGCAGGGGAAGAGCATGATTATCGCAGGGTTAGCTGAATCGAAGAAAGACCACGCGATCGAATTGCTTGGGAAACTAGAAGTGGGAATGGAAGAGCTTCAGAAAATTGCAGAGGATAAAAAACGAGACGCTGTTGCACCTAAACAGAAGGAGCTTCTGCAGTATGTTGGAGGGTGAGTATCATCAACATACATTATGTTTTTAATCGGTTCTACTAACATGAATCATAATAATGCATGAGACATGATCATTGTTGCATATAATGTTATACCTTAGTTTTCTTTTGATGAGGGTTATGTGAAGATAATGTGCTTTCCTAGTGCAAGTTATCAGGATAGTGTCACATTGTACAAACGTTTCTAAATAGTTAATATAGACATAGTAAATATGATTATAGAACGTAATTTATTGAAATAATAATATGTTTCATTATATAAAGGGGGTTAGGGGTTTGTAAGCATTTGAATACACTATAGGCTGCTATGGACCTATTTGATCATCTCATCTTTAGCTAAGTTTTGATATTTTTAGTCTTTGAGCCTTGGAGATGAGTATACGGTATACCCCACGTAGGTCGATTTTGAGGTAAATAGGTCAAAATTGCTACCTCAATTAGGGAAAACCCGAATCTCTTAAAAGTATTTGCTCATTTATACCCTTGTCATTGACTGCAGCTGAGATCTTCGTGGGGCATTGGGTTTCTGCAGTGTTGAAGAGGACATGGTAGATGGCTTCCCGTACGAAGTTCCCGAAGAATATCAAAACATGCCTCTTTTGAAAGGACGGGCAACTGTGGATATGAAAGTCAAAGTCAAAGACAACCCTAACCTTGAGGAATGCGTATTCAAAATTGTTCTCGATGGCTATAATGCTCCTGTAACTGCTGGAAACTTTATAGATTTGGTGGAAAGACATTTCTACGATGGCATGGAAATCCAAAGAGGTAAAGAATGTTTCACCGTTTACATTTTGTAAATTTTCTATGATGTTTGTATAGATTTTAACATCTTGATCATTTTGTTTTATGTTCTTTAGCTGATGGCTTTGTCGTTCAAACTGGAGATCCTGAAGGCCCTGCAGAGGGTTTTATCGACCCCAGTACGGAGAAAACACGTACTATACCATTGGAAATTATGGTAGAAGGCGAAAAGACACCTGTATATGGAGCAACCTTGGAGGTAGGTTAAAGTCGGGTTGATCTAAACACTTCTTATTTTCATTTTATTTCAAATATAACTAATATCTTAAATGTGAATGAACTAATTATGATAATGATCCAAACATAATTTACAAAAATTTTCATGTTATTATATTATATTTGTTGGAAATAAAATACAACCCAAATCTACCCATTTGTATATGCAGGACATTGGTCTCTACAAGGCTCAAACTAAGCTACCCTTCAATGCATTTGGAACCATGGCAATGGCAAGAGAGGTAAAGACCACTAAATCACCAACTTTTACACTCAAAGAAAGACCACCCAATATTATTTTATTTCAATTACTTTATTGTGTTATATTTACAGGAATTTGAAAACAACTCAGCCTCAAGCCAGGTGTTTTGGCTCTTAAAAGAGAGTGAATTAACCCCTAGTAATGCAAACATTTTGGACGGACGCTATGCAGTGTTTGGGTATGTTACAGAAAATGAGGACTTTTTGGCTGATTTGAAGGTTGGGGATGTAATAGAGTCGATCCAGGTAGTTGCAGGGTTGGATAATCTTGTTAATCCAAGCTACAAGATTGCTGGCTAATTCGTCGCTTTTGGTTACTATTTGAGGATTGGTTGGAGAACATTGGATCATATTATGAGGAAATTGTTGTAATGTACAATAGTTATTATGTTTTATGTTGTTTTTATATCTTCTGTATTGCTTATTCATGACAATAATGATTCAAGATTTTTAACATTTTTTCTATTAATTGTTCTTTTCCTAGTAGTTTTAGATCGACCAGTGATGTGAATTGAGTTCAATTAAGATTGAAAACATCATTATTGTTCCAATTTCTTTCAGGTAACGCGCAATCTGTGACTATCATATCTGCATTAAAATTGTGTTGTATAACAATAATATGTAGTATTATATCATACAATACAATATTTGGAACAAAGATGAAACATACATTAAATCAAGTAGTGTCAACAATTTACGCAGCATTATTAACAACCAACTCGCGATATATTCATCTTCTGCTCAATCTGTACTTCCAATAGAACACATTAGAAAACCTTAAGGTCTCAATATAAAACAAAACCAAACCAAACACTTGTTTTATCTTTATCCAATTAGTTATCCCAGTACATATCATCTGGTTTTCCTCTTGTAATTCACATTCTTCATCTAAACACTTTTTCCCAATATATATAAAAATCATGAGCAATAGAAATGAAATAACCCACAATCTCAAGAAACCAAAGGAACTCTAAATGGGTTCTTTTTTTTGCTTGACTCTATTCATGGCACCATATATAGCACGAATTGTAGGTGTTCCTCAAGGTCACTCTTCCGCGACATTGACAAGCTCATATTCAACGAGTGACAAATTGTTGTATTCTTTGACAGTGAAATTGGCAGGTTCTGTAACCTCAACACGGCCCCACTTGTCAACCGCAAGCCTCATTGATCCCTTGAACATGTCGATTTTTGCATTGCGCAAGATCACAGTGCAATCAGCTTTCATCATGTCCACTGCACCATACACATATTAATATCTTATAGAGGAAAAAAAAAGCAATTAACCTCAAGGAACATGTTTCCATAAAGTGACGTCCCTCTGCATTTGGGCTGATATCCTTATATTCAAACATTTAGATTTAGATTACTATTGTAAAAATACTAGTATATTGATCTATGGTTCACATAAGCTTCCACAATGAAACCAGATGGGTGGGGTACTAAACTATGAATTAACAGATTTTAATGCAAGACTCTGAAACAAATATCGTGATCCAAGGCTCGTCCCTAACTTTCACAAGTTTCACATTCGACTATGGCAAGCCAAATATGTTACCTTTTAGGCAAATTAATAATGAAATTCACATCAAATTTGGATTTTAATAGGCTTATGAAATTTCATGTTCAAAACAGAGCGTGTATGACATTACTGTAGAAGTTTTCATCACTTTCATCAAATTGATCAAGTAATTGTGAATCTTATTATGCTATGACATTATCTATTAATCAAAAGAGAAAGATTAATGGTGATTGTTCACAACTTCATGTACCTCATGTTTATTTCTAATTGAGGGGAAGGCTATCTTCAATCTTTGCTTAATCAATGAATGGTGACGTTTTTTTAACAAATAAGACGCCCGTTATGCAACAGAACTAACTATGAAGTAAGTAATCCTTTCTGATACGTGACAATTATGTTTTTGATACAAGTACTACAGATAATCCAATGAGTTGCATAAAATTACCTTGAGTATTCCTTGCAGTGAACAGTATAGTCCCAGTCTCGTCGCCTACCAAACATTCAGCAATACGCATCTGAAGATCATCAGGCCGGCCCTTCTGCAACACCAACTTTGAACTAACAACTTTTACAATCAGATTATGGCCACTGGTTCCAGGACGCAGGTTATCAACCTTGGTGAAAACAGGCTTCCTCTTAGGTGACTTTGTATCAGCCATTTCTCACAATCTCTACAGTAATCAACATCATTTCTTAAAACTCTACAGAAAACTATAAGATACTCATCAAATTATAAATAAATCAAAACAACAATCCTGTTCAATGCAGTTAACCTAACGTCTTCATCGTACATCGCCATTAAACAACTTAAGAAGTAAAAAATCAAAATGAACACGTATGACGACGAACGTAATATAATTCTCTATCAAACAACAGATAATCGATCACAAATTAAAGGAAAAAAAAAAAGACAAATCAACAAATGCTTCAGAACTTTTTCGTTTAACGTTTCCTGTTATCACCGATCATGATATAACAGTTTGAAAATCGATCAGGTAATTCATGTTGAAACAGGTAGCTGGAATTATGCATAAACATTACAAACGATGAACGAACGGAGGAAATCGTAAGAGTATGAGAGAATTCGAATTACCGTTTCCGATTGGCTGATTCTGAGATGATACGATGAGGATGATCGATCTGTTTGTTCTTCTGGTTCGTTTTACCGTGTTAATCGCCATTAGAACGGATGGTTTTTAATGGTGATCGTTGATTTCGCGACAAGTGTTAAACGCATCTTTACCGTACACGTTGATCGTCACAGTAAGGTTACTGTCTTTTTTTTTTTTAATTGTTATCTACAGAAAATTGTTTTATCCACTCAAGTCCCCGATCTCAAGTTTAATAAACGAAAATAACAAAAATAAATAAATAAAAGAAAATTAACGATCGAAAAAAAAAATTAAAAAAAAAGAAAATTATGAAAAGAAAGAAAAAGACATATTAAAATTTCGTGTTTCAAAATTTACAGAATATAAAAAGGAAGTAAGAATTTTATGTGTTTTATTTTTTTTAACTTTCTTTTATTTTGAAAGGAAAGTTAAAAAGAAAAATTATTGAAAATTTTCTTTTTATTTCTTTTTACTTTTATCTTTTAAAAACTTGAGAACACAATGCTTTTTTTTTCTTTCATTTTTCTCATTTAAAAAAACTCAGGAACATAATTCTTTTTCATTTTTCTTTCATTTCTTTCTATTTCTTTTTTTAAAAAAGACTTGGGAACACAACGTAAAAGTTTGTGGGGATGTTTGATTGTGGAGCGAACTGGACGATTAAAAGGTATATTGGTTGATTGGATGATCAAACTTCATGACGTCTATGTTTGTGTATGTGTGTGTGTGTGTGTGTATATATATATATATATATATATATATATATGTGCAGTTTTTTGTGTTAATATAAATTTTTACAAACTCAAATTTTAATATAATTTTATGAACAGTAGGAAAAAAATTGAGTTTTTATTTTTATATTGAAAAAATAATGTTTTTCAAAACTGACGGCTCATGAACTGAACCAACCCAAAAACGGTGAACCGTTTAGACCGGCCAGTGGATAATGACACGAATATTAAATCGAAGTGGCTAGATCATGGCCGACGGTTAAATCAAGATGGCTGGCTAAGTGGCTAGTCCGTCTTCAAAATAATAGTCTAGGATGAAATTAATCATAAAGTAATAATAATTTTGTTAAAACTTTATTACGATACGAGAAAAAAAAAATAGTGCTTCAGTTATGATGCCTTTTGATATCAAAATCGTAATGTTTTGAGAACAATAAAACAAAAGACATGTCCAAATAAATATTCTAAAGAAAATATAATATATTACAGCTATATTATAAAAAAATATCAAAACATTATTTATAGAATTTCCACAAATTTGTTCACTTTTCAAGTAAGCAACAAGCTAGACAACGACCAGACCATTATACATCCTTTGGTTTGGACCATACTAGACTTTGTAACTATGTGGAGCTATTTCACATGTTCATATCTGTATGTTGGTCTATCCTTATCACTTCCTTTTCGGTAAAAATGACTGGCTATCTGAACGCATGTAGATATTTATCTTGTTTCAACAATCATGCTAACATTTGCAATGGGTATACCGTATATGCGAGTAAATCATCAGGAAATTCCTGATAGTGTAGGATCAACATATGATCTACTTGTAATCTTGATAATGTAAACGTCTTGTAATTCTTCAGGCATCTTAGATCCTTGCTGAATCCACTATGCGAATTCGTCCGGCATCCAAAGTTAGTTGATGTTGTTATCGTTCCATCAAGTTAGGTAATTGATTTTGTTAGAAAGGAGAAAAGAAGATTCCATCAAGTAAGCTAAAGATCGTTAAATTCAAGTGATTAATGAAGCTTAATGGAATGTTTTACGATTCCAATATTAATTCCTTCTTTAACCAACTACACATAACTTTAATTTAGAGAAATGTTTTTCCATTTTAATGTAGTTAAATTCCACGAACCAAAAGGGCAGGGTATACCTTATTTTTCATGCTTCCAGTGAAGTTTGATTTCAAAATGTAACATGTTGTGTATGCTAAATCTAGCAATTATGCTCGTTAATCTACCCTAGAACTAAAACGATGTTCCAAACCTTCATTTATTTCACCGTGTTTTGGGACCCTAGGCTCGAATCTACCACTATTTCAAGATTTGCGCGACTCTTTATTTCTTAGGTTAGGAATATCTGTATGGTTATGAAATTTTTAGCCGAATGTGTCAATAGTAACACCATGATGTTACCTATAAGTAACCCATTCTAGGTCAAGAAGGGATTAACCGAAAATATGTTGTTATTTAGAATTATGATCAGGTCTACACGGTTATGAATTCTTTACGAAAAAATCGACTTGTACATAACCAGCTCATTAGCTTCATCTTTGTGAGAATGACTCAAAGAAACATCAAACACCACACCCTCTTAGAAGAGCTTCCATTGCAGTATAGAGGCAACATCTTTTACCTACCAAAGGCACAAAGGGAAATAAAGAAAAATAACCATGTTTGCGCATATATATATTAACAACCGGAATTATATTATATGATATTATATCATATCATATCATGTCAAGAGGAAAATAAAACAACAATGCCCTTCTATTTATTGAAAATACAAAGCGGAAGCGAAGGGGTTTTATAATAGAGTTTTTACTCGCGGTCATACAGAGGTAGGAGACGAAAGCCCAAAGTCAAGTGCCCACAGCTCAAAGGTCCCGTTAACAAAATCATAGTGACCACCCTTGAGCGCGAGTGTATTGTTCCTCAATCCGTCCCTTACAAATGGGTATGTCAACAGGTTTCCAAGCGATACGTTCACAGCTTCCTGCATATACGAGACCCGTTATAAACACAATCGCGTATTTATAAGCAGTTTATACAAAGACGCCTTTATATTATCTTTTGCAATGTAAATTTAGTAATATGTACATTGATCATCAGGATTTTGTTTACCTTTTCACATAGTACACATTGATCATCAAGATGTGTGCCGTTGTGTTCTGCTACCACTTTTGACTTCGCGGGGAGACATACTTTCACCCAATCTTCAATGAAATCGCTGCATCCCGTAGTTTGCCATTAGACGATAAAGTTTTGTTTTAACGTATAAATAGAAAACGAAATATATTATTGATTCTGAAATGAAAGACGTAAAAGATAATCAATTAGATATCAACATACGTTGAGTGAGGTCCTTCGTCTGGGAAAGTCATGAGACCCTTGATCCCTCCACAACGGCTATGCCCAATTACAAATATTTCTTGTACCTACACGAATATATATATCATCTCACTTTATATGAAAATTCTTAGTTTTTATGGAATTTTGTGTAACGGGAAAATATATGGGCCGCTAAAAATACCAAAAAGATGGTAATATAACATTTAACAGCTTATAATTACTGATAATTTCTTTTATTTCACAAAGTTGGTGCTGGTTTGAGTCCCAAAAACTTTATAACAGATAGATATTATAAGTAGATTGTAAGGAGCTAAATATGTGAGTTTGATATTTCAACCATTTAATTATGTATTCGAGATTTTGATTATATTTTCTCTCAATTGTATGCAGTAAAAAAATAACTAGAAGAAAGTTGTCAAATGAGTTGATCCAAAATGTATGACTGTATGTTAATGGACACAACCTTCTAAAAACACTTAAATTTTAGAAAATATAAATTAATATTATAATAACATGCTCTTCTTGTTGCTTGTTTAAGATGTTAATAGTGAGTTTAATTTACCTTTAGATGCAAAACTGCATACTCAACAGCAGCTCCTACTCCAGAATATTTGGTCTGTTTTTGCATGCAAATGAACAAAAAACATGGTTAAAAATATGTAAATATTTAACAATCATACGCCCAAAATAGTAGTAGTGACCTAACCTTGTCAAAGGGAGGGACCATGTTGGCAACGTTACGTACAACAAACGCCTCACCGGGCTGGAAATCAAGAACGTGTGATGGGCAAACACGCGAGTCTGAGCATGCAAACACCATGAACTGCAACATATATATAATCGGTATGATGAGTTTTTACACTATAAAAAACATGAGTGTTATAACTTATATGTTCAAAATGGAACATGACTTGACCTTTGGGCTTTGGCCTTTCGCAAGCTCATCGTACAAGGCTGGGTTTGTGCTGCATACATGTGCACCAAGTAACGTTACATAGAGAATGTTATAAAAATATTCGTTTAGTACGTGTGTAAAAAATATATGTTACACGAATTTCTCTGTCTTGAACTTCACAAAGCCGGATTTGATCCTCTCAACAGGGTCAAATGGAGCTTTGGTGTCGGGTGCTGCGGCTTGAGCTGTGATTTGGTCGATTCTTGCAGCAGCAACTGGTTCTAACTCACCCTTTTCACTGTCGAGTAACCAGGAAATCATCATTAGTGAACGAATTATTATTAGAGAGAATATATTAGTTAGTACTTGCCTTGATAATATTATACTCATATTCGTATAGATAGTTTTATCAATAATACATCATACGTTACAGGGTTTTCATTTCGAATGTTACATTTTGACAAATTTACTTGGTTTTGACTTACATGAGCATTTTCTTGAGTGCGTCAATGGCTTCCTCGTACGATTCATTTCCATCTTCGGTCTGCAAACGTGAGGATTAATCAATTACTTAATTTGAGTTTTTTTACGCTTAGACTCGAAAGTTATAACGTATAACACAATCCATGTTGGACGATCGAATCATATGCACTCAAGGTAGCTTATTTTGTAAATTTTAAAACTATCAATATACAAGAAAAAGAAGTGAGAAATCAAGGACCGACTTGTCTAATTACACAAGGTTACGCATAAGCTACCAACTATGTTGTATTATTTTTTAATTTACACAAGTCTGTTATAGTCAGCTAACTTGAATTAAATCAACTCAAGTTGAATTTAACAGAGCTTTTTAACAAACTAATTTACAAACAACACGAGTTATTTGTCCAATTCTAATTACATACGATTACTCGTAAATCTTCTTTATGATAATGCTCCTAAATAATTCTATTTATGCAAAGTGACCGTCAAAAAGACAATTAACAAAATAATTACCACGACCTTGTAATTTAACGACATGATAATTTTTCGTACAAAAGCAACAGTATGAGTTCGAATCCTTGTAAGTACACGTTGATCAGATGCTATTAAGTAATAAAAAAACGTTATTAAAAAAAAGGAAAATAATTACAGGATTAAGCATTTCTCTTTTCATAAATAATATTTTCAAACAACAATCTGTTTACTTTCCCTCCATTAATGTCGTTAGCTTCAAACACACACAAATCACAAACATATAGCGAAAACGTACCCAATTCGGTGTGATGATCGGTGCCGGAGCAGCGAAAACAGGCTCGTTACGAATGAGACTGGGAGGAGTTGCAGACGAAGAAGACGACGACGAATTGCACGTAAATCTCGCGGATGACACGCCAGATCTGGCTGAGGAAGACGACTTCTTCAGCGATGAAGCGTTGAGGAACGAAGGAGCATTAATGGCGAAAGCAGAAGCGGTCGACATCGTTCAATGTTTGCACAATTGCTGTTGTTGATCCCGTTGAACATCGGATCTGGATTGGGGAATTTATAGTGATCGTTGAGATAAACCGATGAGGTACGAGCGATCGAAATCACTCACACGTATTCGTGTTCATGAGTTAATAATAAATCATATTGTTCGTTTGAGGTTTTGGATATATTGATTTGTTTTTTGGGCGAAAACTTTGATCGAAATGAGTAAATAGCGTAGGGCCCATGCCATTACTGTATATGTGTCAGTATGTCACACATTAACACATCGTCACCATTCAACTGATTACTTTTGGAAAAAGATCGTAGGTTTGCATGTTCATGTTGTTGAAGTTGCTCGACTTGAAAAGGTAGTAATAATTCGTTCTAAAAGTTAAAAAGCATGCTCTTTTGTATGTCATTTTTTAGAACATCAAAAAGGTTTTTCTTTTGTATATCGTTTAATTATTTGCAATAGAAAGTGCCTTATTGGGTTTTATTGTTTGGCTTATGTAAAACGCTTTTTATTTTGAAAATGGTTATATATGAAAGATATGTCTGTTATTTTATACCAGTGATTTCTAAGTTTCAAATAACCTATATTATACTATTAGGGTTGGTGGTCCAATGGTAGATGCAAAGCCGGAAGGTTTAAAGTTTAATTCTTGACAAGTGAAATGTATATACGGGGCGGAGTTTAGGAGTAGAAATATGATGATATTTTGTTTTAAAAAAATAAACGGTATTTTACATTTACCTATTTTAGGCTTATATGAGCGCGTGGAGGCTGTGCGTGGAATGAATTGACAGCGAGGAGGCGTGGAACACAGCACCCCTACGAGATGGTCCAAACGCGTGGGAGTGGAAAATTGTTGGCATCGACTTTATAACCGTTTTAAAGTTTACATTTAAATTTTTTTAATTTTTAAATAAGTGTTTAAACCAAAGTCTTTCAATTTCTGAAGCATTTTACTTATTTCAATCATTTTCTTTACAAATTTTATTCTGTGTTTTCCATATGACGATACCATATCATCCTCTTTGGGCTCAAATGGTTTAGCCATAGTTGTTCTTGAAACAATCGCTAATTTTCACACGAGTAACTAGTTTGAATTGGGATTGTGAAGAAGGGCACAATTGGTTAGTGTTTACAACATCATCAATATTTACGGGCCAAAATATTTCTCAATTGACAACGAGCAACATTTAATAACTGTACAATTGAGATGGGATGATACATGATTTTCCTCACATTCTAGGTAGCATAGATTGTATGCATTGAGAGGGGTGATTGCCTAAAAACATGATAGGTAATTAATTAATATGATGTAAGATAAGTTTATGAAATAAAAAGATATAAAATAATATAAGGTAAACTAGATATTTACGTATAAGAAAGTAAAGTAAAGTAAAAAAGAAAAAGAAAATAATTATAAAAATTACATATATCAGAGACTAAAACATTTGTTAGTGGAAGTGACAAAACACATAACAGATAATAAATATAAAAGATCTTTAGTGTAATTTTTTAAAATTAAGGTCCGAGATGCAATGTTCTCATAACCAGATCGAACAGCGAACCGGTCAGCTTACTAGTCGACTGGCCGGCCGAATTTAAGAATCGGATGACGTCATAATTATATATATATTTATATTATATATATACTTATATATAATTCAATATAAGCATTTTATATGTATATTTTATAATTATATATAAAACTCAACAAACATTCAACACTAAAATTTATTATCCGACCTACCCGTTAAACCCATTAAATAAAAAAAATGAAAATCTGGACCGCACCGGTTCGAACCGGCCAGTTGAAGAAGGAAACGAGTTGCGGTGGATCGGACTCATGGCCCAACCGAATCCCGACCTGGTCGGACCAGCTAGTCCGATTCAAACTTAATAACATTGGTGATGTAGTTTACTCTATTTTTCATCTTTTAATTATTTACTTTAATTTACTCTGCTTTATTAAATGTTTCTAGAATTTTCCCCCTATTTTCTTTTTTATCAGTTTATCTATTAGTTCTTTAAAATACTTAGGAGTTTAAAAATTCACTAAATGAATTACATAGATATTCACATACAAACAACATGATCAATAGATTCCAATTTACCATACATGGTTTCAAGTTATTTCAATTGATAATCGGTTTTAATATTCAAAAATAAATAAATATAATGCAAGTTCATACACATCACTAGATCTAGGCAGGTATTATGTCACGATCATAGATTAATGGTCATGGATGGAGGATGTATGGATGATAGGTGTAAGATTAATCATGACTTCTTACCATGAATGTAAATATGTGGTTGCCAAGCATAGAAAATGACCCCTGGGGATGAAGTTGCTAGCTAGAAGTATTTTCTTTTTGAAATTTGAAACAAAAACCAAGAGACCAAACATTAACCACATAGAAGTACATTTAACGATGTGTATGATCGGTTTGGTTCAGTTTTAATCTAAAATCGAAACCAAAAAACGATATTTTGGTTTCTAGGTTTTTTTACCTTCCGATTTGGTTTTTTTGGTTTTTGGTTTTTGGTTTTCGGTTTTCACTTCGGTTTCGGTTTGGTTTTGTTCGGTTTTACCGTTTGGCTTTCAGGTTTCTAAATAAAAAATTGTTTTAAAGTAATGAATTTAAGCTAAAAACTTTGGTATTACATAATTTTATTGATTTTTAAATATAATCATATATTCTTACAAAATAAGTTGACATTAAAATTCAATGCAATCTATAAAATATAAAAACAGTAAATTTAATAAAATATTTTAATCTATCAATTCAAACAAAAGAGGTTTAAGATTATTCTTGAAACCTAAATATTCAATCTCTTTTAGATAATATAAGTTAAACAAGTAGCTAATAGGCTATTAATGTTTATTAGTATATGATTACACCTCTAAATATACAAGTTTGGTTGTATGGTTTTGGTTCGGTTTTTTCGGTTTTTGTTACAAGCAAAACCAAAACCGAACAAAAAATTTGGTTTCCAAAAAATCATCAAACCAAACCGTCGGTTTCTTAGTGGTTTCAGTTATTTCGGTTCGATTACGTCGGTTATTTTGGTTACGGTTTGGTTATTTCGGTTTCTTGCACACCCCTAAATACACTCAATCTTTCATAACTTTAAAGTTTGAGATGTTCAATTTGATTTTACAATACTAGAAAATTAACTGTTAACCGTTAAAATATAATATTAATATTATCTACGAAAATTAGCATTTTTATCCTAGGAGCTGCTTTACGATTATGTTAATGTAATTTCGGGACATGAGGACTAGAATTACAATACGAGTACTGATAATGTGTATATTTATCATTTGGTTTGAGTTTAATATACATGATATTAAGTACTGACCCTTGTTACAAATATTTGGTTGCATGGATGGATTAAGGACAAATGTTGATGATAGAGGGATAAGATGGTGGTGGTATGAGTTGCTCTCTTTATCTACATTGGATGGCATCTTGATGGTCTCTTTGCCGTTAGCATTTTTTCTATCCTTATCTACCTTAGCTTCTTTAGCCCTACCTAGATGCCTTAGAATATATGTGGTACAAGGTATCTACATCATCTCATTCACATGGTTCTAACCTATAGGAAACAAGAAAGATAATACTAAAAAGAATGAAAGAACTAATGAACTAAACCAGTGTGCTCGTCTTCAATCCTCTTGGGTGTCATGATGTTGTTCGGGCTATTGCCCGCATTTTGATTCTTCAATTAATAATAGAAATTTAGTAAAGACTGAACATATGAATGCTGAAACAATTAGATCTTGAAAATGATAGCAAGTATTTTACACAATATATACCTGAATACTCATATATAGTTGAGCGTTCCATGGCTATAATAACGTCAGTGCATGAGCTTTGAAATTTTGACGAGAACATGACTTGAGGACACAAAAACACAAAACTATAAACACAAGAAAGATTTGAAACTTTACTAGGTCGGATCCTCCATCTCGCTCTTTATGTATCAACTACTCTCCATGTGCATTGTAGGTTTCTAAAGTATATAGAAATTTTGCTTGTAATAACACATGTGTGCATAAACATTAGCCTAAGATCCATGATTCCTAGTAAAATAGTGGGTTGGGATTGATTTATACAAGGTCCATTAAACCATAGATGTATACATGATGGCATCATTCTATTGCTTATTATGAAATAATCCAAATAAGCATATTTAGCTTGTTAGACGCTATTTCGACATGTATGTTGACATCTTTTCGTTAGCGCATGCAAATTCTTTATTGTCATACCATTATTAGTTTTGGGATGTTTATGTAATAATATATTATATCTTTGTGGGCCATAAGAGTGTTATATGTCAATTGGATTTTGGACGAAGGGTCATTGAAATATCTAATTTATTTGGCAATTTTTATCATGTTACATTCTCATCTTATTTCTTAAAGCATTCTAGCCTCATTTCTCATAAAATCTTCGTTCCTAAAATGTGAGAAAAAAATGATTTACATATAACTTGACATTGCATCACACTACCCAAAATAAGAACTAAAATTAAGGGTTCATATTCGATTCTTTATATTTAGATGTAAAAAAAATGATTTACATATATCTTGTTTCTTACAAGAATTAGATGTAAAATGTTTTATAAGATTATAATTTATGTTTTATATCATTTTAGGTTATTTTAAGTTAATTAGTTGTTAATTTATCATTGTGTTACACATAGTAGAATTACAGAACATTATTATTTCATCATTATTATTTTTAGAATTTATCATATTAAAAAAGCACAATAACTAACAAAAATACATAATGCACTAAATACACAATAGTGAACATGTTTCATATGAGCTGAGAAACATAAAATAAATTATTATCCTTTTATATAACGATGTTATACTCATTTAAAAAAACACTCGTTTTTACGGTATAATTTTATAAAAAAAATAATGTCATATAAAATTTTTTGAATGTTTAAAGAAAATAAAAGAACTTGAAAAAAATAAACAAAAGTGGTTATGTATAAAATATCTCTTTAACAAACTACTTCTCTACTATCAAAACACCTAGTTATCTAGTGATTAAGACCAAATAGTTAAATTATGCAGTGTCGTGACCAAAATAGTTTGTATTTCAACACACAAATGCATCAAACACATAAATCAACTGAAGTTTATCAAGTTTTTCAGATAACAAAGGCATATCATGTCTAGTATACGTTTTAAAATTAGATTGAGCACAGTGGCTAGTTGGCTACAGAAACACTACACCGGCTTAGGTCACAAGTAAAGAGCTAATTAGCTATAAACATAGATGATAAAAATGTTATCACTTCAATTCGAAAACCATTTGCACTTTAGGTTTAATTTGTAAATTTGTAAATAATTATAAACTGATTAACCTAATCCTTTCCTGTTTGCTTCATGGATCAACCTACTGCAAGAACTTTCTACTTTTTTTAAGTGCTAAAATAACTAAAACAACAACTGGTTTCTTTTATTTCAGGTGCTGCTGAACATAACCTAGTATTTCATATTTTGGAGCTCTTCGAATCATTTAAGTAAACCATTGACGAAAATGCTTGGACAATTCAAGGATGAAGACAAGGCTCCACTTAACTAGAAATTGTATAGAGTTTTAAATGTAAAGATTCGGACACGTTAAAAATATATGTATGACTGGTATGGAATTATCAGTAATTCTAGTTGTTAGGGGTGTTCAGATTCGGTTCCGTATTTCGAATATCTAAATCTTGACCGAATCCGAAATCTCGGATATTCAAAAATTTCGGATTCGGGTTCGGATATCAGATATCTAAAAACGTATCTATTATTTAATAACTTTTATAAAAACTCTTTTGGATATCTAAATTTTTTAAACAAAATATCTAAAATTAATAATTAATATTTATTATTTAATAATATTTAGAAAATATATCAGATAATTCAAATATCCGAAATCTTTGAAAACACTATCCGAATCCAAAAACTTCAAGTATCCGAATTTTCAGATGCTTCGGGTTCAGAATTTCGTATATTTCAATTTCGCTTTCAGACTTTAATTTTTTTCACAACACTACTTGATTTGAAAAAAAATTAAGGTAGTCATAATTTGTTAGTGTTCTATGAACAATTTGCATTTTGCAATGCTATAAGATCACGTGGATTGTGATATGCGCCCATGAATCCATGATTAATAATAGACATGAGGTGGGCCTGGGCCTTGGCCAAGACCAAGTCAAAATTGGGTCAGACTTGGTGGTGACGGATCATGGGCTTGGACCTACTAGATGCCACTATCGTTGTTGATTGTAATAAATGTTGGGTGTCGAATTTAGAATTTAAATAATTATAATCTGAACCTATCGTCACACGCACTAAGAATAGTATTAGCGAAAGTAGGATTCGTGTTCACATGATACGTGTCAATTATTTTATACCAAAAACATTTTAACAAAGTTACTTTGATTGGTTATTGGTTAAGAAATGTGGGGGTTTAAATTAAAAACTAAAAACTAGAAGTAAATTACAAAAAGTAGAAAAATTTCAGCAAGGTGACATGACCGTGTCAAAACTATAAATGAACTTACACGCGGCCGTGTTAAGGTTCTGCTAGAAAAACGAATTTTGACATTTTTTTAATTTTTTTATTGGGAAAAAGAAATTACTAAACACGCTATTTAAATTGTGAAGTAAATTAAAATATGAAAACTAATTCCAACCCTAAGGTACTTTCTAAATTCGATTCGGCTTACGATCACCAACGATTGTGATGCAATGATTCCTTTTAATTAATGATTTGTATCGATACTAGACATCACGCAATTCGGATATCCACTCTATCTAATGTCTAATCAATCGCAGTTAATTGATTAGAGCCAACCCGCTACTTTAAGCTCACGCCGTTCGGATATTAGCGTGCGGGTAGCAATGATAGAAATATCAACTATAATTAAGCACACACGCCGTTCGTTATGCTTAACTAGATTGTGTGATTCTATAACGAGGGTGAATTCATGGACAAACTCAAACCGTTAATTGTTCCTTATATCAAAAATTAAAACTTGATTAGGGTTTTAAGTCTTGAAGAACTTTATTAAAAAAAATTAATAAAGTGACTAATTTTATTAACAATCTAATATATATACTGGAATAAATTTGGGTTTAAGATCAAGAATGAAACAAGCAAACCATTAAAACAAAAACATCTTATAAACATTTCACATAAGTTCAAATCAAATCAAAGAAATTAAACTTTAATGTTAAAATTAAATTGTTCTAGCATTATATGATGACTAGATCAATCAAAACTAAAATAAAATAAAACTTATGAAATAAAACACGAATGATTAAGTATCTTGACAATGAAGAGGATCCCATCAACAAAAAGAACCTAAATTGCTATTGCTCCTTGCTTTCTTGAACTTGATTGTCAAAAAGAGTTTTCAAGATGCCTTTGATCATCATCTATTATTATATTTATAATAATATATTAATTTCAAGATCCTTCTTTTTAGGTTTTTAGTTTCTTTAATTTTATTTAGAGAAATCTGATGATAATCATCGAAAACAAAAATTCCAAAATTTTAGAAACTTTTTTCCTACGAGCTTACGCGGCAGTGTAAAATTAATGAAGGAACTTTCGTGCGGTCGTGTGAAGTTGCTGTTGTGTAGATTCCTTCAAGCTCCAGCATTTCTTCAACAATACTTTTTCTGCTGCTCTATATCTTTCATCCTTCTCACGAACTCATGAACCCTACAAAATCACCCAAAACAAACCAAAGCAGATTCCATTACACCCAAGCAAGTGCTGTATAAAAATAAACGAAAATGCATGCAATATATACATAATATGCATCAAAATATAATTTATAACTATGACAAATAATACTTAAAAATATAACTAGCAACAAACAAAGGTAGTATTGCAAATTTGTAGTTGGGCTCTGTCAATCCTATTTCTTTTACCTCAAGCCTATATCCTGAATTCTATTAAGCTCGATGGGTTAGATTTAGAGGTGCACAAACCCTTTTTGGGTCAAATGGTATATGTTTTTAAACCGTCTGGATCGGATAAAAGAACGTCACAACTATGTCGACTCAAATCGGTTTGAACTTATAGCTGCTTTCTATGAGGAAAAAACAAATGGTACAAATCGGTTTGGCTCGGATTGAGAACCAAGCTAAAAGAATGGTTTGGAAACGGTTTAAAAAATAATAGTTGTTCTATGTTTTAATTTTGGAAAGCATCATAAAAATAAGTTACAATGTAATTTTTTCGGCTTAAAAACAAAAAAGAAAGCATCTCAAATCGAAATTATACATGGTCATCCTTGTTTGAAGTCCACTTGTCAGTTGTCACCAACATTGTTGTGTAGATCTTTTTTATAAGCAAGTTCTTGAGTGGTTAGATTTAGAGGTGCACAAACCCTTTTTGGGTCAAATGGTATATGTTTTTAAACCGTCTGGATCGGATAAAAGAACGTCACAACTATGTCGACTCAAATCGGTTCGAACTTATAGCTGCTTTCTATGAGGAAAAAACAAATGGTACAAATCGGTTTGGCTCGGATTGAGAACCAAGCTAAAAGAATGGTTTGGAAACGGTTTAAAAAATAATAGTTGTTCTATGTTTTAATTTTGGAAAGCATCATAAAAATAAGTTACAATGTAATTTTTTCGGCTTAAAAACAAAAAAGAAAGCATCTCAAATCGAAATTATACATGGTCATCCTTGTTTGGAGTCCACTTGTCAGTTGTCACCAACATTGTTGTGTAGATCTTTTTTATAAGCAAGTTCTTGAGTGGTTAGATTTAGAGGTGCACAAACCCTTTTTGGGTCAAATGGTATATGTTTTTAAACCGTCTGGATCGGATAAAAGAACGTCACAACTATGTCGACTCAAATCGGTTCGAACTTATAGCTGCTTTCTATGAGGAAAAAACAAATGGTACAAATCGGTTTGGCTCGGATTGAGAACCAAGCTAAAAGAATGGTTTGGAAACGGTTTAAAAAATAATAGTTGTTCTATGTTTTAATTTTGGAAAGCATCATAAAAATAAGTTACAATGTAATTTTTTCGGCTTAAAAACAAAAAAGAAAGCATCTCAAATCGAAATTATACATGGTCATCCTTGTTTGGAGTCCACTTGTCAGTTGTCACCAACATTGTTGTGTAGATCTTCTTTATAAGCAAGTTCTTGAGTGGTTAGATTTAGAGGTGCACAAACCCTTTTTGGGTCAAATGGTATATGTTTTTAAACCGTCTGGATCGGATAAAAGAGCGTCACAACTATGTCGACTCAAATCGGTTCGAACTTATAGCTGCTTTCTATGAGGAAAAAACAAATGGTACAAATCGGTTTGGCTCGGATTGAGAACCAAGCTAAAAGAATGGTTTGGAAACAGTTTAAAAAATAATAGTTGTTCTATGTTTTAATTTTGGAAAGCATCATAAAAATAAGTTACAATGTAATTTTTTCGGCTTAAAAACAAAAAAGAAAGCATCTCAAATCGAAATTATACATGGTCATCCTTGTTTGGAGTCCACTTGTCAGTTGTCACCAATATTGTTGTGTAGATCTTCTTTATAAGCAAGTTCTTGAGTGGTTAGTGAGATCGTCATAAGTTCGCCTTCAAGAGGTGAAGTATTTTGTATCCTTCCACGATATCCAAGTTGTCTTTCGAACAAATACACATGTGAACGGTTATAGGATGAGTTTAGTTCTTCTTGGAATCGATACAAGCTTAGACGGTATTTTTTTTTAATTTTTCCCCACCAAGCCAAAATATAACTTTCCAATTCTTCTGTACTTATGTGTGCTAAAATCGATTCCAACAATATATCTTTCAAGCTCATTACTTGAGACGCTAGACCAGACTTGTCTAGTAGCCTCAATTCTAAGGTATTATATTAGTTGAATTGTTTCGTTATTATTATGACTACCTAATTGTGTTTCTTAAGTCATGTATATATGTCGAATCGTAGATGTTTAGATAAATTTTAAACATATTGGATTTTGATAACTTTAGATATTACATTTATTGTAAAATTTCAAATCCACCAACATTTATGGTTGGTTTAAGACGACAACATAAGTAATAATGGAAGACATTTAATTTTAAGTATTATAAAATTTTAGCTTTCATCGGTTGCATCATTTCATAAACATATTGTTTCTCATTTCAAAGTCGTTAGTTTTAAGCACGTTAGAAAGATCTGATTAAGCACTAAACAATTCGTAAGATAATAAACAAATAGTTTTTTTCAAGGTGTGCAACCAGTTTCAAATCCCGTTCCACTCAAATAAATATCCAATTTCTTTCCAACAATGAAAATCCCAAAGTCGTTGCAATATAGGGCAACGATTCATATTCAAATTAGTTTCACCCAAGCCGATTCAAGATTGGTCTCAGATCAAATTCGGATCCGGTTTTAGATTATGATCCGGTCGGGATATGCACCTCTACCTTCGGTTGTTATGCACTTTAAAAATATTAAAAGGGTTGTAATAAAAAATATGGCGGAAAAACTCACGTGCTTAAGAGATTATTACTTATTACTAAAAGTAAGCAATGTTTTCAGAACCTAACTAATCTAGTTATTCTTAGTTGGATCGTTTTCAATTAAACCACTTGGTTTTTGGTCGAATTGGTGAATTGGGCCTGGTGATCAGATAAGATATTAAAGTTTTTAAATATCTTTTTCTTCTTTAAAATCTCATTTTCTAATTAATTCAATATTACATGATCAAAATAGTTATTTAAGTCTTCATCTTTTGTTAAAATTACAAACCTATACTGAAACATATAGTATTTTATATTTTATTTAAATTAGATGTATCATGACAATTTTGATTTTCTATTATTTATAACGTCATTCAGTTCCTTTATCCGTTTTGACTTATCCGACCAGTCCAACCAGTAAGATGATTTTCTATTATTTATAACTCAAAGTTAATTAATACGAAAATTATTTTTATTAAAAAATCAAAACGAAACTTTTTAGAGTGCACTTGAGATAACTATAAATAGAAAAAATGTTACAAAAAGTTCTGGACATGCTTATGGATTGTGGGGCACTCTTAACTGATTGTGGGGCACTCTTAACTTATTGTGAGTCACTAATTCATCTACATTAATTAATATCGGTTACCACCCGATATGTCTACATTAAAAAAACACGTTTTACACAATAATGCTGTATTTTCTCATCAAAACAACCACATATTGTTTCTACTAAAGCGGTCTTATTGATTAATTTTCATAATTGTAGTCGTATCATTTTTTGTATTCATTTAAATTTGCAAACGTTTGAATTTATTTCTTTTGACTTTTGTCGACATATTAGTTCAGTTTTGAAGATGAAAAACAACTTACAAAACAATGTAAGTGGGTATAAACATTGATCGTCTTATACTCTTATCTTGCTTGAATAGTTGAAGAAGTTCTGAAAATTAAAATAAAACTATATTCGAAGCACTAGCTACTCATGTAATTACCTCAAAGTGAAAATAAAAAAACATTCAAAATTTATTGTGTCAAACTCAAACCTCTATACAACTTGAAGTTAAAAGTGTAATTGAGGTTCATGAACTCTATGCAAATATGGTTAAGGGTGGACCGGATCGAGCTCAGGGTTCACATTCGGGGTTGTTTCTGGTAGATCAATAACACAACCACCGCAGGAGTTGCAGTTTGGCGTTGCTAGTAGACTTCTTGGGTTTGCGGACCCAGGCGTCGAAGCTGAGAGTGAGTGTCTGTTCAATAGATAAGGTAGTTTTGAGTTCAAAGGGTTCCACCCACTCCTTTTAAGGTAGTTTTATGTTTAAATGATGTGAAAACTTTTAATATAAGTATGACTTGGGTGGTTTTTATGTCTGGTTCAAGCCCTCCACCCTAACATGATGTTGTTTATATAGTTACGTTATGAAAGTGATTATTAATGAAAAACAAATTGAATTTTAATAATCCAAACTATCACTTATTGGTCATTAATAATTCATACTGTCAAATTGGCCGATAATAATCTAAACCTTCAGTTTTGTTGTCAAGAGCAATCGTAGTAATATAATATTTATTTGTTTACATTTGATTTCCATTTGATTTTACTCATGATGATGAGTGTGAATGAAATAGGAATACACACAATGAAATGAAATGAAAAACAAGTGAAAATCAAATGTAAATCAATAAAAATTATGTTACTAAGATTGTGATTAGTAACAAAACCTGAATACACTTCTTCGGTTTCATCAATAACTTGTTATTTATTCACATTCAAAACGTGGAAAACACCTTCAACGTCCAAGTACAACTTCAAAGTTAAAAACAATCAAAACTAAACTATAGTTTTCACTTGCAGTTATTCGAGCTCGCTCGAGTATCAGAACTACAACTCGAGTGAACGCAAATCAAATTTGATCAAACATATATATCATTTTCTTCCTTGTCAGAGTTGATTTACGTAATGTGTTGGGGTTCCCCTCTTCTCATTCCAAATATATATAGTTTACAAATTACATAATGAGACCTTTGAGAATACTAAATAATACAAACAAGTAACCTAGTCTAATATACCCCCGCAGTCTAAGGTGGAGGGTTACGGACACTTAGACTGTAACGAAACTCTTCAAATAAAAGCCTTGGTAGTCCTTTGGTGAAAATGTCTGAAAAATTGTGACGAGTGGGAACATGGAGAACCTGGACTTGTCCACGCTGAACTTTTTCACGAACGAAGTGAATGTCAACCTCAATATGCTTGGTGCGTTGATGATGAACCGGATTACCTGAAAGATAGATGGCACTGAGATTATCACTATATACCAAGGAGGTGCGCTGAGGTGGAGCCCGTAACTCGAGAAGTAAATTCCGCAGCCAACAAACCTCGACAACAACATTTGCAACACCCCTGTACTCGGCCTCTGCACTGGACCGAGAGACGATCGATTGACGTTTGGAGGACCATGAAATTAGATTGTCACCCAAATAAACATAATACCCAGAGGTGGAACGTCTAGTGTCTGGACAACCGGCCCAGTCAGCATCAGTGTAGGCAAAGAGAGAGGAGACAGAAGACTTGCGCATTGTCAATCCCATATGAACCGTGCCCTTAATATACCGCAAAATTCGTTTTAAAGCTAATAAATGACCGGTACGAGGAGCATGCATGTGCATGCAAACCTGCTGAACCGCGTAGGATATATCTGGCCTGGTGAAGGTGAGATACTGGAGGGCACCGGCCAGACTACGGTACGTGGTTGGGTCAGCAAGTAAGTCACCAGAATCAGAACTTAATTTACCTACGGTGTCCACGGGTGTACGTACAGGGTTGCACGAGTTCATGTTGGCCTTGTCAAGAATAGTCTGGGCATACCTGGACTAGGATAAAAATAAGCCATCATTAAGGTGAGCGACGGAGATCCCTAAAAAGTAACTCAAATGTCCCAAATCTTTCATTGCAAACTCAGAAGAAAGACGTTGCATGAGATGTTGGCGAAGTGTATGAGAGGATGTGACCATGATTATATCGTCAACATAAAGAAGTATGTAAGCAGTATCTGAGCCATGATGGTATGTAAACAGTGAATGATCACAAGAGCTGTGAGTAAATCCCAAACGAGTGACATAATCTGTGAACCGTTGGTACCAGGCACGTGGTGATTGTTTGAGGCCATATAGTGATTTCCGTAGTCTACAGACATGGTTGGGATACTGAGGATGTCGAAATCCCGATGGCTGATGCATGAATACGGTCTCCTGTAGATGCCCATGTAAGAAGGCATTTTTAACATCTAATTGATTAATATGCCACCTGTGATGTAATGCTAAGGAAAGAACGGTCCGGATGGTAGCTGGTTTAACGACCGGACTAAAAGTCTCATCACAATCCACACCAACCTGTTGCGAGCGACCGTCACCAACTAAGCGAGCTTTATATCTTTCCAAGGACCCGTCAGATTTTAGTTTATGCTTAAAAATCCACATGCACCGAATGATATTCATATGTGGCTCACGTGGTACTAACTCCCATGTCTTATTATTAATATGGGCATTAAACTCATCATGCATGGCACGAGTCCAAACAAGACTTGATAGGGCTCTGAGGGGTTCTGTGGGATGGGCTCGAGTGTGGTGGTGGAGTGTAGGTTAAACGGTATTTTAGGTTTGAGGTTGCCGGTCATGCTACGAGTTTGCATGGTACGAGGTGGTGGGGGGGGGGAGGTGGTGGTGGGGGAGGTGATGGTGGGGGAGGTTGTGGTGGGGATGCTGGCGGTGTATGTGGGGTTTGATGGGCAGGTGTGCGGGTGGATCTGCGACTGTATGTTTTGGTGATGGGGTGGGCCGATGAGGGATGATTTGGTGTGGGTGTTGTAGGTGGTGTAATGGGGTGGGAAGATGGCATGGTTGTTTGTTGGTGCCAAAACGATGGGTGATGAACATGATCCGAATAGTCTTGATGATGAAGAAAATCATAGGAAGGAACGGGAGTGGAAGAGCTAAATGGAAAGATGGACTCATCGAAGACAACATGCCGGGAAACAATAATCTTTTTGGTGTTCATGTCATAGCATTTGTATCCCCGATGATTGGATGGATATCCTAAGAAAACATAAGGAGAGGAACGATTTTGGAGTTTATTAATGGAGGTAGAGGGAAGAAGGGGATAGCATAAACACCCGAAAACACGAAGATGGGAATATGTTGGATGTTTGTTGTAAAGAAGATGAGTTGGTGTGTGGTTGTTTTTGGTTTTAGAAGGTAGAATGTTCAAAATGTAAGTGGCCATTTCAAGAGCATGGTGCCAGAAAGAGGGAGGTAAGGAAGCGTGTGTAAGAAGAGTGCGAAGAATGTTGTTTATGGAAAGAATTTTACGCTCGGCTTTACCGTTTTGAGAAGAAGTACGGGGACAAGAAAATCGAAATTGCATTCCATTTTGGTTGCAAAAGTTGTGGAACGCTTTGTTATTATACTCGGGTCCATTATCACATTGAAACGTCTTTATTTGTCTTTCGAATTGAGTTTTAATTAGGGACTGGAACATGAGAAAAGCGGAGAAAGCATGGGATTTGTTGGTTAACGGATATGTCCACAAAAAAATTAGTGTAATCATCAAGAAACAACATGTAATATCGATGACCCTGTGAACTAAGCACGGGCGAGGTCTAAAGGTCGCTATGCACAATATCAAACGGTAAAGTAGTATGAGATAAAGAATCATAAAAAGGCAACTTCACTTGTTTACCAAAAACACACGATTGACATAACTGTTTATGTTTAAAAGAACCAGCTGAAATAAAATTCTGTTCATTCAAAACTTGCAATAAATTAGACCCCGGGTGACCAAGACGTAGATGCTAGAGATCAAGAGAAATAGCAACAAATGTGGAAGGAGAGACGAGTTGAGCAGATTCAAGAGAGAGCGGGTAGAGATCTCCGGTGCTGTTACATCGGAGGAACGGAATCCTGGTCTGAAAATCCTTCACATCAAAACCAAATGGATCAATTTCAATGGTTATTAAATTGTTAGTGGTAAGGCGACGGACAGATAGTAAAATTTTGATTAGGTGAGGGGCAACTAAAATGTCATTGAGTTTCAAAAGAGGAAACGGTGGTTTTAGTATGGAATTGCCCATACCAGTAGTCGGTATTTGAAACCCGTTGCCAACCATGATTTGTTTAAGATTACCGTTATTAACAAAAGAGGAGAGATTACCTATGGTGTTACTCATGTGATTGGTGGCCCCAGTGTCCATATACCAAGTTTGATCCGGGTTCAGTGTCATAGTGTGAAGGGCCTGATCAATATTGGTTGGTGTATAAGAGTATTCAGATGCTGCGTAATGAGAGGATGGACCTGGTCCTAGAATTCATTGATGTTGACTGTAGGTGGACGCGCCATGGGGGTTGTCGGGTAAGGGCAAAGGGGGTGGGCTGCTGCTGTCCATGGTGGTGAAGGATAGTACCCATGGAGGATACCATGGATTGTAGTTGTTGTAATTACCTCGTCCTCGTGACCTACCGCCGCGACCACGACCTCGGCCACCCCTGCCACGACCTCGATAGAGACTGTCTGATCCACGGCCACGAGTGGATGTTTGATATGGTTCGGGTTGTTGAGTGGTGGAGTAGGTGTAGTTGTTGTTGGTGGATGTGTTGTTGTTTGTGGAGGAGTTAGGAGTGGAGGACGAAGCATGGGTGGTTTGAGTGTGTTGGGCAGTAGCAGAGGTTTGTTGTTGTTTGCGGCCTTCCTCTAAGATTAACCTTGATCGGGCAGTATTGAAATCAGGAAGAGGAACGGTTTGTTGAAGAACTGTGGCAAAGCTATCATAGTCGGTGTTAAGACCTGCAATCAACTGTAAAACAAGAATTTGATTAGTAACGGGGGCGTCAACGTTAGCAAGTTGATCGGATAGGGTTTTAAGTTCTTGACAATATGCAGTAGCATTAGGAAAAGACTCGATATTGGTGTTGTTAAACTTTTGATGTAGATAGAGAGCATGTGTTGGTTTGCTATCAACAAAGATATTCTGTAATGCTTTCCATGCATCGGCGGCTGTTTGTTCATCGACAACAATTGTGAGTAGCAAATCTTTGGTGATGGTGGCATAGATCCATTGTAAAACTATGGCATCGAGTTGTTTCCACTGATCATCTTTCTTGGATGTTGTGGCAGTAGGAGGAAGGATATGTTCTAGAACTTGACAGGCGGTACACTACGTTTTGAAGAGAACTACCCATGCATTGTAATGACACTCTTCGGTACCGAGAATAAGATTGATGTGGTTCTTGATGTTGGTGACAGTTTTGGCCGGATGAAGAGGGGCAACCGACTTGTTTGAATCGTCAGTCATGGTGAATTATCGATTGAAAGAAGAAGGAAGGTGGTTTTCGAGAATCAGAGGGGAGAAGTCATGGAAGATGGTCTGCGGCTGCTAGGGTTTCAGGTATCAAGCTCTGATACCATGTCAGAGTTGATTTACGTAATGTGTTGGGGTTCCCTTCTTCTCATTCCAAATATATATATAGTTT
Source organism: Flaveria sonorensis (assembly GCA_025506505.1). Lineage (NCBI taxonomy): Eukaryota > Viridiplantae > Streptophyta > Magnoliopsida > Asterales > Asteraceae > Flaveria > Flaveria sonorensis. Next base: position 63,587,426 of record CM046437.1, read on the forward strand.
ACAAATTACATGATGAGACCTTTGAGAATACTAAATAATACAAACAAGTAACATAGTCTAATATTCCTATCAACAGACATTTGCGAACAAGCCTACAAGATCCTTCCTGTAAGGTAGATACGTTTTCCTCTTTTTCTCTTCTCTTTTTCGCCCGTAAAACTGCTTGTGAACAGGCTTTTTCGCCTTCCATCGCCTGTCGAATTTCGAATTCTCAACCGAATTCTGTTTATGTTTCGGGCTATCCGCCTTCTTTGGAGTTAACATCGCCACCGGCTCCTTACCTTCGCTGTTGCTCCGGCGGAGCAAATACCGGAATAATATCCACCCTTTCAATCCAGATCCCGTTGATCTACTCTTCTTGCACTTAGTAGGTGGACTTTCCAGTTCATCTGCTTCTGATGATGAATACGAAGACGATTCTTCACTTTCACCAATAAACAGCTTCTGTAATGGACTTTTAATGGCGGAAGAAGCATCAATTTCATCATCGTTTAGTAGAAGATCATGACGGTTGAAAACAGGAAAAGCAGTCGAGTCTCGTGAATTGATCTCTTTCGCTGAAGCTTCTTCGTCGCTCAACGAGAACACGAAGTCATCGCTTTCATGGTGAAATGGAGCTATCTCTTCTTCCTCACGGATGACTTTGGTGATCGCTGTGGATGTTATACTGTCACATGAGTAACAATTGAAGCTTGGAGCGAATGCAGAATCTTCGATTTTATGCTGCATTTTGATGGAAATTGTTAGTTTTTTTTTTTTTTTTAATGATTGAAAGAGAGGTTGATGAGGGGTGAGAATTTGGTTTTGGGAGGGGTATTTATAGACACAGGATGACAGGAGTGTGATCGCATTTCTTGTGGGTGAGGGCGTGAGTGTTGTTTTTATATTTTTTATATTATTAGTTAATTAATTTCAGCTGATACAATTGATTACGTCGTTATTTAAATATAGTTAATTGTTCTCACACCATATAAGTGCAATTAATAGTGAGAGATACTTGTTTAAAAATATTATTTATTAATCCATTTAAATAATATTTGAAAGGTAATAAAAGCATAAGTATTTGATACTTTTGGTTCACTTCTTTTAATTTTTTTATTACATTTTAATTGTACATCTTCTATTAAAGGGGGCAAAAAAAACCATATGTTTTCTGGTCTAATGGTATGATGGTAATGATTTAAAATTAGAATTTTTAAGATATTAAGTTTAAAACCTGACTAAATAGGCGTTTTCCACACTTATGTGTTTCCTCATTGACGACGTTCACGGTGAATCAGAACTAAAAAGTTGATATCCCGTCTCAGAAAGGATCATTTGGGTACATATTGGGGTTCGTTTTAAAGGACAAATATAGGGTTCCTGATTCCCGAATTGGGAAGGTGATAGAGGCAGAGAGTACAGGTGTAAACAAGTTAACCCGACTCGCAAGATACTTGAGATCGGCTCGAAAAAAGCTCAAATCGAGCCTAGCTTAACTAGCTCTAGCCTTGTTAACTAAACGAGCTCAAACCCGAGCTTTAGATATCGAACTCGAGCCTGCTCGCGACCCTAAATGAGTTATTTGTTTATATAATTTTTGATTTACATATCGAATATATATATAAATATATATAATATGATAAAAATATTTATATAAAAAATATTGTATATAAGAAGTATGATTATAATAAATATAAAAGTAATTATAAAAAAATTAAAATATAATAATTTAATAATAAAGATTCAACCTCAAGCTGAGCTCGAGCTTAAAAGGTTTTTGACGTGCTAAACTTAAGCTTTAGATATAAAACTATAAACTATAAACGAGTTGGACTAGAGCTTGAGTTTTCTTACTAGTAGAGAGTGAAAGGTGATGAGTTTGCAGTCAAATTAGTGAAACTGACTAAATTGAGATTGAAAACGGGAAATGTTCGTGAAATTGGGAGACATGAGACCACTCTTTATGACCTTATTTATTTTTAACACAATTTTTTTTATCATTCCAGGTTAAAAAAATATGAATTATAAGATGTACATGTTACTATAAATCTGATATTATAACATAGAAATAGTAGAAAATCAGTTTACTAAAATATGGATGTTATATTCAATTTTTAATCTTATTATTGTTATAACACCATGAACATGAACAAAACATAACAAACACAACTATAACCTCCTAGTCTCCTACAACCTTTAACCATCACCCTTGAATTATCAAAACAAATTACACACACATGCTAAGAACACATGAGTTTCCGTTATGTTTCATTTTTTCCTTTGTTTAAACTAGATGTATGGTTTCTTTAATGTTGTGGTTTGTGGTATACTTCTACATTTTTGATTGATCAAAGCCTATGGGTATGGTTGACCGAAGAACATTTTAGTTTTGTGGTGGTTATTGCGCTAGTTTACTTAAGAAGCTATGTTACGGATATGCAACTATAACTTCGGTTGTTATGCAGTTTATAAATATAAAAGGTTGTGATCAATATTCAAATATAGAGTGGGGTGGGGTGGGGTGGGGGGCTCACGTGATTTAGAGATCATTATTTATTAGTCAAAAGTAAGCCTTTTTAGAACCTAATGGGTCCGGTTATGCTTATTTGGACCGTCTTCATTTGAATCGTCCGGTTACCGGTCAGACCGGCTGATTGAACCGGATTTCAAAATTTTTTATTTTTTTAAAATTTTTATCATTCAAATTCTCCTTTTCTAATAAATTTAGTATTACATGATCTAAACAGTTATCTAAGTCTTCATATTATGTTAAAACTACAAATCCTTACCAAAAGATATAGTATATATTTTTATATTTTGTTTAAATCAGATGTATCAAAATAAATTTAATTATTATTATTATTTATGTTGTCACCCTGTTTTAATATGTTAGACTAATCCGACTGGTGAAGTGGTAAATCGAACGATTCGTTGTCGGTCCGGTTGTGAAAACATTAAAAAATAATGTCACATTTTCTAGTACCCTAAAATGTTATATGATCGGTTTTGAAAACAATAAAAGGGTCATGCCTTATGTAGTCGAATAGTATTGATTAGAGATGTGTGATAGACTGGTAGAGTGGTAGTATGAGTTAGTATGGTCATATTAAGCTGAGAGTGATTATGTAAGTAAGTATGTACTCTCACTATGTGAATGGACAAATGGTAGCACCAGGGGATTGTTAATGGATGCAATTGAGTCTATGCTTGTTAAAAAAAATTGATTGAAATAGTGCGAACATTATAAAATGTGCAACGCACATAAAAACTAAGTCGTTACTAATAAAATACAACTCAAATTTAATTATTATAAAGACATTATATATATCTCAACTAGAAGTATCGGCCACGACCCGTGTCCCCAATTCATTCGTCAATGATTTTTTTGCTTCCTATTGAATTTTTCACGGTTAAGTATTGTTAAAACTACTTATATAATTCAGCAGCAATCATCTTTAGATTTAAGGTTCTAACTTGATTCTAATTCTATAATTATAGGTTACTTATTTAAAGAATGAAAGTTGGAGGGTCAAAGCTGGTTATTGGACATCATTGTTGCTGTAGTCACAGGTCTTTGTTTATTCAAGGGGAAAAGTTGATATCTGCAGCCTAATTATTCTTCTTCGTGCTTCATTAGGGATTAATCAAAATGGAGAAACCCTAGTCTGCTGTTTTATGTCGTATTCTACTTTTGTTTCATCTCTATCTATTTTTTGTCTTCAATCTCTCTGGTTGAGAGAATCTCATTCTCTTGCTTCTTGTGTTCTTGTGTGCATCAAGCTTTGGTCTCAACTTTATGTTTTTATGAATCTGTGTTGACAAACATTAGGTTCATTGGTTTCTTGTATTCAAATCACTATCATCAATAAAAATTCGACATGGTATTAAAACAGACCCTTCTGATCAGGTTCATAATGTATTAAAACAGACCCTTGGTATTCTTTACCAAAAGAGGCATTACCATGTGATGTGTGTCACAAGGCAAAACAATCTAGAGTTCCCTTTTCATTAAGTGATCATAAGTCAAAAGCTGTTGGTGAACTTGTTCACTTGGACTTATGGGGTCCATATAAAGTTGCAAGTAGAGAAGGTTATAAATTTTTTTTAACAATAGTAGATGATTTCTCTCGGGCAGTATGGGTTTATTTGTTAAAATCAAAGGATGAAGTGTTTTGTAACTTTTGAAGTTTGTTTAAACTACTTCAAAATCATTTTGGGAAAACAATTAAAGTATGTAGAACAGATAACAGCACAGAGTTTATAAACAAACGAATGTTTGATTTTTTTTAACACTAATGGGATTTTACAACAACTTCTTGCATTTATACTCCATAACAAAATGGGATAGTGGAAAGGAAACATAGGCATCTTTTGAATGTTGCTATAGCCTTATTATTTCAAGGAGGTGTTCCAATTAATTTCTGGTTTGATTGTATTTTAACAGTCGTGTATTTGATAAACAGAATACCTACTTCAGTTTTGTTGGGAAAATCTCCATTTGAGCTAATGTTTGGTTTCTGTCCCTCTCTTAGTCACCTAAGGAATTTTGGCTGTTTATGTTTCAATATAATATTAAATAATACAGATAAATTTTCAAGTCATGCAGAAAAATGTGTTTTGATTGGGTATTCAAATGTTAAAAAAGGATATAACTTATGGAGCTTAGGTAAAAAAAACAAATCATTTTTTCTAGAGATGTAAAGTTTTCTGAAAATATTTTTCCTTTTAAAGAAGATAAAGTATTCTCTCAACAAAAATTTGTTTTTGATAATGACATTAATAACTTAAATTTTTTGACACATTTGAAGATAACTTGCCAAACTTTTATGGAAGTGAAAATCCCAATGATGAAGGAGAGGGATCTCAAGGTGAAAACAGTGAAGGTTAGCAGCCAAGTATTCAAGATTATACTAATGGCGAGGCAGATAACAATGTTGAGCCTACTAATGAGACGAATCCATCTGAGGGTGATGATGCACCAAATCAGCCTAGGAGATCATCTAGAGTCACTAATCCTCCAAAAAAGTTGTCTGATTTAATTGTAGAAGAAAAAGTCAAATATGGTGTTAAAAAAGTCATTAATTATTCTAAGTTATCCTTAGAAAATTTTTGTTTTATATCCACTATAATTAAAGCAGTTGAACCTAAATGTTTCAATAAGGCTGTTACCGATCAAAATTGGGTGAATGCAATGAATGAAGAAATGGAAGATTTAAATAGAAATAATACATGGATTCTAGTCGATTTACCTAAAGATTGAAAAGCAATCGGGTGCAAATGGGTGTATAAAATTAAATACAAATCAACCGGGGAAATAGAGAGATATAAGGCTAGACTAGTTGACAAAGGTTACAATAAAAAAGGAGTAGACTTCGATGAAACCTTTAGTCTAGTAGTAAAAATGGTAACGGTTAGGTGTTTAATTGGTCTAGCGGTTGAAAATGATTGGCCTCTTTATTAGTTGGATATCAACAATGCTTTTCTATATGGAAATATAACAGAAGACGCTTACATGTCTTTAGCTGAATGTTATTTTTCAAAAAATGAAACTAAAGTATGTAAATTAGTAAAATCTTTATATGGTTTAAAACAAGCTTCTAGGCAATGGAATGAAAAGTTAACTAGTGTGTTATTAAATATTGGATTTGTTCAAAGCAAAAGTGATTATTCTTTCTTCACTAAATCTGTTGAAATTGTGTTTATTGCTCTATTAGTATATGTGGATGACATAGTTTTAACAGGAAACAATGAAGCTGAGATTAAAAATGTTAAACAATTCTTAAGTTCAAATTTTATGATTAAAGATTTAGGAACTCTGAAATACTTTCTGGGGATTGAAGTTTTAATATCTGAAAACGGAATGTGTTTATCTCAAAGAAAGTATTGCCTTGAACTCTTAACAGAGTTTGAGTTACTTGGATGTAAACCGGTTATATTCCTATTGAACAAAACTATGTTGTGTCTAATAAATGTGCGAGTGATGATCAGCTGTTAGATAACATCTCTAGGTACCAAAGTTGAATGGAAAATTGATATATTTGTCTCATACTAGAAGGGATATCTCTTACTCTGTACATTATTTGAGTTAATTCTACATCGTCCTACTAACTCACATTACAGTTTGCTTTAAGACTCTTGAGATATTTAAAGAAATCTCCAGGTAAGGGCTTATTGTTTAGTAAAAGGTAAGAATCTTGACTTAAAATGGTTTGTCGACTCAGATTGAGGTAAGTGTCTTAACTCTCGAAGATCAATCACCAGGTATTGTGTCTTTTTTGGTGAATGTTTAGTCTTTTGGAAAAGTAAAAAACAAGAGACAGAATCTAGATCAACATCAGAGGCCGAGTATAGAGCAATGTGCTCTACTACGTGTGAAATCATGTGGATTATAAACATTTTGAAAGATTTAAAAGTTAAAATTAATTTACCTGTTAATTTATTTTGTGATATTAGTTCTGCAATCTCTATTTCTACAAATCCAGTTTTTCACAACAGAACCAAACATTTTGAAATAGATCTTCATTTTGTTAGGGAGAAAATAGAGGCAGGTGTCATCAAAGCTATTAAAGTATCTTCAATTCAATAAGTAGCTGATACTTTTATCAAGGGATTAAATGTGTCACAACATAATTTCATGTGTAGCAAATTGAATTTATTTGACATGTTTTTGTTGCCTGAATTATGGGGGGATTTTAAAACTAATTATATAATTTAACATCAATCATCTTTAGATTTAAGGTCCTAACTTGATTCTAACTCTATAATTATAGGTTACTTATTTAAAGAATGAAAGTTGGAGGGTCAAAGCTGGTTATTGGACATCATTGTTGCTGTAGTCGCAGGTCTTTATTTATTCAAGGGGGCAAAATGTGATCTGCAGCCTATTTATTCTTCTTTCGTGCTTCATTAGGGATTAATCAAAAAGGAGAAACCCTAGTCTGCCGTTTTGTGCCGTATTCTACATTTGTTCCATCTCTATCTATTATTTGTCTTCAATCTCTGTGGTTGAGAGAAACTCATTCTGTTACTTCTTGTGTTCTTGTGAGCATCAAGCTTTGGTCTCATCTTTATGTTTTTATGAATCTGTGTTGACAAACATTAGGTTCATTGGTTTCTTGTATTCAAATCATTATCATCGATAAAAATTCGACAAGTATTCTTTTATCAAATACAAACAACAAACAAACGATAGATCAGTTTGTTAAGGGCAGTTTGTTTGGTTCTCCATGCGAAACCGGCTCGTAGATTATTTTGGATGTTTACTATAATACTTTTCTTATAGTTTTTCTCTTTAAATTACTTTATTTAAATAACTATTCCGTAACGTGCGGGTATAAAAAATATCAAATCTGTTTTTCATAATAGAGATGTGTTTTCTTATTCTACGTTTTAGTTTCTTGACAAAATACTACTCTCTATTTATGTTTCAATCTCTATATCAATCCGTAATAATTTTATACGTTTTCTTATGTCCTTACATCTATATGTCACCGCCACAACGTGCGTAACAAAGTTCGGAAAGACGCCCTTAACTACGCGAAGAATATTGTATGACCACGTCTCAATGCGTGGGCTGGAAAAACTTGTTTTTATTAAAAATCAAAACGGAACTTTTTAAAGTCCACTTGGAATAACTTTAAATAGAAAAAAAAAAAGATGTAACTGAAAGTTCTAGATATGCTTGTGGATTTGGGGCGCTCTTAACTTATTGTGAGTCACTAATTCATCTACATTAATTAATATCGATTACTACCCGATATGTCTACATTAACAAAAACACGTTTTACACACTATATCTGTTGTTTTCTCATTAAAACAACCACATATATTTTCTACTAACGCAGTCTTATTGATTAATTCTTATAATTGCACTCGTGTCATTTGAATTGACGTTTGTCGACATACTAGTCCACTTTTGAATATGAAAAACGACTTACAAAACAACTAACATTGTAACTGAGGAAAATATTAATACCCCTTCGATTGTGGCATTCGGTAAGAGATTCATTGAAGCATGATATAACGGTTAAACAAAACCCGATTAAGAGTAAAAATGTTGCAGACAATAATTATGACGGCATGTTGGTATATTTGGCGAGAAAACAAAATCGTGTTTTCGAACATTCATTAGAATTTGTAGACTTCCTGTGTATGGTGTATTCTAGATGTGTTAATCTTGATTATAAAATGAACTAGAATTGGAGAACCAAGAATTCAAGCGTTCACGTACATGTGAAAGTTGTGTGATTATTGAGTAAAAAAGTTAAGAGATAATTATTAGAGTTTATTTTTACTATTATTTTTTGATAGGAGATTGAATCAAATAGTAAATATTGAGTTATGTTAAGAATAAGTGTTGGAATAGGAAGTAAGTTAGTCTGGTATAAATCTATACTATATATAAAACATATTAAATGGGTATTTTAAGATATCATAAAATTACAAACAATTACTTTGTTCAATGTATAAAATACAATCATTTTAAGGGTAAAATAGTATTTGTAACATTATTTACAGATTACCCCTTATAATTAATTATATAATAACCTTACACTTACTAATACTTACATAAAATTTTACATTATCTACCCATACACCAAAAAAACTTAAATTGTTTTAAGATTTCAACTATGCTTTTTAATCTATCGCGTTTAACTTTTTGAGACTACAATTATAACATGTATTTTTTAAACGTTTTGGTATAAACTTTTTGTTGAACCGAACTATATTTTATGAGGTATAATAAGTTAATGCACAAATATACAAGTAGTTATGTAGAACCTATTTATTTGGTGTTTTAAATTTTAGCTTAGAAAAACATAATAGACTTTTGTAAAAATACTGCAAGAACAACAAAATGGGCAACACGTGCTGGATGTAAATTGTTGCTCCGCCGCATTGCGTGGGCACCCTTCTAGTATATGTGTATGATCTTTGTAATTTGTATGGTTTTACTCTTAATAAATGTAATGTTTATCTTGTTTGCTAGATCCAATTAACTCCAATGTATCCTTGCTAGTTCATGCCTCTGTCAAGGCCAATTATGATCGTCTTATCTTGCTTGAAGAAGTTTTGAAAATAGAAATAAAACAATATTCAAAGCACTATTAATGTAATTACCTCAAAATGAAAATAAAAACCCTTCAAATTTTTGGTGTCAAACTCAAATCTATATACTTCAGTCAAAAGTGTAATTGCGGTTCATGATCTCTCTATGCAAATATGGTTAAAAGCGGACGGGGTCGAGCTCAGGTTCACATTCGGGTTGTTTCTGGTAGATCAAGAACAACACTGCAGGTGTTGCGGTTTGGTGTTGCTGGTAGACTTCTTAGGTTTGTGAACCAGCCGAAGAAGCCAAGAGTGTGTGTTCGTTTTAAAAGATAGGGTAGTTTTCGGTTTAAAGGGTTCCACCCCCTCGTTTTAGAATAGTATTTTCGTATTTTTTTTGTTTAAGTAATGCGAGAACCGTTAATTTAGGTATGAGTTGGATGGTTTTCAGTTCTTTGAGTTCTACTCCTCCACACTTACATGATGTTTGTCCTTTTAGTTACGTTTTGAAAATGATTATTAAAGAAAAAATACACAACTTTGGATACACTTGTATGAGAAACTAATTAGACTAACTTCTAAAAACATAAAAACGTGAATACAATATCAATGACATGTTACTTTTCACATTTAAAACGCGTCAAACACCAAACACCAGTGAAGCTCCAAAACAACAGAAATTGTTTTGGATTAACTCAAGCTCGCTCTAGTTAGCTTAAGTATAACACTTACAACTCGAGCGAGCCTAAATCAATCTCGCTCTAACATATGTACCACTTTCTTCTGATCAACAAACATTCCTTTCAACATCTTAGAATGGCAGCATCTTCTTCCCCATTCCGTTAACATTTGCAAACAACCCTACAAGATCCTTCCTGTAAGGTAGATACGTTTTCCTCTTTTCTTCTTCTCTTTTTCGCCCGTAAACTGCTCGTGAACAGGCGTTTTCGCCTTCCATCGACCGTCGAATTTCGAATTCTCACCCGAATTCCGTTTATGTTTCGGACTATCCGCCTTCTTCGGAGTTAACATCACCTTCGGCTCCTTACCTTCACTGTTGCTCCGCCTGAGCAAATAGCGGAATAATATCCACCTTTTCGATCCAGATCCCGTTGATCTACTCTTCTTGCATTTACGTGGAATTTCCGATTCATCAGCTTCTGATGATGAATATGAAGAAGATTCTTCACTTTCACCAATAAACAGCTTCTGTAATGAACCTGTAATGGCGAAAGAAGCATCAATTGCATCATCCGTCGGTTTAATTCCACGATTTACGAGAAGATGACGGTTGAAGACAGGAAAAACAGTTGAGCCTCGTGAATCGATCTGTTTCACTGAAGCTTCTTCGTCGCTTAACGAGAACTCGAAATCATCGCCTTCAACGTCTCCATTTAGGTGAAATCGAGCTATCTCTTCTTCTTCTTCACGGATGACTTTGGTGATCGTTGTGGATGTTATACTGTCAGAAGAGTAACAATTGAAGCTCGGAGCGAAGGCAGAATCGTCGATTTTAGGCTGTTGTAGCTGCTGCATTTTGATTGAAATTGTTAGATTTATTTTATTTATTTATTTGTTTTAAATGATCGTAAGAGAGGTTGATGAATGAGAATTTGGTTGCAGGGAGGGGTATTTATAGACAGTGTGATCGCATTTCTTGTAGAAGAGGGCGGGAGTGTTGTTTATTTATATTTTTTATATTTTTAAAACAAAGAATTAATTTCAGCTGATATAATTGATTGCGTCGTTATTTAAATTAGAAAATTGTTCTCACCCCATGTATGTGCTATTATTTATTAATAGTGATAGATGCTTGTTTAAAAATGTTATTTATTAATACATATAAATGAAACAAAAAGTATAACCAATAAGTATTTGATTCTTTTGGTTATTTTTTTCCTATATTTTCTCGTATTTTTATTAACACAAAAATATCAATTCTAGATGATGTATTAATGTAAATTTAATGTTATAATCTTCTATACTATTATACGATACATATTACATGAATAAGATGATAATTTTAATTTAAAGTATAAGACACATATACAACATTAAACATAAAGTATAAGTTTTTATACAATAGTTTCAATTTTGTCCTCATTTAATTAACTTATTCTAATTATTGTATTATTTAATACACATCATTAATACATTATTTAATAATATGACATTTAAATTTATAGTTACTAATCATATTTTTATAACTAATTACTATTTAAATTAATATTATTTTATTTAAATACTTATATCTATATTACTATATAATATATCTCTTTGGATAAAATATAATTTTACCAAACATACAAGTCTTGAAGCAACATATACAAGGAGTGCAAAAATTTAAGAGGGGTAAAATATAGAATTGATTAAGATTTTAAGATATTTTAGGGGCATATGATAAATTTTCTATTAAAATTTATATACATTGATATTTTTGCACTTATCACTTTCATGTATTTAATAAACATTATAATATATTATTAATAATATAATATTATTTAATTCACTTTATTAAATTTTATTTATTATGATGCTATAAATTGACATCTAAATTTATATTTACTAATTATATATTTATAATTAAATACTATTTAAATTAAATATTATTTTATTAAAATATTTAAGTATATAACATATATATATATATATATATATATATATATATATATATATATATATATATATATATATATATCTTCATATTATATAACTATAATACTAATATTTTTTAGGGGCATATTGTGAGTTTAATAATTTTAATATTTATCTATATCTTTTATAATAAAAGTGAAATAAGGATAGAATGATTTAAGACACCCATATGAAAAATCATATTTAAATTTCAAAAAATTAACAATTTATTTCATTTATGCCCTTACAACAAAGTATAACATATGATCTTATAATATAAATGCTAAAGTATATACCATGGCCAAACAAAATCGTCACTTACTTTCAATGCCGTTCATTTATTACGATTGAGCACTAATCCCTCTTCTCCTTTCCCTTGACGGTTATTAACAACTCAATAACAATCAAGATGATAATTTGTGGTGACAATTTCTCCATTTACTTTCTTCGGTCTATGCAAATCACTGCCGAACCTGCCTCCGATGATCATAAAACTCTAACCTACATTCATAAAACGAAACTCCCTAAAAGATAGTTGTGTTAAAGACTTTTGTAATATACGTAATTATTTTCTTTCATTCAATTTTTTCAATAGTTATATTTTGATTTTCTAATTTAGGTCATAACACATCGAGCCGATACTGACTAAAATCGAATTCTAAAAAAAAAAACGCAACAGCCGCACCGCCACAACGCGCGGACATTTTTACTAGTGTGTGTGTATAATCTATTATCTATATATATAGAACAAGCTCTTGGCTACATTAAACTTTGAGGTTTTAATGTTTTGAATAATGAGTTTAGTTTTTTATATAATGATCCTTTATTTCCTTTTTTAAGCTTAAGTTATTTTTTTTTGTTTTTACCACATATTATCATCTCCTCTCACGATGACAACTATTGATCAGAAGAATGAATCATCAACTTTGATTAACAAATAGTTTACGTTGTGGGGGTTCAAGACCTAGCCTGGTCATTTTGTAACATATTTTTTTTCAAGAACCTTTTTTGGTTTTTTTACAGTTTTGTTAATGTTATTTCTTTCGTTCCATTCCTAATGCCTTGGAATTTTACGTTAGAGTAATAGTCGTCATAATATGTTCTTATACTCGCCTTTTGACATTCGCGTCCATGATGTAATTTCCCACGCATCGCGCGTGTGGAATAATTCTAGTTAAAATAATTTACGAATATTAGGATGCTATATTTTTTTTAATATTTTTATTGCTATTTAACACAATCAACATAAACAAAACATAACAATCACAATTATCACCTCTCACAACTTTTATAAAGTAAAAGTTTTATAAAAAAAATTTACAAAACAACACCGGAGTTTTTAAACAACGAAATATTGATAAAAATAATTTTTTTATCAAAGCAATAATTTTTTAAGACGAAAGTTTTAGAAATTATAAAAATGTTTTATCAATTAATCAAAGTGCTTATTAATATGTAATTTCAGTTATATCTTATATCAAAATAACATTTTATAGTTTTTAACTCTTCATTAATAAATATTTAATAGTCTTTTTATTCAATTCGTGTAATACACGACGTTATACTCTAGTAATCTAATAAACTGCATAGTACCCTTAAACCTTAGGTGCAGATAAATATAAATAAATATAAAAATTAATCGTTTAATGAATATTTATGGATGGTTCCCATCCACTAAAACTTGCATGGGAATCATATTGCCGTCTTTGGGTCAACTTGTTTCTCTTTCTTTACATCAAAGTAGTTTTAAAAATATTAAAAATAAAAAATAAAAAGTTAGATATGATTATATTTGAAAATAATAAAAAAATAGAAAATTTGACTTTCTAGGAGAGTATGAACAACAAATCCATGACGTGACGTTGTGTGGAAAGCAAGCGAGTTTTTCTACTTACATTTGACTAAGGAAACATGTTAGAAGCTCACTCCAAATATTCCATTAATTACATCCTTCTAAAGTGTGAGGCTTAAGTATGTTTAGTCGTGAACATATAGTATAATTTAGGAGTAATTTATCATGTGTGAATTCATAGTAGTATATTCCATGATCAAAGGTCATTTGGCCCCTTACCAAGACATTATTGGTGTTGATCCATTTCAAAAGCGAGGGTTTTAAGTCTTGTTATAAATATATAGTGTAGTTTAGAGTAGATTAGTGGGTCACTAAGTGTGAGAGTTCGTTGTTTTAAAAGATATTTCATGTAAATAAAAAATCGTTAATGCATGCAACTTTTTAAATATTATTACAAAAATTTAATATTGCTTTAATTTACTTGCAAGAAATGATATGCACATATAAGAAAACTTATATAATGTCATTGAATAATTTTAATAATACACACAGAAGATGCACAAAAAAGTTCTAGTCTGAATTATCTTTAAAATTAAACACTAGCATAAGTAAATCATGTTTACATTCTTGCATAATCATACTAAGTTTGAAAGGTTAAAAGTTTAACCGCGTCTCGACCATTAAGTTCACACCCTCTAATTAATTACAAAAGGAAATATCAATATCTCTTTGTATAATGATTTTCAATAATGAGTTTAGAAAAGTTGAAGCACACTTTTTGGGTGGAAAGAAACTTCCGTGATAACTCACAATCTTTTTGGATTCTTCTACGTTAATTTAAAAAGAAAAGGTTAAAATATGCATTTATGGAGAATCATCAAAGAGTTATGAATATGATTAAATTGTATATTAATGCCTTAATTTTATTAATAATACTAACTTTATGACATTGAGACGTCACTCTTATAGCATCAAAAAATATATATTATGTTTTTTTCGTAACTTTCACCGCTTTCAGTTTTAATGTGATTCTACAGACGGTGGTTCCTTTAAAATGTCTTTTTATAAAAAAAAAATTCGATCAACATGATAAGATGACACGTATATTTACGTTGGTTTATAGATGTGGCTGTTCATGTCCATTTATACATATGGGGAAATCAAATTAACAAATATGATAGATGCACCATATAATGTTTAGTTTGGACACTTTAACACAATGTAAATGAATTAAACGTAACATTGTATCGGGTATGACATGCTTTATATCATAGTAAATGGGTTAGACCTTTTTAAGACAGTTGTTTTTAAATAATATATTAATATCATACTTATATATATAGAGAAAGAATTACTTAAGTTTTTGATTTTATGTTTTAATATTTTTCTAAATATAATAAATTATATGATACTTAAATATTCTGAACAAAATCATTCTACAAAACATTATTCTTTTTTCTAAATATAAAAAAATGGTTAATTGTGAACTTTTTCAATAGGAACATCATCGACAAAACTCCTTAATTTGAACAAAACCATGATCCAAAACTTTAAATAACATTTCATTAAACAAAACACAAGCAAACTAAGAAATTTGCGAATATTTGATAGGAGAAAATGTAGCATTTGTACATGTCGACAAATTTATATAAAACCATCCGAATAACTAAATTGATATATTGACTTTTTTTATTAAGTTATAATTAACGGTTATAGGTTCTTCGAAAACATATTTTAATCTATTTTTATTAATTACTTATATCCATACCTTATAAGATCTAAGAGTATTTACATCAGGTTTTCTATCATTATCTTTATAATTAAAATTACTATTTTTTTTCTTTTATTTTCAATTAAATAATATTTTTTTGTATCTTTCTTATTAATTTTTCTCTCTCCTACACTCAAAACAACTTTCGAATATATTAAAATTTTTATAGGAATTAAACAATAATTCTCAAAATATACAAATAAACAGTAATATTTTCTTTTTACTCATAACCAATTGCAATTATTTCATAAAATATAAGAAATACACTCACATAAATACCGTGAACATACCGTGAATGCTATAAGATAATTATTTTTCCAAAATCAAATACAAGAAATGTGTTAATTTGTAAGTTGGTGAGGTGTACCATACTACTATCCAGAAAATCAGTTAGTTTAGCTGCTGCATTATTTGGAGAAGACACAATGGTACATCAGTTATGATACAACGGAAGTAGTGATGATAACACAAGAAAATAATTTTACTTTTTTAAATGAGTATCCATCAATCATGTTAATATCATCGTTGTAACGCATGTATCAAAGTTTGCAACGCATCGTATACTCGATTTTAAGTTTATATAATTTCTTGTTGAGCATGTGAGTAGTTTTTTATTCTTAAATAATAAATTAATTTTTAACTTTAGGTGATAAAATTCTTTATGTCATTATTTTTATCTTATTTACAAACGTCGATGGATGGATGACAATCACGTTTTTCCCACGTTGGATAATATGGTTGATACAGTGAGAATCACTTTAAAAGTTAAAACACATATGATGAAACTGCATACGCCCCAGGTCCGATGTTCAACTGGTGTACCCTTGGGCTCTCCTCTTCTATTTTTTTTAAATATTATTGATTTTACATTTTAATCCTTCAACTTTACAGTTATTTAAATTAATCCTTAGTTTCAAGGCAGTTTTTAAATTAATCAAAAGTTTCAATGGGGTTTCAAAAGTTTTGGATTTAACCCTTGCATTTTTTACTTAAAAAAGGTAATTTCTTACGTTCTTACTTTATACACGTGTCGGTGTAAATTTGATTTCGTTTATGTTTTGATGTAAGTTTTATTCAAAAACAAGTCTGATCAAATATAAAAGGTTTTCGTGTTTATTTTTAAGTTGTTTTTAGTTGGTCTACGATTCGACGTGAATTTTCTTTGGAACCGAGTCATGTCAGATATAATACGTTTTCATTCGACGGTATAAATTCGACATACTCTACATTTCGACATAAATTTAGTCTGGAAGCGAGTCGGAATGATTGTAGTCTATACTTAATTACGTGAGATACAACCCCGCCGCACATGTTTATTTTTATGTTTGTTTTGAGTTCGTCTATGTTTTGACGTAAGTTTTGTCTAGATTCGTGTCTAATATAATACGTTTTCATTTGTGAAAATACAGTACGGAAATAGTCGAGTCGATTATTCCATTCTTTATCATGTCATACGACGCCGTCGCAACGCGCGACGAGTAAAAAACTGGTTACTAACATAAAGCAAATGTTAATCGCATTCTCTTTCATCATGTGTATATAATTAATAGTCATGGATACTTATATTTGATTTAATAGTCGTAACTCGTAGATACTTATTATAAAATAATCAGCATAACCAGCAAATCCATTAAGTTAATTGTGTGGAGAACAATCAACTTTTCTAATGATGTTAGAAGTTCACTTTATAGTTAGTAACACTAACTTGATAATTATTCATTAAGCTCAAGGTTAAATTTCACAACCTCCCCCTTGTTAGTCGGTTGATAAAAAGTCAAATCCTCTCATTTTCCTCTTACATCATCAGATCAAAAGATCATTGTTTAACACATTAGTCCTTCACCAATGCTTTCATTTTCACGGTTTAGAATCGAGAGATGGCACGAATATGCTTGTTTGGACCGTTTTTATTTGAATCATCCAGTTACCGATTGGACAGGATTTCAAAGTTTTTTTTTAATTTTTTCTTAATCAATATCACATTGTCTAATTAATATAGTATTACATTAAAATCACATTTTATAATTAATTAGTATTACATGATCAAAAGTTAATTAAGTCTTCATAGTTTGTTAAAATTACAAATCCTTACCGAAACATATAGCATGTATTTTTATATTTTGTTTAAATCAGTTGTATCAAAATAATTTTTCTTTTTTTATTATTTATGAAGTCGGTTGGTTTTAATTCGTTAGACTAATCCGACCGTCTATAAGACACAAGATTCATTTTCTGGTCTAATTGTGAAAACATTAAAAATAAATGTCATGTTTTCTGGTACCCAACAATGTTATATGATATGCCTTGGAAACAATAGACGGGGTCATATCCAATGACGGAACCAGGAATATTTTCCTATGGAGTCACTATTTTTGCGGTGATTTGATTCGTAACGAAACAACATAAAATTTTTCGACTTGTCTGATCAGGTCGGGTCGGGTCTTAATATAATTAAAATGGTGTGACTTTTGAAAAGGTCAACAGTCTTAACATGAGAGTCCATATGCCACACTTGTTCTCTAACAACCAAACCTGCATTGTAATTGATACAATTTGCAGCTCCAAGGCCCGTTTTTGCAGCTTCACAAACTGTTATAATGATCCCATAGTTAGACTTTATATGAGGTGTCTTCATAACTTCCTTTTGTTCAATTAAAACCTCATTAATATTTGCTGATATAAACCCATCAGCGTGTTTGTTTTTAGCCTTTACATCTACACCAGAATCTTGATCAGACAACAACTTTCCACTTCCAAAGATCCAACTTTGTCGCTATCTATTGAATCATCAACTTCACTTTCCACCATCTTTTTATCTATTTTAGTTGATTCAATTTGTCTTGGTTCTGGTTCACTAAGATTATCCACAAATTCAGAGTTTTGACTTTCTTGAACATGCTCGTGCACTGTTTTAACTTCAAGGATATCTTTCATAGATCTTTTTTCTGCATCAATTTCCTTTGATTCTTTTGCAATTTCTGCCTTAAAAATTGAACATCCATCCCTAACAAGGCCATTATTCCCACAGTTGAGAATATACTAACAGTTTGAAACACATTGTGTGAACTATAATCAACCTTAGATTGTTGAATGGAAATCGCAGCCATAAAGGTTTAAAACTTCTAATCTAAACAAAAACTAAATAAACAAAAAAGTTAGAAACTAACCTTGAATTCTTTCAAAGGAAATCACAGATTACAGCCAGCAGCCTCACAGCGGGCCGGAGTGGCGACAGCCGGAGTCGTCGGAATTCAAAAAGGCAGTGGCGAATCGGGCGGTGAATCGTTGATGGCCTGATGGATGCGAGCAGATGTGAGATGCGCAGAGTAGAGAGCAGCGATTGTGTTTGTGTGGGTACACTACGCATTCAAAAAAAGACCCTAGTAAGGCTCGAACTCGTGACCTGAGGGGCTGCGAGAAACAAGCACAACGTGCAAAACCAGTAACAGAATAGGAATATAAGTTATATTATGAACTTAATAATATTTAACGGTTCACCTCCTGAAATACTATGAGTTCACACAATTTTTCGGTATTATATGGTACACTACGCACTCAAATATCAATGGGGTCACTTGACCCCGTTCCCTTGGCAGTAGTTCCGTCCCTGGTCATACCTTATGTAGTCGAATAACATTCATCAAAGATGTGTGATAGACTGGTAGTATAAGTTAGTATGGTCATATTCAAGCAGAGAGTGATTGTATAAGCAAGTTAGTACGGTCACTAATATGAGTTCATAAGTGGTATTTTCCATGTGAATGATAGCATCAGGGGATTGTTAATGGATGCAATTAAGTCTATGCTTGTTATAAAAATTTGATTGAAGTGGTGTGAACATTATAAAATGCGCAACGCACAGGAAATCTAACTCGATACTAATAAAATATAACTCAAAGTTAATTACACAAATGACATTATACTATATATTAAAATGTAATTTCACTGCTATAGTGAAATTTGTATTCTTTTGTTTTTAGCTACTACTTTTTGATTAATTGATATTTTCATCCATTTAAATTTATTTTCTTGAGCCACTGTCTTTTGATTTTCAAATATTGAATGGCTAACACAACTAATAGTATAATTTAGGATTCAATTACTTTTGTCATATTTTAGTTTTCTATAAATTTACAACTTCCACAGATTTAGTTTTTTATTGTAACTTTTTTGTCACCCCTCTTACTATATATAATTTATACTTTTAATCCGTTTTCTATTTTAATAATTCTGTTCCTAGACTTTTTAAGAAAACAAAACGTGCAACTGTGTTTAGTGTATTTGTCAACACTATGATATAACGTCCAAACTCAAACCATGTAACGCGGGGAGAAAATAACCAAAATTTCATCACGTAACCTGGAGGATAACTTTCGTTCATTAACTTTAAAACAAGAAACATAATACCTAATATTTTTAGTTGTTTAATTATCGTTAAAATATAAGTTACTATAAAAACAAAGTTGTATTCAAAGTCGAGTTATTTTTTTGATGCCCTAGGCTATAATGAGTGCAATCACCATTGCGTTACCATAACAAACCGAACAAATTATTAGTGAACATCATCATTTGATATTATCGGAAGGTATCGGTTGTTCCTTTTATGGTTTCCGATGAGTTGGAGTGATAACGCCCAAAGTCATGCTGCGTAACGCGAGGGTAAAATGACCAAATTCCCGTCACATGCCGCAAGCAAAATACCCTAGTTTTTATTAAAAATCAAAACGGAACTTTTTAAAGTCCACTTGGCCGGAATAACTATAAATAGAAAAAAAATGTAACTAAAAGTTCTAGATATGCTTGTGGATTGTGGGGCACTCTTAACTGATTTTGAGTCACTAATTCATCTACATTAATTAATATCGATTACTACCCGATATGTCTACATTAACAAAAACACGTTTTACACATTATTTCTGTTGTTTTCTTATTAAAACAACCACACAATTTTTCTACTAACGCGATCTAGGTAATTAATTTTCATAACTGTACTCGTATCTATATTCATATTCATTTCTGTTTGTAAATGTTCAAATTTATTTCTTTTGGCTTTTGTCGGCATACAGGTTCAATTTTTAATATGAAAAACAACTTACATAACAATGTAACTGAAGAAAATTTTAAGATACGTTTTCAATTTCTTGTCACGTACGATGTAGTGTTTATATTGAATGAACATTTTAAGATACGGGTTCATCTTCGGGCTGCTTCGGGTAGATGGCGATCACCGCCGCAGGTAGGGCTGTTCAGAACGTCCGTCGCTCGCTCGATGCTCGTTCGGAATTTGCTCGACAAATGTTCATTCAAACTTCTGCTCGGTTGTAAACGAGCTGATCGGCTCGAATCGGTTTGTAAACGAGCCAAACACAAATAAAGGTCCTCTCGGTTCGGTTCGGCTCAAATTATTTTTTATTTTTTTATATATATAGTTTACACATAGCACTCTAGTAGATTTGTCAATTATATTTATACATATTAGATCAATCAACCTAAAAAAATTAACACTAAGCATTAAAGTCAAATGCTAAGTCGCTATGAGAAAATTTTGACCCCACTCTGACTCTTAGTCAATCATCACCCGCTCTCACGTATCGTTCTTTGCAATATACTCACTACCTCATCGGTTACAACCGTAGACTAATTGCCAGCCACAATATCTTGTCATTAATGAATATGGTATGTTGTGAATTGCGCTCGTTTTTTAAGTTATCAAAACCTAAGACCCAACATTGTTAATGTCTTTTATTACAATATAAATCGGATGACACATTAGATAGTTGAGTTGTACAAATTGTTCGCCGCTCGTTTGCATTCGCTCGAAGCTCGATCGAAAATTAACGCTGAAAAAATGCTTGTTTAATTTTTCGCTCGGTTGTAAACGAGCTGATCAGCTCGGTTCGGTTAAAAAACGAGACAAGCATGAGTAAAGATCCGCTCGGTTCGGCTTGACTCGTTAACAGCCCTAACCGCGGATGCTACGAGTAGTGTTAGACTACCTTAGATAATGATTATTTATTGTTTATAGTTATTGTTTTCTCTTGTATCTAGATTATTTTTTATATCTAGGAAAAATCATGCAACCAATCATTGTGGGTATGCAAATAGTTGCACATTCATGGAATCAGAACCCAATCTCATGGCTTGTACCCCTCATTGTGGGAAAATCAATTAGACGTAAACAATGCATTTTTACATCGTAACCTCTTTGAACATATTTACATGGAACAACCACCAGGGTTTATTAACCCCCATTTTCCTGATTATGTTTGTTAGCTAAACAAAGCTTTATGTGGTCCCAAACAAGTGTCGCATACCTGGTTTTAAAGATTAAGTTCCTTTTTAATCCAAAATGGGTTCTCTTGTAGTAGGGACGACATATCCTTTTTTATCTTCAAACGAGACTCATGTATTATGTATATTCTTGTTTATGTTAATGACTTGATTTCAACAGGAAATCAAGGCGAAGTTATGACCAATTTCACCCGTCAATTACATCAAAGATCTTGGGGACCTAAATTATTTCTTTGGTCTTGAGGTTACTTGTATCACTAACGGTCTTTTCCTAAGTCAATCTAAATATGCTCATGACATTCTTGCCCACACTGATCTTCTTGACTGCAAACCATTTCATACTGCTTTCGAAGCAAATGAGTCCTTCACGGCTTCTGATGAACCTTACAAGGACCCACAACCTATCGCTCTCTAGTTGGGGATCTACAATATCATACAATAACTAGACCTGACATCTCTTATACGGTTTATCAAGTAAGCCATTTTCTGCAAGCCTCTTACTACCGTCACTTTTAGAATGTTAAACGCATTCTACATTATGTTAAAGGCACTATATCTCTTGGGCTTACTTTCTCAATACCTTTACGCACTTTCATTCTAGGATATTCAGATGTTGATTGGGCTAGGTGCCTTGATACTTGTCACTCGACATATGGATATTCTATCTTCCTCGGAGGCAATCTTGTGTCTTGGAGTGCTAAGAAACAACACATAAATAACTCGATCAAGTTGTGAATCAGAATATCATGCCATGGCCAATACAGCTGCCGAGATCATTTGGGTTACTCACCTTCTTCATGAACTTCATGCTCTGTCACCTGGTTACCCAACATTACTATGTGATAATAAAAGTGCCTGGAATCTCACACAAAATCTAGTTTCTCATAAAAGAGCCAAACATATAGACATTAATTATCATTTTATTCGGGAACTTGTTGCGTCCCGGAAGTTGTGCACTCGCTTTGTTCCGATCAAACTTCAGGTTGCGGATATATATTCACAAAAAGCCTTCCTTGCCCTCAATTTGAATTCTTTCGTGACATGCTCGGTCTTCGTCTGCTACAGTTCCACTTGAGGGAGGATGTTAGACTACCTTAATTAGTTAATGATTATTTATTATATTCTTTTATATCTAAATTATTATTTTAATCTATTTAAACTCAAGCAACCAATCATTTTAGGTATGCAAATAGTTGCACATTCAGGTAGACTTCTTGGGTTTGTGAACCATTGAAAAAGCCAAGTGTGTGTGTGTGTTTCAGGTAGATAGGGTAGTTCCGAGTTTAAAAAATTCCGGTCTCTAGCTCCTTTAGAGTAGTTTTGTGTTTAAATAATGAAACAACTTTTAAATTGAGTATAATTCGTGTGGTTTTGGGTTCCTTGAGTTCCAGCCCTTCACACTAACATGATGTTGTTTGGTTGCATTTTGTAAGTGTTCATTGATTAAAAGAAGTACAACCTTGGATACACTCGTATGAGACACTAATTAAACTAACATCTAAAAACATAAACACGTGAATACAATTTCTTCACTTTCATCAATGGCTTGTAATTTATTCACATTCAAAACGTGTCAAACCCTTCAACGTATAAGTGGCGCTCCAAAACAACAGAAGTTGTTTCTGATTAACTCGAGCTCGCTCAAGTTAGCTTGATCGAGTATGAAACTTACAACCTGAGCGAGCCCAAACAAATTTTCCCGAAACATGTATATCATTTTCTTGCGATCAACAAACATTCCTTTGAACATCTTAGAATGAAAGCATTTTCCCCATTCCGTTAACATTTGCAAACAACCCTACAAGATCCTTCCTGTAAGGTAGATACGTTTTCCTCCTCTTTTCTTCTTTTCTTTTTCGCGCGTAAAACTGCTCGTGAACAGGCGTTTTCGCCTTCCATCGCCTGTCGAATTTCGTATTCTCACCGGAATTCCGTTTATGTTTCGGACTATCCGCCTTCTTCTGAGTTAACATCACCGTCGACTCCTTACCTTCACTATTGCTCCGGCGGAGCAGATACCGGAATAATATCCACCTTTTCGATCCAGATCCGGTGGATCTACTCTTCTTGCATTTAGTTATAACCGGTGACGATCCACCCTCCGCCTTTGACCTCCACACGCAGTAAGATCCAGAAGGTGGAGTTTCCGATTCATCGGCATCTGATGATGAATACGAAGAGGATTCTTCACTTTCACCAATAAACAGCTTCTGTAACGAACCGGTAATTGCGGAAGAAGCATCAGTTTCATCATCCGTCGGTTTAATTTCACGATTTACGAGAAGATGACGGTTGAAAACAGGAAAAGCAGTTGAGTCTCGTGAATTGATCTCTTTCGCTGAAGCTTCTTCGTCGCTCAACGAGAACTCGAAGTCATCGCTTTCATGGTGAAATGTAGCTATCTCTTCTTCCTCACTGATGACTTTGGTGATCGCTGTGGATGTTGTACGGTCACATGAGTAACAATTGAAGCTTGGAGCGAATGCAGATTCTTCGATTTTATGCTGCATTTTGATGGAAATTGTTAGGTTTTTTTTTATGATTGAAAGAGAGGTTGATGAGAGGTGAGAATTTGGTTTTGGGAGGGGAATTTATAGACACAGGAGTGTGATGGCATTTCTTGTAGATGAGGGAATGAGTGTTGTTTTTGTAATTTTAAATTAAGAAATAACTTCAGCTGATATAATTGATTACGTTGTTATTTAAAGATAGTAAATTGTTCTCGCACCATATTTGTGTTATTAACAGTGACAGGCCGATAGATACTTGTTTAAAAATGTTATTTATTAATCCATTTAAATAAAACAAAAAAGTAATAACTAGTAACAATTTGATCCTTTTGGTTAATTTTTTTCTTGTATTTTTATGAACACAAAAATATTAATTATAGATGTATTAGTGTATGTGAATATAATGTTATGATATTAAAATAATATTAAAATAGTTTTCGATCATATGGATGCTATATTTTGTTCTAATATTATTATTGCTATTAACACATTAATCAACATAAACAAAACATAACAATCACAATGATCACCTTAACCTTTAACCATCACTCTTAATATCACAACAATTTACACACGCATGCTAATTAAGAAGTCATGAGTTTTCTTTGCTAGGGTTCATTTTTTTTTCTCTGTAAGCTAGATGTATGGTTTTTATAATGTCGTGGTTTGTGTTATACTTCTAAATTTTTAGTGGACCAAATCGATTTAAATGTTTGAACCCTTTCACTAGGTTGTGAATTGAACGGTTTACTTTTGATTTAAATTTAATAGTGTTTAAATGGTGGCCGGTTGCCTATGGGCCGGTATGGTTGACCGGAGAGTGTTTCAGTTTTGTGGTAGTTATTGTGGTGGCTTACGTGTGATGCTCTGTTAAGGATGGTTGTAGTTTAATAGACAACGAAGGTTTGTGAATGGTAATGGCTTGATTTATGTTCCAATGGTGGTTATCATGAGAGGTCAATAAAAGACGGGTGGTAGTACGATGGTCGATTGTTATCATATGAGTGGACAAGACAAAGACTGACTCGGATTATAAAAATAATAAATGGATGAAGTATTCATATTGCTATTTTATAACACTTAGTTCTAAAAAATTATTTTTGCATAAATTGATCTTAAATAAATAAGCTATTTGTTGATGATATTGATTAAACAACTTATTTAACTCAAATAAACTCTTAAATCATAAGCATTTATTCAATTAACAGTATTATTACAATTGATGATAAAAATAATCTAATAAACTGCCTAGTGTCCTTAAACCTTCGGTGCAGAAGAAATAAAAATAAAAAAGTTAATCGTTTAATGAATATTAATGGATGGTTCCAATCCACTAAAACTTGCCTGTGGGAATCATATTGCCGTCTTTGGGTCAACTTGTTTCTCTTTCTTTACATTAAAAGTATTTTTAAAAAAAGATTGGGTTTTTGTAAAAAGATAAAAAAAAAACTAAAAAATGTGATAACGATAATTATCCATTAGATTTTGAATTCAAGTGTTAAAAATATCCGATAGCATAATAGTAAATAATTGAAATTTTAAATGATAGGCCAATGGTATTTTATTATTAACCATATTTTCAAGTTACATCTTTTTTTAAAACGTTCGTAACTTTTACATACAATATTATTTTTCTTAAAAAAATTACAATATAAAAATAAGCGTTTTTTTATCTTTAAAACACCTATAATTTTGATAAATAAAAAATTGAATTTTTTCATGTTATTTTAGCTCATTGTATAATATTTGACAGCTCATTGTGTAATGTTTATCAGATCATTTTGACTAATGTTGACCATTTTGTTATGCATTAAGTTTTTTAAAAAATAATGATTTTCAAATAAACAATGCTAAAAATATAAATTTTGTATGATTTTCAGTTCATAATGTAATCCTGAGCAGGTCATTATGTAATGCCCATCAAGCAGCTTATTGTGTCTATTGTTAATCACTGATTTTAGTACTAGTCATTGAGTTACCCATTATATCTAATATTAACCATTGAGTTTTTCTAAAATAGTGGTTTTCAAATAACACAATAATAAGAAATGTAAACTTTTTATGTTTCAAGTTTATTATGTATTACTCATCAGATCGAGTCTAGTGTTTGGCTATTGTGTTATCAATTTTATCTAATTTTGACTCTTATCTTATGCATTGTGTTTTTTAAAATGACAATTTTTAAATAACATAATGCTAAAAATATATTTTTTTTTATGTTTTTCAGCTCATTATGTATTCTTAATCATGTCATTGTGTAATGCTCGTCAAGCAACTCATAGTGTCGATTGCTAATAATCGAGTCTAGTGTTGTCATTATGTTATCCATTTTGTCTAATGTTAACTATTTGTGTTATGCATTGTGTTTTTTATGATGAAGATTTTCAAATAGTACAATAATAAGAAATGTAAAGTTTTTATGTTTCAAGTTCATTATGTATTCTTCATCGAATAATTGTGTAATCTTCATCAATTCAGAAGATTACACAATGACCTGATTACACAATGAGTTAAAAAAATTACACATTATGTATTGCTCATCAGATAATTGTGTAATCTTCATCACTTCAGAAGATTACACAATGACCTGATTACACAATGAGTTAAAAAAAATATTTTTTTATATCAATACTATACTCATTTTAAAGATTAAAAAACACTCGTTTTTATGGTGTAATTTATTTTAAAAAAATAATATCGTATGTAAAAGTTATGAATTTTTAAAAGAAAAGGTGAAACTTTGGAAGTGGGACATTAACAATTTTGCCCTTAAACAAATTTTGATCAAAAAGACACGCGTCAACATGTTAATCATTATTAAAATTTTTAGTTTTAGAAAACTTTGTATTTGAACTTTCTCTTTTAAAAATATGTAAAATAATAAATTATAAAGTAAGATGTGATTATATTTGAAACTAAAAATACCCATTCTCCTATCAAATATTCACAAATTTCTTAGTTTTTCTTGTGTTTTGTATAACGATTTGTTATTTCATCTTTGGGTCATTTTATTTATAATTAACAGAAAAATTAACGTTCGTTAACGTTAATACCCATTCTCGTTACAAAATTAAAAACACAATATCCCAACCGGTTAGAAAAACACTTAGTACCCAAATCTGTTATTTTGAATAAACCGTTATTTGCGTAACTAACTCTAGAATACATTGACTTTCTAGAAGAGTTTACACAGCAAATCCATGACGTGACGTTGTGTGGAAAGCAAGCAAGTTTTTCTACTTGCAATTGACTTAGGAAACATGTTAGAAGCTCACTTCAAATATTCCATTAATTACTTCCTCTCAATTGTGAGGTTTAAGTACGTTTCGTCATGAAGTTACAGTATAGTTTAGGAGTAAATTAGTGTGTGTGAATTCATATTAAATTATATTCCATGACCAAATTAAGGTCATTTAGCCTCGTACCAAGATGTTAGTGGTGTCTGTTTCAAATAACAGTGATTTAAGTCTTCTTATAAATATATGGTGTGGTTTAGAGTAGATTAATGTGTGACCAAGTGTGTGCGTTTGTTATTCTAAAAATATCCCATGTAAATAAAAATTCGTTAATGCATGCAGTTTTTAATATTACTACAAAAATATAATATTGCTTTACTTGAAAGAAATATGATATACTCAAATAACAAAGCTTATATAATGTCTTTGAATAATTTTTATAATACAGAAAATGCAGAAAACACCGAAAAAGTTCTGGACTGATTTATATTTAGAAATTACACACTAGGGTGTTTACTAAATCATGTTTACATTCTTTCATAATCATATTAAGTTTGAAAAGTTAAAAGTTTATAGACCGCGTCTCCACCATTAAGTTCAGACACTTTACTTTATTCAAAATAAAATTATCAATATATAATGATTTTCCGTAACTGAGTTTAAAAAAGTTAATGTACGCTTTTTGGGTGGAAAGAAACTCGATCCTGTGATGATTCACAATCTTTTTGGATGCTTCTACATAAATTTAAAAGAAATGGTTAAAACGCAGATAATAAACAAGTCATGACGACTATCATTTTCATGTAAAACCCTAAAGCATTTCACCATCGTAACAGTTATCGTCACTTGATATTGTTAACTCATATTCATTCAGTTCCTCGCGGTACGAAAACTGTAAAAGCTATAGCTTATGACACTAAAAAAAACTCAATTCTGAATATAACTTCGTTTACATAAAGATTAATTACATCGAAATATTGACTAAAAAAACTAAAGTTAGACGTATTTTCTTTTTGAAAAAAAATTTAGCAAACAAAATTTATTACTGAAAACACAATAATTTTAAAAAATCAAACGAATTTTATTTATATAAAACATGAGTCTTAAAATAAAAATAACAATAAATACACAAAATAAAAATTAGAAATTAGACATGGTTTTTTTCAATTTAATCCCAAAAAGTTTTGGGCCAAAATTCCGATTCTTCTAAACCTTGTAGAAAAAATTCACTGCTGGTGACCAACTCATAAAAAGCCACAAAACTATTGTAGCAGAGTAGTTGTTTTTTAAAATATAGTATAATGTATTAGGTTTATTATTGATATATAAATCATAAGAAATAATAAATTTTTATAGAACTAGCCTTAAAAATGTGATGATAAAATATTTAGAATTTGTTTGGGGTTTTACTCGTCAGTCTCAATATTTGATGTTCTGCTGAACATATTTTCCTAATACGTCGAACGTTTTTTGAATTATGCCGCCTGGATGTTTCATTGTACACATATACTCTCATGTTTTTTTTTTTTTTTTTTTGAACGGCCAACATAAATTTTTATTAATAACCAAGATGGTTCACCATAATTACATCAGAGTATGGTTGCTTCCATACACCACATTACGTATACACTAGACTCCATATGGCTGAAGCATTACACTCAAACAAAAATATTAAATATGGACCAATCAATCCAAGACATTGACATCTCTTTCGATCGGTTTCTAATCCATAAGAAACCCAATGTTTTGACCTCTTCTATGACTCTCGAAATAGAAGGTTGTGCATGATTAAAGACCACATCGTTTCGCATTCTCCAAATACACCAAATCACAATGTGGACCAAGGCGTGGACCGCTTTCTTCTTCTTCTTGGAGCTTGACAAGTAATCATGCAGCTCAAGAATATCCTGGATTTCAAAAGCCCAAATTGGTGGCAAGCCCCACCATTGTGCATTTGTCTGCCATACTGTTTGTGAGAAGTGACACGAAACAAATATGTGGTCGCACGTTTCCGCATAATCGCCACAAAAAACACATCTATTAGACGGCAAACTTATGTTTCGGGCAACCAAAGCTGATCTTGTCGGAAGCCTCTCTTTCACCGCTCTCCAAACAGTAATCCCAACTTTTTTAGGGGACCAATTGTTCCACTTAAAAGGCCGATCAGGAATAAGTCTATCTGAAGCATTTAAAACACGCTTTATGGTGGCTACAGAAAAGTTACCAGACGGATGCAAATTCCATACACATCTGTTCGGGTTATGAGAAAGAACAATCGTGCTGAGAAGATCAGTGATATTATGTATTTCTATAGTCTCTGTAACACCAAAGTTAGATCTTGACCAATCCCAAGTCAGCACCAAACCCGACCCAAAAATAAAACAAACATATACTCTCATGTGATAACCATTTGATCTAACTTAACGATTCAAAATACCGACAATTAGACTAAAGGATCAAAAATAAAACAAACTATATACATAAAGTTTGTTTAGTATAATTAGTAAAAAAAAATTGAAAAGTAAAATTACTTACAAAAATAAAAGTTATTTTCTGTAATTTACTCAAAAGATAAAGGTCATAGATTTTTGTCTAAATATCAAATACAAGAAATGTGTGGATTTGTAACGTGGTGAGGTGTACCATACTACCATCCAATAAATTAGTTAGTTTAGCCTGTTGCATTGACACGTGTACGAACAAGATCTTATTTTGCGTGCCCAACTGGATTTCTTTATTTCACCAATGTAACGTTGGGGGAGTGACAAAAGTCAGTTACTATCATCTCTGCCTACGTGCTCAAACTAACATTAACTATGGTTATATCCACGTCACCATCAATAATGGTCAAGTGTTAGCAAGTAAACCATATGGCATGAAGACCTAATCGTGGTGGCAATCCGTAAGAATGACATTTGTTGTTTTCTTGGATAAGACACAGTGGTACATGAGTTATGATATATTTTAACGGGTTTTATAGTAGTTTAAAACATTCTTACATCATCTCGAATGCATTATAAAGGAGTTGTGGGAAGCGTTTATACCATAATGCCCAAATATTTTACATCTTAAATCCTATAATTAGGTAATGTTTAAAGCTGCATTAACCATTACTCGTGTTTTAGGCTAAAAGAGTGATGCGAAATGTTAATGTAATTAAGTACAAAATAATGGTGTTTTTTATTTATGTTTGATCCTTAAAATTGTATTAGTATGATTTTATACGTTTTACTTGTACTTAATTACGTTAATATTAACGTCGCAGCCAAAAAAACAAGTTCGCAAATATTTCGCATCACGCGCACTCAAATTTTAGTTGATATAATTTCTTGTTGAGCACGTGAGTGTTGTTTTTTAATATTCTTAAAGCATAAATTAATATTAGATTTTAGGTGATATAACTCCTTATGTCATTACTAACTAACATAAAGCAAATTGTTAATCGTCCTTCTCCACCAAGTCCCACCACCATGTATGTTTAATTGATAGTCATAGATACTTATTTATTTAACAGCCATATATTCTTATTATTAAATAATAAGCACAACCAGCAAATCCATTACGTAAATTTGTGTGGAGACCAAGCAAGTTTTCTAAAGGTTAGAAGTAATGTTAAATTGTTAATATATGCATATTTTCTATACTAATACTAAAATATTATATTCCTTTGTGTAAAACAAATATGATATACAAATAGCAATTAGTCAAATTCATATAATGTCTTTAGCGTGTTACTTATTTGCTAACTTCCAATATTTGCCATCTTTGATACTCGAATAATGAATCTCCCTAAGCCATTAATCCTTCACCAATGCTTTCATTTTCACGGTTTAGATTCTTGGGATAAGCTAGAGATGAAAGAAAAAAAAAAGAGCTAAACCAGACATGAAACTAAAACATTCAGGACGGTTGTGGGATTAGTTTTTATAATTTTCTGAGATAAAATACGAGATTAAGTAATACGTGTCCTATTACTCGAACACGTTTATATAAATATATCAATATATTCTATAATTTTAAAAAATATAATAAATAGCATTTCAAAATGTTAAAAACATAAATTTTATTGATATTATAAAGAGAAAATTGCATAGATAATCCCTATGGTTTAACCGAATTGCATATTTGGTCCTTAAACTTTAAAAATTACAAAGTTAGTCCAAACTTTTATGTATCCATTACACATTTGGTCCCTGACGTTAAATTCATTCCATTTTTATGTATTTTATAAAGTTTAAACTAACTTTTAAATTTAACTTTAGGGACTAAGAGTGTAAAACTCACATATAAGTTTGGACTAACTTTACAACTAATAAAGTTTTGGGGATCAAACTTGTAATGACTATACAAAAATTTGAACTAACTTTGTAATTTTTAAAGTTTGGGAACAAAATTGGCAATCTGATCAAAACACAGGGATGATTTATGCAATTTTCTCTATTATAAAACTATTAAAAGTATGGTTATTAAACACTTAATGTCTGTTTTCTTGATAGAATTTAATATCATATATGTGTCAAGTAAAGTCTGTTTTTTGATTTTATGGTCTTTGACATCGTTAGCCAAAAGCCTAAATTTTAGAAAAGTGTAATTAGTGGTTCTCCAAGAGTTCATACATAACAGGAATCGACCATTTAAAGCGTGAGCTGAAAAGTACATATATACAAAAAGGGATGGTAACAACTGAAGCTTGGAGCGAATGCAGATTCTTCGATTTTCAGCTGCATTTTGATGGAAATTGTTAGGTTTTTTTGATTGAAAGATGAGATTTCAGGTGATAGGGATTGTGTGTGTGTGTTTTTTTTTCCGTTATTAAAATCATGAATAATTGTCATATAATTTTATTATCTAACTATTATAAGTTTAATTAATAATGATAGATATTTAACTATGTTTTTAAAATAAAATTTTTTTAAAAATGAAAGTTTAGAATAATATTGTTACTGTTATATTACCTAAAACAGTTAATTATATGTAATTTTAATCATATTTTATTTCAAAAATTTATTTAATAATGTATAAATAACTATTAATTTAATATTTTTATTTAACACGTGTAATATATAGGTTCCTAAACTAGTGTGATAATAAAACAAATTACAGTTTAACATGGGTGGTAGTTGGTTTACTTATATTTCACCTTTGATGTCCAACTTTATAAGATTAAATAGACAACCCTCACTTCTCGGTAATAATAATACAAATAGTCATTCTGACAAACTCGTATTAAGCCTTTCGTAAGTTAATTTGCAATTACTGATCTGCGCGGGTTCAAATCCAGATACGAAGTAGAATAATTTTATACAATTTAGGAGTGGAGTGGTTTTGTCATTAAAAAAGACTTGTGGGTTCTTTAAATGTTTTGGTTTGCGTGACATTTTTAAACTTTTTATGATTTCATTGGGTGGATGTTTAAATCTTTCTATAGGTTGTGATTTAATTGTTTTATTTTGATTTATAGTTAATAAGAGCATTCACAGCTTGTGCCCCATATATAGGTGAGTTAGTGTCTTATATTATGGGGGATGGTTGTGAGTGATTGTGAGTTAAAAAGGTAGAAAATTTATAGGGATTGTACCGTGTTTTTTCATATTTGGAGAAACACGGTACAACTCTTATAAATTTTTTAGTATTTTGGAAAGTGGCTGTGAATGGATTAGTGAGAAAATATAATGATAAATGTATGCAAAAATATTATTTAATTTAAAAAAAATAGAAAAAATAGTAATGTTTAATGTAATTATAAGGATGGGGATGAGGGATGAATTGTGAATGCTCTAAATGATGGTTGGCATATGAGAATGACTAGGAGGAGGTTTCAATTTGTGCTGGTTTGCTTGTGGTGTTCTATTGCTTAAAAAATTTTAATGGTCCCATTGGTTTGGATGTTTGAATCTTTCAATAGGTTGTGATTTGATGGTTTAATTTAGTTTGCAAGTGTTAAATGATGGTTGTCTTATGTGATTGATTGAGAGAAGGATGTTTCAATTGTGGTGGATGTGAGAGGTGGTTTACTTGTGGTGTTCTAATACGAATACTTAGTATGCCAGTTACCATTTTTGCAATTTGTAACA
Source organism: Flaveria sonorensis (assembly GCA_025506505.1). NCBI lineage: Eukaryota > Viridiplantae > Streptophyta > Magnoliopsida > Asterales > Asteraceae > Flaveria > Flaveria sonorensis. Next base: position 63,620,764 of record CM046437.1, read on the forward strand.
CACGGTTGCCTACATTTAGCTAGTTGCTTTCATGTCATAGCTTGATAACAACTACTACCCAAACATTGTTGATACAATTCATATGTCCATTGATGTTAGAAAAATGGAAACCCATGCTTGTAAGAGTTGTTATTAACCCTTTGTTAAGTTTTGTGTGACATTTGGAGGCAAATTAACCTTCTCCAAATTTCAGCTTGAAGATTTTGAATGTCTTAGACGGGTAATTGAAATCATCATCATCATCATAATGTATGATTGTCATTTTTTCGTTTCTCTACAAGTTGAAATTAATTAGTCAACAATAGTCGAGGTAAGATGACATAAACATGCACCATGACTGCATCTCGTAAATAACGTACTACTAGTGAACTGTAAGTCAAACCGTTATTAACCGATGTATACGACGAAGTTATTCATATAAGTTAGTGTATAGTTCTTAATCGCGTATCATATCAAAAGGCAATTATGTGATTCTAATGAAGTGTCAAATTACATGATTTTAAGAAAGTGACAAATCACATGTTTCATCTTTAAATGCTAGTGATGATAAATAGTCAAAACTTTAAATGATAAGCCAATGTATTTTAGTATTAATCATATTTTCATGTTTTATCTTTTTTTAAACACTTGTAACTTTTACATACAACATATTTTTTTTTTAAATTACACCATAAAAACAAGCTTTTTTTAATCTTTAAAACGCCTATAATTTTGATAAATAAAAAACAAAGTTTTTTTCACGTTATTTTAGCTCATTGTATAATATTAATCAGCTCGTTGTGTGATATCAGGTCATTCTGTAATATTCATCATATCATTTTGGCTAATGTTGACTATTTTGTTATGCATTGTGTTTTTAAAAAGTGATGATTTTCAAATAACACAATACTAAAAATGTAATTTTTTCTTTTATGTTTTTCAGTTCATTGTGTGATACTGATCAGGTCATTGTGTTATCCTCAGAAAGCAGCTCATTATGTCTATTGTTAATCATCGAGTCTAGTGCTAGTCATTGTGTTACCCATTGTGTCTAATTTTAACTATTGTGTTTACAATGTTGAAAATGTAATTTTTTTTTTTTCAGATGTAACGTCTGGAAATTTCAGCATGAAGAAAAGAAAAGAAAGTAAGGAAGAAAAAGGGAATTATTTCAATACAAGGGGTTAAAAGCGGGCAAGGGCTAAACCTGCCCATAATAGGTTCAAAAAGGTGATAAGGCCACCCATACTTCTCTCTCTCATGCAAAAATCTCGGCTAGAGCAAGAAGAAAGAAGCTCCACTCGGTTTTAGAGAGAGAAAGTGAAGAAAATCTTCAAAAGGTAAGAATTTTAAGATGTTCTTCTCGCTTTCAGTTGGGTTTTAACTTTTGGACCGATCTTTATGTGTTTTCTTTGTGTTTGGCAGCTTGTTTCTGTGTATTTTAGTGCTAGAACTCCAGGTAGCTCTCGGGTTTGTGGAGTTGTCACTCGAAAGCTGTTAGAGGTGAGTTCTAGGTCCCCTTTTTTACATGTTTAATACTTGTTTGGGGCGGATATGCATATTAAACTGATGTTTTCTGAACCAAACTGCGACATTCTATGAAAAAGTACGACTGTTTATGAAGATGAATGTTTTTATCAGGTTTTCGTGATGTTGTATGGTTGTTTAAGATGTTCTAAGTGTGTAACTGATAGGTCTAAGCTAAAAATATGCTTAATAAGATGTTTGGGACAAGAAATTGCATATGGTGAAATGCAGGTGTTGAACTTGCTGTCCGCCGTGGACTTTAAATGTCCGCTATGGACACTTAGAGGATTCTGCATGTCGTCTGGTGTGGATACTAAGTGTCCGTTGTGGAAACTTGTGAACTAGACCGTCCGCTGTGGACACTTAACTTATTTATACACATCCGCTGTGAACCATCAAGTACTTTAGACTATCCGCTGTGGACTTGGCTGTTCGCTGTGGACATTTAGAATGTTTTAGTCATCTGCTGTGGACAATGCATGTCCGCTGTAGACACTTAAGTATGCATACATGTCCGCTATGAACCTTTAGTCATGCGCTGTGGACACACTTAGTGTTTTATTCATGCGCTGTGGACCCTTAGCTGTCCACTGTGGATTTGGTCATCTGCTGTGGACCTTTAGCTGTCCGCTGTGGACACTTAGCAACTAAACTGTCCGTTGTATATTTTGTTCATGCGCTGTAGGTACTTAGAATTATTCTGAAATTTTGAGAAGTAGAATTTAAGTGCTAAGAAATGATGTTTTATGGTGACCTATGCTTGTTTATGATATGTATGCATTGTGGGCTGTTATGATGATGATGTTATTCCATGTTATGTATTATTCTATGGATTTACGTAAAGTATTATGTAATAAAAGTGAAAGATAACAATAACGAAAAGTAGAACGTAATGAATGAATGAAAGTCTTGCAAGCAAATTAATGGAGATTCATAACTCAATGAGTGGTTGTCATCTTAACTGTGTTCTACATGCACACAGGAAAGGGTCAGTCTTTGTGATTGATCAAAACATACGAAACGGGATCCTCGTCGCTTGACCCCATGACGATAGTGCCTTGTGCAAAATGATAGGGCGTAGCATATGGCAGGATCTAGATTAAAAGTGAAAGATATAATGAAAGTTCGAAATGTACAAAAAGAACGAAACGAATGATATAAGATAATAATGATATTATCAAGATGTACGTATGATGTGTGATTACGAACGAAAGTAAAGGAAATGTTTTTATTCAAACTAAAGTATTTTATTATAAACTAGAACTCACTCAGCGTCGCTGACTTTTTATATACATATCAGTTGGCAGGTAATCGATGATGCTGAGGAGGTGCGGGCATGGATGCATAAGCTACTGGGGATGTTTTTGGGTCTGGCATCCACACTTTTGAGAAAGACTTTGTAATGATATAACTTTTGAGATGTAAACGAATGATATGATGTATTGACATGTTTTTTTAATTATCAATGAAAAGTTTAAATTCCGCTGCAAGAATAATGTGTTTTACATGTTTTATGTGATGATTGACCAACTGTAAGCGTCCCGGGAACGGGGCCTTACAAGTTGGTATCAGAGCCAAAGTTTATGAGAATTGAATAAAATATTTTCAGAAACCTAAAACTTAAACTGAGAATGGGACGAAAAGGAAGGGGATGCCAGTCCTAGTAGTTAAATGCCTACAGGTAAATGTTTTACGTAAACATTTTATGCAAGATAATGGAAAAAGGAATTATGTGCGTGTGCTATGTGTATTATGTGCCTTTTTTTGTGGATTTGAATACTGATGTAGTTAGGATAGGAAATGCTTGGGGAATGAAGAGTAAAGTAAGTGGCTAATCACAACTGGCCACTATAATTAGGGACTTACTATACTTGACATAATCTGAGCTATTACCTTGAATGACTGTGTTGGTGTTTGAATCTTGTAGTGTTTAGAGATGGCTGGTGGTAGATCTTCGAATGCTCCCCGAGGTGGTGTACGTGGTGGACGTGGTACCGGGCCGCGTGTCACGAGGAACGGGGCTAAGACTGCTGAAACTGCTCCTGAAGAACCCGAGCTTCATCACCATGAAGGCGATGATGAGAGTGCTAATCTGAGGGCCTCAGTGAAGGAGGCAGTAGTGGAGGAAGTTCATCAAGTCATGCAGACGATTTTTCCGTCTGTGGTGACTGAGGTTATTAGGGCGGTAAGGGAAGACGAGAGGAAGGAGGAGGAAAAGAAGAATGCCGCTAGGCGAGGGGGCGAAAAGAGAGGTTCAGGTGAAGGGGAGCAACTAGAGACTAAGCTGGTTGTCTCCAGTGATGATGAGGAAGAGGAAGCAAAGCAGGAACCTGCAAAGGGGTTCAGTTATAGGGCGTTCCAGAGATGCAAGCCCACGACTTTCTATGGAAATGGGAACGCTGCTGCTGCTCACCGATGGGTGAGAGAAATGAAGGCTGTGTTAGATATCAGCGAATGTAGAGAGGATCAGAAGGTGAAATTTGCTACTCATTCATTCGCGGACTTGGCTTTATGAGGGTGGGACAATATTGTCCAGGCCGAGGGTAGCAAGGCGATTGGGAGAATGAGGTGGAGTGAACTTAAGAAGTTGGCAATCGAGGAGTTTTGGTAATCGAGGAGTTTTGTCCTCACAAGGAACTCGACAAGATTGAAAGAGAGTTCCTACAGTTGGAGGCGGGGACCATGACACACCAACAGCACACGATAAAATTCAACGAGATAGCAAGGCTAGTTCCAGATCAGGTGACTCTCGTGTCACGAAAGATCAAGAGATACATTCAGGGGTTGCCTATGGATATCCATAGACATCTAATTATCGCCCGACCAGGCACGTTTAGGTCGGTGGTCGATCTAGCAGGGAGACTGTATGACGAGAGGGAGGAAGTGACTTCAGTGGAAGTGAATAAGAAAGGTGATGGTGATAGAAACTGGAACGGGAAACGATTGGGTCATGGTAGTTTCACTCCAAACAAAAAGGCAAGGGTGGATGACCGGAGAGTAGTGACGACAGGTATGGGGATGAAGGGGTGTAATAAGTGTAGGAAGGAGCATGCGGGAGAATGTAAGTGGGGGTCGAACATCTGTTTCAAGTGCGGGAAGGCAGGGCATATGGCAAAGGATTGTGGGGTGATGAGGTGCTGTGACTGTGGAGAGACAGATCATATGAGTCAGGACTGCAAGAAGCCGAGGGCTGAGAGCTCGAAGGCGAGAAAAGAGGCTGAGAAAGGGAAGGAAGTGCAGAAGGCCAGGGCTAAACGATTTATAAATTTTCAAATAAAATCGTTATATTATCATGTTGTTATTTAAAACCCCAAATTCCAAAAGAAACCGTGGATTCCCGAGTAGCCGTTAAAACTATAACAATTATGGGTTAACTTTAAACGCCGTTCTTTAGGTTGAACCTTAACGAACCCACGGCGTTTAGTTCAAGTCTCCATATCTGTTCTTCATTATCATCCAAGTGAGTTACCATACCCCGTTTTACTTTCTTTCACATGCTTTGGGGTGAAGCATGTTAATCGTATTAAAATTACACTTGTAAAGACGTTTGTATTCTTGTAACACACGTGCAATTCATCTTATACCTTGTCATGGTTATTTGGAATCTTGTAAATATTATGTGATCGACACTTGTAAACACAATCGTTAACTATTACTAGCCTAGCGACGTCATAGATTTATGGGCCTGACAAACCTATTTGGTGCTAAAGCCGAGGTTATTGCCGGCACTTGGTGACGTATTCTTGATCATCATGGGAACCAAGTACAGTTAGATAATCGTATAATTTCGTTGTGGCCATATTTGTCAAGGTTTGATTGTTACATTTGTTATCCATTTATATTTGCATTATCCTTTAATCTATGACCTGAATTACCATCTTAAAAGATTATATATTTATGTATGTACAATCTATGGGAACTCACCAATATTATATGTTGATCATATTTTTAACATGTTTCAGGAAATGCTCAAGCTTAATATTGCTCTTGAAGATTTGAAAACATCTAGGATTGGACCTAGAGAAAATAAAGACCATGCCATGAAACTTGATGTCTAAATTTCACTTATGTTTTGTTTGTTGAATTGAGACTTTTTTTATGACATTGTTTGACATGAAATGGATATTTAATCATATTTACACTTTAAAGTAGCATTGTGTGGCATGAACAATCTTAACCCTCACATCCCAACGTTTCCGCCGTTAGGGTTGGGGTGTGACAGATTGGTATCAGAGCCCATAACTATAGGGATTTAGGTTATTAGAAATGGTGACCTAGGCTATGGTTAATGTAGGGACCCTTTTTCATGAGCATTCTTTATGATCTTGTAAGCTTACTTATATGCATATCATATGATGCTACATACTACATGATGAATCCCTTATGTGCTACTTGACTTTACATAGTAAATTGTGCCTTAGGTGTTTGACTCGAATGACAAAATCCCTAACCTTGTATACCCCCTACTTCCTAATCCTCTTCACCCACCCTTAGTTCTATTACGCCTGTTTTCTTTCTAAAACTTATTCTCGACTACATGTGGAATCTTAGCCGTTATAACGAATGGATAACTCCTTAAGACAATACGTCTAAATCTTGAAAATCTCATCAGATTCTAATAGTCTATAGGGAAGTGTGTGACACATAAACACTTGTATCTTGGATTTCCTGGCAAAAAGCCCTCGGGCTAAGGTAAGCATTTCGCATAAATCCCAATCAACTGCGGGACCTGTTATGCTTACCTGGGGATTTCCAGGATAAGTGATAAATTATGGTCAAAATACACATTTTCCCCAAGGTAAATTGGAATTAAGTCACCTTGATGTGTCAACGTTCCTAATGGCTGTGTGTTACCAAATGGAACCATCCTGTATACGTTTGTAAATCCCAAAGTTTTGTGTCTATTTGAACTGATTTATCTCTAAAACTCTAATATCTCCTCTATTTTTGTATTTTAGAATGTCCCGTCATCATGGAAAGCGTGGTAGCTCCAACCGAAAACTCGCCGCTATGATTGTCCGACAAATGGCTGCTGTCCTTCCTACCATGGTTGCTGAACTAAGTAGCACATTAATGGCCAATACTAGTAACAATACCAATGGGAACAATGGTGGTGGTGATAACAATGGTCAAGGAGAAAACAGCAATAACCAAGGAGGGAATAACCGAACCTGTACCTTCAAACACTTCAACTCTTGCAAACCCACTAGTTTTAGTAGAAAGGAGGCAGCCACTAGACTTCTCAAGTGGTTCGAGAGTATGGAGAACACTTTTATCAATAGTGAGTGTCCTGAAGAACTCAAGGTTCGTTATGCCGCAAGTGTCCTGCAACAACGGGCACTTACTTGTGGAATAGTGAAAAGAGGAACCGAGGTGCGGAAGTGGCATTGGCACTCACTTGGGAAGAGTTCAAGAACTCATGATCCAAAAGCTTTGCCCAAGGAGTGAACTGCAAAAGTTGGAGGAAGAGTTTTGAAACCTCAAGCAAGATAGTGGCAACCACTTGGCATACTCCACCTGGCATCATGAATTGAGTATGCTTTTACCGCATATGGTGGATACTGTACCCCGTAACATTGAAAAGTTTATCAAAGGGGTACCACCACAAATTCAAGATATTGTTGTGGGGAGCAGGCCCATGACCCTGGAAGAAGCAATCAACATCACCGCTCAGCTCACCGAAAATCACATCAAAGCTGGTACCTTGACGGTGAAGGGTGCTAAACAGAATGGGAAGGTGCTTCTAGAGATAACTAAAGAGGTGAAGGCTGAATCCTCATTCAAGAGCAAGAAACGTAAGTTTACACTAGCTCGAAACTTTGTGGTGACAGCACCCAATGCACCACAAAAACAAGCTGTCATTGCAAATCAAGCACCTATAGCTAGAGCTTATACTGGTCCACACCCGATGTGCAATATCTGCAAGTATCACCATGCGGGCAATAATCCATGTCGTATTTGCTCACTCTGCGGGAAATATGGTCATTTGGTGGCTACATGTCATCGTGCACCAAACAACGCTGTTGTAGTCGCCAATCGAGCTTGTTACAATTGTGGCGAAACCGGCCATTTTCACCCGCAATGCCCTCGACTTGCGGGAAATGTCCCACCAGCTCGAGGACGTGCTTTCAACATCAACGCAAACCAAGCTCAAGCAAATAACGACGTGGTGAACGGTATGTACCTTGTAAATAATTGCTATGCTTCTGTGTTGTTTGATTTGGGAGCGGATAAGAGTTTTGTGTCCTTAGAGTTTGAACCCACCCTTGCTAAGTCGCGCTCTAAGTTAGAAAAATTCTTTACAGTTGAAGTCGCTGATGGCAAATCTATCCTTATTGACGTTATCATTCATGACTGCACCTTGAGCCTTAACGAGCATGAGTTCCCTATTGACCTTATTCCTATGCAACTGGGGAGTTTTGACATCATTATTGGCATAGATTGGTTAGCCAAACACTACGTAGAAATTATTTGTTTCAAGAAGTGTATTCAAATTCCACTACCTTCAGGTTATACTCTAAAAGTTTTTGGGGAGAGATCGTCTAAAGGACTCAAGCTTATGTCGTGTACCAAGGCCCGAAAGTGCTTGAGTAAGAATTACATAGCCTTTTTGGCTTATGTAGTCAACACGAAAGCGAAAGGGATGGAGCTTAAGGATATTCCTATCGTACGGGACTTCCCAGAGGTGTTTCTCGAGGATCTTAGTGGATTACCACCCGTTCGAGAGGTTGAGTTTAAGATTGACTTGATTCCTGGTGCAAACCCTGTGGCTAAGTCACCCGATCGACTTGCACCTTCGGAAATGCAAGAACTATCCAGTCAACTGCAAGAACTGTCTGATAAGGGCTTCATTCGTCCTAGCTCTTCACCATGGGGTGCACCAGTGCTATTTGTGAAGAAGAAAGATGGCTTATTTTGCATGTGCATCGACTATCGAGAACTCAACAAACTCACCATCAAAAACCGATACCCTCTCCCTCGAATTGATGATCTCTTTGATCAACTCCAAGGAGCCACTCAATTCTCAAAGATCGACTTACGCTCTGGATATCACCAATTACGAGTCCATGACAATGACATTCCAAAAACCGCCTTTCGTACCCGATATGGACATTATGAGTTCATGGTCATGCCTTTTGGTTTGACTAATGCTCCTGCTGTTTTCATGGATCTTATGAATCGGGTATGTAAACCGTACTTGGACAAATTTGTAATAGTGTTCATTGATGATATTCTTATCTACTCCAAGATGAAAACCGACCACGAGTTGCACTTGCGACAAGTTCTTGAGCTTTTGAAGAAAGAAAAATTGTACGCAAAGTTTTCTAAATGCAAATTCTGGCTTGAAGAAGTCCAATTTCTAGGTCATGTGGTGAATAGCCAAGGAATTCACGTCGATCCTGCCAAAATAGAAGCCGTGAAAAACTGGTGTGTTCCCACAACTCCCACTGAAGTTGGTTTTTTCTTGGATTAGCGGGTTACTACCGTAGATTCATTGCAAATTTCTCGAAGATTGCGAAACCACTTACGGAACTAACCCAAAAGAATAGACTTTTTGAATGGGGACCTGAACAAGAGGAGGCTTTCGAGACTCTAAAACACAAGTTGTGTAATGCTCCTATTCTAACCCTTCCTGACGGGAATGATGATTTTACTGTGTATTGTGATGCATCTAGTCAAGGCCTTGGTTGTGTTCTCATGCAACGTGGAAAGGTCATAGCATATGCGTCAAGACAATTGAAGGTTCATGAAGTGAACTACATAACCCATGATCTTGAACTTGGTGCCATGGTTTTTGCCTTAAATATTTGGAGGCATTACCTTTATGGGACACAATGTATAGTCTACACCGATCACAAGACCCTTCAACACGTGTTCTGCCAAAAGGATCTCAACATGAGGCAACGACCTTGGATTGAGTTGATTAGCGACTACGACTGTGACATCCGTTACCATCCTTGAAAGGCGAATGTTGTAGCCAACGTGCTAAGTCGCAAAATCCACAACAAGACCGTCTCACTACAAGAAATTCAAGATCGATAACAATGGTTTGACACACTGGGAGAATTTGACACTGATATTCACATGGATGTCCACGAGGCTACTATTATGCTTCAAAATATAAGGATCGATAGTGACCTCGAGTTTTGCATTCGCGAGTCTCAACAAGCGGCGTTAGCTGAACGAAAGGAGGATGAAGAATTGGCGTATAATGTTCGGTCATAACTGGAAACAAAACTGAATGGTATGTTGTATTTCTTGAACCGACTCTGGATTCCGAATCATGACAACCTTCGTAATTTCATCATGAACGAAGCTCATCAAACACGTTATTCTATTCACCCTGGGTTCGATAAGATGTATATGGATCTGCGTGGCCAAAGGGATGAAGAAGGATATCGCTTCGTATGTAGCAAAATGCCTTACGTGTGCAAGGGTTAACGTGGAACACCAACGACCTAGTCGATTACTCGAACAACCTGAAGTCCCTATGTGGAAATGGGAGCACATATCCATGGATTTCATAACCAAATTACCTCGTACTCCTCGTGGTCATGATAGCATATGGGTGATCTTTGACCGTTTGACCAAAACAGCACATTTCATACCTATATTAGACACTTACAAGGTTTCAAAGTTGGCTCATATTTACATTGATGAGATTATGAGTCGTCACGACGTGCCTTTACACATCATATCCGATCGAGATGCTCGTTTCACTTCACATTTTTGGTCGTCCATGTAGGAACTCTTAGGTACTCAACTGGATTTAAGCACGGCTTACCATCCACAAACGGACGGTCAAACCGAGTGAACCATTCAAACTCTTGAGGATTTGCTACGACTTTGTGTTCTTGACTTTGGTGGTGACTGGGATACACATTTACCGTTAGCGGAATTTTCTTATAATAACAGTTACCACACAAGTATCAAAATGGCTCCATTTGAAGCTCTATACGGTCGTAAATGCCGTTCCCCGATTTGCTGGACTGACATCGGTGAAAATTTCATTACCGGTCCAGAATTCATTCAAGAAATGATCGATAAAGTTTCCAAAAATCCGTAATAACCTTGAGGCGGCTAGAAGTCGACAAAAGAGTTACGCGGATAAAAGACACAAGCCATTGGAATTTCAAGTCGATGATATGGTTCTTCTTAAAGTCTCACCATGAAAGGGCGTTGTTCGCTTTGGGAAAAGGGGTAAGTTAGCTCCACGGTTTGTAGGACCTTTAAAGATTCTGAAAAGGGTCGGAAAAGTGGCCTATAAACTGGAACTACCCTCTGAACTTAGCAGGGTTCATCCTGTCTTTCATGTCTCAAACTTGAGAAAATGCTTGGCCGATGAAAGTTTGCATATTCCTTTGGAGGAGATCCAAATAGACGAGTCGTTGCATTTTGTTGAGAAACCTATTGAGATCATGGATCGAACACTGAGAAGACCCGAACAACTACCACGCCAATCGTCAAAGTTCGTTGGGAAAATAAACGTGGGGCCGAGTTCACCTGGGAACGCGAGGATCACATGAAGAAGAAATACCCCCATCTGTTATAGCTATTATTATCCTTAATTTCGGGACGAAATTCCTTAAAGTTAGGGAGATTGTGACCTCTCGTGTATTTGTTAATTGGTTGTTATTTCCGTTACCTCTTATATGAGCTATTTATGTTAATTAAACAATTATGAGGGTTCATTTTTTGTGCATATCGAATAGTCTTAAATTATAATGTTAGTTGTGAAATCTACAACTTATTTAATTATTACAATAATTAAATTAATAAAGTGCTAGGTGTAAACTTATAAATGTATATATATAATCATCATACATAAATAAATGGATATTTATTAAAAGGTAATTTTGTGATCTTGAGCACTAAAATTAAAACAAATATGAAAATGTTGAATTTTTATAAAAATCATAAGAATTATAAAACAAATAATTATCATTAATAAAAGTTTTACAGTTGTAAACTAAAAAGAATTAAATTAAAGTGGAAAGTTTCCAAACTACAGGGACCAAAGTTGTAAGAACTTTAAAACTCAAACCAACTCCCTCTCGTTTTTCCGGTGGCCGGCCGGCCACGCTCCGGCGCGGCTCTGGCAGCCACCAAAATCCCTTAAATCATTCATCTTAAAACACCAAATCGTTCCAAATCTCTTGTGAACTTGTTCCCAACACAAAGGTGAGTGTTAATCTGCTTTTAATTGCGGTTTTATTGAGCATTGAACCCGAAACCGAAGCCATCAAAGTTTCCAATCTGTTTCTACACTTAAATCGTTGCAATCATCAAATTAATTGGGTATACACGTTCGAATAATCAAGTTGAGCTCATTATTAGTTTTAATTTCAATTGAAATCGTTGTTATTACACTTGAAATCCACCTGTAACCCACGACAGTAAATCGACCTCATCAAACTCGAATCGGTTGCAATTAAAGTGATTTAACAGAGGGGAAAGGTTCCATTCGACCCCGTTAAGCTCTCTGCAACCTCAATTCCATTAAAACACACACACACACATCGCAATTGAATCCAGCAACAGTCGCGGCACTAGCACGAGTTCGTAATTGTCGATTCCGCAACTAAATCAGGTAATTGAGTACATAGATACACTCGGCTTGATGCGAGGAACAAAAGCTCTATGGTTAATTTAATTATCATCTTCGGATTGAGATTCAATTTGTTCGTTTTAGATTCTAGGGTTTTTGAGGAATTGGGGATAGTTACGGATATAATTCTTATTATTTGATTTGCGTTTAAAGGCAAAAATTGGGGCTTTGGTCCACCGGTTAAGGCTTAAGGGCGGCAAGAAGTGGACCCGGGTTCGAACCCGAGCCCCTGCATTTCTTTTTAAAATATGATTTTCTTGATTAAATAAATCCAGAAAATGTTGTAATATTATTAACATCATATAAAAATCATTTTTATAACTCATACTAAATTAGAATTTAATTAGAAATATTTTCTTTTAAATTCTTAAAAATAATAATTTAAATTCTTCCTTTTATTTGAAAGTTATAACATTACTATAAAATATATTTACATGTTTTAAAGTATATATATTTAAAATGTTTCATCTATTGTATTTAAAAATTTATTTTAATACAATATCATAAATTAGTATTATACCACGAATTATTTACTATATCAAATAGTATTCCAAGAGATTCTTTAATTATAAAATTCTAAATTTTCACTAATAAAAATTATTACAAAATTTTTTATTTAGTTATTTATATTCTAAAATAATTATTTAATGTGTCTATTTCATAATTTACAATCATTGGCTAAACGATTTATAAATTTTCAAATAAAATCGTTATATTATCATGTTGTTATTTAAAACCCCAAATTCCAAAAGAAACCGTGGATTCCCGAGTAGCCGTTAAAACTATAACAATTATGGGTTAACTTTAAACGTCGTTCTTTAGGTTGAACCTTAACGAACCCGCGACGTTTAGTTCAAGTCTCCATATCTATTCTTCATTATCATCCAAGTGAGTTACCATACCCCGATTTACTTTCTTTCATACGTTTTGGGGTGAAGCATGTTAATCGTATTAAAATTACACTTGTAAAGACGTTTGTATTCTTGTAACACACATGAAATTCTTCTTATACCTTGTCATGGTTATTTGGAATCTTGTAAATATTAATTGATCGACACTTGTAAACACAATCGTTAACTATTGCTAGCCTAGCGACGCAGATCTATGGCTGACAAGCCTATTTGGTGCTAAAGCCAAGGTTATTGCCGGCTCCTGGTGACGTATTCTTGATCATCATGGGAACCAAGTACACTTAGCTAATCGTATAATTTCGTTGTAGTCATATTTGTTAAGGTTTGATTGTTACATTTGTTATCCATTTATATTTGCATTATCCTTTAATCTATGACCTGAATTGCCATCTTAAAAAATTATATATTTATGTATGTACAATCTATGGAAACTCACCAACATTATATGTTGACCATATTTTTAACATGTTTCAAGAAATATTCAAGCTTAATATTGCTCTTGAAGATTTGAAAACATCTAGGATTGGACCTAGAGAAAATAAAGACCATGCCATGAAACTTGATGTCTAAATTTCACTTATGTTTTGTTTGTTGAATTGAGACTTTTGTTATGACATTATTTGACATGAAATGGATATTTAATCATATTTACACTTTGAAGTAGCGTTGTGTGGCATGAACAATCTTAACCCTCACATCCTAACGTTTCCACCGTTAGGGTTGGGGTGTGACAATGGTGGACCAGGTAAAAGTTGAGGCGGTGATGCAATGGAAGCCTCCGAAGACGCCATCTGAGATTCGTAGTTTCTTGGGTTTGGCGGGATACTACAGGAGGTTCATTCAAGACTTCTCCAAGATAGCTTCACCTTTGACCAAGTTGACCCGTAAGGAGGTGAAGTTCAAATGGGGTCAAGAGCAGGAGGATGCTTTTGAAGAGCTAAAGACGAGATTGACCCAGGCTCCTGTCTTGACGTTACCCGAAGGAAGTGAAGACTTGGTGGTCTATTCAGATGCTTCTAATTCAGGACTGGGTTATAGCCTATGCGTCCAGGCAGTTGAAGATCCATGAGGCTAACTACCCTACTCACGAATTGGAATTGGTGACGGTGGTCTTTGCATTGAAGATTTGGAGGCACTACTTGTACGGGACGAAGTGCACTATCTTCACTGACCACAAGAGCTTTAAGTACTTCTTCGAGCAAAAGGATCTCAATATGATACAAAGGAGATGGTTGGAGCTTATCAAGGACTATGATTGTGAGATCCATTACCATCCGGGCAAGGCCAACGGTGGCAGATGCCCTTAACCGAAAAGAGAGACCCGAGCCAATTCAGGTGAAGGCTTATCGGTTGGTTATGACCTCTAATGTGATGAAGCAGGTCAAGGAATTTCAGGATGAAGCGTTGAAAGAGAATCGAATTAACTCCGAGCGAATGAAGGACCTAGTCGCGGAGTTGGGAGAGAACACTCTCGGTGTTAGAACCCGATTTGGGCAAATGTGGATTCCTCGTTATGGAGATCTACGTGGGAAGATCATGGATAAAGCTCACAAAACTGGATACTCAATTCATCCTGGTGCTACAAAGATGTATCATGATATGAAGAAAGATTACTGGTGGCCGGGAATGAAGCACGATGTGGCGGAATATGTGAGTAAGTGCCTTACTTGTTTACAAATGAAAGCGGAGAATCAGAAGCCATACGGAAGATCCAACCCTTGGATATACCCGAGTGGAAATAGGAGCACATCACCATGGACTTCATTACGAAGTTACCGCGTACGGCAAGGGGAAACGATGCCATATAGGTGATAGTTGATCATCTGACGAAGAGTGGTCACTTTCTACCGATTCACGAGACGTATTCATCTGAGAGGTTGGCGGATCTGTTCATCAAAGAGATTGTGACTCATCATGGTGTACCGGTGTCTATCGTGTCCCACCGTGACACTCAGTTTACATCTAAGTTTTGGAAGAGATTTCATGATACAATGGGGACGAGGTTGCATATCAGTACGGCTTACCATCCTCAGATAGATGGTCAGTCAGAAAGAACCATCCAGACGCTTGAGGATATGCTCCGAGCATGCGTCATTGATTTTGGTGGAAGTTGCGACGAACACTTACCGTTAGCCGAGTTCTCATATAACAACAATTATCATGCCAGCATTTGTATGCTCCATATGAGATGCTATACGGTAGGAAGTGTAGAACGCTCGTATGTTGGGGTGACATCAGGCATAAGGAGTTAGGGAGTATTGAGGTGATCGAGGCTATGACCAAAAAGTTGGATAAGATCAAGGCCTTTATGAAGGCAGCAAAGGATAGACAGAGGTCGTATGCTGATAAGAGACGTAGACCGATCGAATTCAAGGTGGGCGATAGAGTTATGTTGAAGGTCTCTCCTTGGAAAGGGATCATCCGGTTCAAGAAGAGAGGAAAGCTAAGCCCGAGGTATATAGGGCCTTTCCAAATCAGTGCTCGCGTAGGAGAGGTAGCCTATCGATTGGAGCTACCCGATGAGTTAAGTGGGATTCACCCGACGTTCCATGTATCTCATTTGAGGAAGTGCTTAGCCGATGAGGATATGATCATGCAACTCGAGGACATCTAGGTAGATGAACAGCTCAATTATGTGGAGCAGCCAGTGGCCATCATTGATAGAAAAGAGAAGAAGCTAAGGAATAAAGAGACACAGGAGGGGTCCGAGTCTATGTGGGAGACTAAGGAGGAAATGAGACAGCGTTACCCACAGCTGTTCGAGGAGTGACAGGTTTCGGGGACAAAACCTATTTAAGGGGGTGGACTTGTAATGCCCGGAAATTTCAGCATGAAGAAAAGGAAAGAAAGTAAGGAAGAAAAAGGGAATTATTTCAATGTAAGGGGTTAAAAGCGAGCAAGGGCCAAACCTACCCATAATGGATTCAAAAAGGTGATAAGGCCGCCCATACTTCTCTCTCTCATGCAAAAATCTCGGCTAGAGCAAGAAGAAAGAAGCTCCACTCGGTTTTAGAGAGAGAAAGTGAATAAAATCTTTAGAATGTAAGATTTTTAAGATGTTCTTCTTGCTTTTAGTTAGGTTTTAACTTCTGCACCGATCTTTATGTGTTTTCTTTATGTTTGGCAGCTTGTTTTTGTGTGTTTTAGTGCTAGACTCCAGGTAGCTCTCGGGTTTGTGGAGTTGTCACTCGAAAGTTGTTAGAGGTGAGTTTTAGGTCCCCTCTTTTACATGTTTGATACTTGTTTGGGGCTGGTATGCATATTAAACTGATGTTTTCTGAACCAAACTGCGACGTTCTATGAAAAAGTATGACTGTTTATGAAGATGAATGTTTTTATCAGGTTTCTGTGATGTTGTATGGTTGTTTAAGATGTTCTAAGTGTGTAACTGATAGGTCTAAGCTAAAAATATGCTTAATAAGATGTTTGGGACTAGAAACTGCATATGGTGAAATGCAGGTGTGAACTTGCTATCCGTCGTGGACTTTAAATGTCCGTTGTGGACACTTAGAGGATTCTGCATACCGCCGCTGTAGATACTAAGTGTCCGTTATGGACACTTGTGAACTAGACCGTCCGCTGTGGACACTTAACTTATTTATACACATCCGCTATGAACCATCAAGTACTTTAGACTGTCCGCTGTGGACTTGGCTGTCCGCTGTGGACACTTAGAATGTTTTAGTCATCTGCTGCGGACAATGCATGTCCGCTGTAGACACTTAAGTATGCATACATGTCCGCTATGAACCTTTAGTCATGCGCTGTGGACACACTTAGTGTTTCATTCATGCGCTGTGGACCCTTAGCTGTCCGCTATGGATTTGGTCATCCGCTGTGGACCTTTAGCTGTCCGCTGTGGACACTTAGCAACTAAACTTTCCGTTGTATATTTTGTTCATGCGCTGTAGGCACTTAGAAATAATGTTTTATGGTGACCTATGCTTGTTTATGATATGTATGCATTGTGGGCTGTTATGATGATGATGTTATTCCATGTTATGTATTATGCTATGGATTTACGTAAAGTATTATGTAATAAAAGTGAAAGATAACGATAACGAAAATTGAAACGTAATGAATGAATGAAAGTCTTGCAAGCAAATTAATGGAGATTCACAACTCAATGAGTGGTTGTCATCTCAACTGTGTTTTGCATGCACACAGGAAAGGGTCAGTCTTTGTGATTGATCAAAACGTACGAAACGGGATCCTCGTCGCTTGACCCCAGGACGGTAGTGCCTTGTGCAAAATGATAGGGCGTAGCATATGGCAGGATCTAGATTAAAAGTGAAAGATATAATGAAAGTTCTAAATGTACAAAAAGAACGAAACGAATGATGAAAGATAATAATGATATTATCAAGATGTACGTATGATGTGTGATTACGAACGAAAGTAAAGGAAATGTTTTTATTCAAACTAAAGTATTTTATTATAAACTAGAACTCACTCAGCGTCGCTGACTTTTTATATGCATATCCGTTGGCAGGTAATCGATGATGCTGAGGAGGTGCGGGCATGGATGCATAAGCTACTGGGGATGTTTTTGGATCTGGCATCCACACTTTTGAGAAAGACTTTGTAATGATATAACTTTTGAGATGTAAACGAATGATATGATGTATTGACATGTTTTTTTAATTATCAATGAAAAGTTTAAATTCCGCTACAAGATTAATGTGTTTTACATGTTTTATGCGATGATTGACCAACTGTAAGCGTCCCGGGAACGGGGCCTTACAAGTTCATTGTGTAAATTCTAATTATGTCATTGTGTAATACTCATCAAGCAGCTCATTGTGTCTATTGTTAACTATCGAGTCAAGTGTTGGTCATTATGTTACTCATTGTGTCTAATGTTGACTATTGTGTTATGCATTGTGTTTTTTTAAATGAAAATTTTCAAATAACACAATGCTAAAAATGTAAACTTTTTACGTTTTTCAATTTATTATGTAATCGTGATCATGTCATTGTGTAATCCTCGTCAAACAACTCATTATGTCTATTGCTAATCATCGAGTCTAGTGATGGTCATTGTGTTACCTATTATGTCTAATGTTGATCATTATGTTATGTATTGTGTTTTTTAAAATGATAATTTTTAAATAACACAATAATAAGAAATGTAAATTTTTTATGTTAAGTTAGTTGTATATTCCTTATCAGATAATTGTATAATCATTATCAATTCAGAATATTACATAATGATCTAACGAAATTACACAATGAGTTAAAAAAAACTTAGTTTTTTTATATCAACACTACACACGTTTTAAAGAATAAAAAATGTTCGTTTTTATAGTGTAATTTTTTTAAAGAAATAATGCCGTATGTAAAAGTTATGAATGCTTAAAAAAAGATGAAACTTGAGAAGCATGAACATTACTAATTTTACCACCAACCTAATTTTGATCAAAAGGACACGTGTCAACATCTTAATTATTCTTATACTTTATAGTTTTAGAAAACTTTGTATTTGAACATTTCTCTTAAAAAAATATTATTATTACATTATTACTTAAGTAGTTAATTATACCTAGTTCGAATCATATTTATCTTAAAATTATAATACAAATTCTAAATATTAATTACTATCTAATAATTTAATATTTTAATTTAACCTATGTAAAACATAGGTTTTTAAACTAGTTGCCTTATAAAGCAATTTCTTGTATAATATCCTTAGGCCTCTTGTTCATCTTATTCGAGGCAGTCATCCTATGTTCGTCAAATTGATTCTCGAATTACTTGAGTTTTTGAAACTAAGGGTTTAATTCTGAATTATTTGAGTTTATTTACATCAAAGATAATCACGATCTCATGATCTTAGGGGTGGGGGTTTTCATCCAAATTATTGTGATGACGAAAACACCATTTTTCATATCAAATACTAGATATAATAATTATATTTGGTATGTTGATTACTTTAACTAGAAATATTGAAATTACAATCGAACACTTGTAGATATTTTTCATATCAAATACTAGAAATGTGTTGATTTGTATCATTGTGTGGTGTACCATGCTACCATCCTACAAATCAGTTAATTAACTCGTGGATCCAGCCACACGTGTAAGAATATGATTTACTTCGTCGTTCGTGCCCAACAAGATGCATTTATGCCATGGGTTTACTAATATTGGACATCGGAGTGACAAATGCTAGTTAATAACTTAATACCATCTTTGCCTACGCGTCCAAACCAACATTAACTATGGTTATGGTTATCTCCACGTCATCATCAACAATGATTGGTGTGGACAATTAAACCCATATTAGCATGAAGGTCCGAGTGTTAGTGGCAACCCATGGGTAGCCACATATGTTGGTTTCTTGGAGAAGACACGATGATACAATATAAGGTGCTGTTTGTTTTTTCTGCAGAAAAATGTCTGCAAGTCTGCGGACCACATCTACAGACATCTGCAGAAGAAGAGGTGGACCAAACGTCTGCAGTCTGCAAGAAAAAAACTGTTTGTTTTTTAACATCTGCAGACTAAAAAATTAATATGTAATTAAAAATAAAAAATTCATCCACCATCATTATCTCCCTCCTCCTCTACTCCACCACCACCACCTCCACCACCACCACCAACCGATCAACCGATTACTCCAATCAACCGATCAATTAAACAATCGATCAATCAAACAATCGAAAATCGACGGGAAAGGCGATGGGGTGGGGTTGTCGCCAACCCCAATCAACCTCACCGTATAACCTTCATTTCAACCCCCAAAACCCCATCAAATCCTCTGCAAATTCACCCTAACTCATTAATGGAGTCCACCATCCTCTCTCGCATCGGCCTCGCCGGACTCGCCGTCATGGGCCAAAGCCTAGCCCTCAACGTCGCCGAAAAAGGCTTCCCCATCTCCTTCTACAACCACACCGCCTCCAAAGTCGATGAAACCCTAGATCGAGCCCACAACGAGGGCCACCTCCCCTTGTTCAGCCACTACACCCCCCGCGACTTCATCCTCTCCATCCAAAAGCCCCGATCCGTCATCATCCTCATCAAAGCCGGTGCCACAGTCATGATGGAGGCTGCGGTGGCGGTGACGGTTACGATGGGCCGGCGGTGGCGGTGGCGGGTGGGCCGGCGGTGGCGGTGGCGGGTGGGCCGGCGATGGCGGTGGCGGGTGGGTGTGTGGCTGATGTGAGAAAAGGTTAGAAGATTGCAGAAGTGGATGGTCCATGTCTGCCTCATACAGACCTCAGGAAGATCTTTTTTAATTAAAGATCTTCCGAAAAACAAACAGTCTGCAGACCTTAACGTCTGCGCGTGGTCTGCGCGGCGCAGACAAAAGAGGTCAGGAAGTACTTCTGACAAAAAAAACAAACACCACCTAAGTCATACGTGGTATGATAATACTTAAAAGATCTTCTAACACATCTCTCACATATATAACAAAAATAATAATAAACAAAATTTTGCTATCATATTAAAAATTAAAACAATAATATAAAAATGTAAAAGAACGCTAAGCAAATTTACCTCTAAACTAGATTTAAAGTGCTTTGGTGATTTACAATAAAGAAAATTATTAAATATGTTTTTATTGTATTTGCACATTATGTCAAAACATATTTGACCTAGTCTGAAACCTTGTTAATATTCGATATATGTAACTTCTTAAATGAATTTTACTCTTCTCATCTCTTTTTCCTCTACTAAGCAGTAGGTTTGCCCGTGTGTTGGAATATACAGATAGCGTTGAATATACGTCGAGTGAGACAGGACAACCCGCAGCCAAAACCTCGACTCATATGGCTCTAGCCTAAAGGTAATATGAGACTGTAAGTTGTAGGCTTCCATTTGTGATCTAATGTTTTAAATTTTTTTTGGTTGGCCAAACTACACTACTTTACTAAAGTGCAGTTTGTTTTTTTAGAGGTAAAAGTTCTGTAGTGTGCGTACCACGTTTGCAGACATTTGAAAAAAAAAAGGTGGACCAAACCTCTGTAATTTTGCATGAAGAATACTATTTGGATTTTAACGAAACCAAAACTCTTCCTAAACAAACCAAATCACAAAGCAAAGCAAATCACAACCCCCTAACCGGAGGGAGGCGGTGGGTGTGACGGCGACGGAGGGAGGCGGTTGGTGTGACGGTGACTGGGGGAGGGGTGGGTATGATGGCGATGGCGGGAGGAGTTGGGTGGAGGGCGATGACGGTAGGGGGTGGGTGTGACGACGACCGGGAGGAAAGGGAGTGCGACGGCAACCGGGAGGTGGAATTCAAAAAGAGTGTGAAAATTAATTTTAAGGTTTGCACAAAAAATAAATGTCAATGAAAGATCTTTTAAAAAACAAACACTGTACAGACTTAAACATTCACGTATGATCTGCGCGACGCAAACAAAAAAGATAAAAAGATCAAGAATATTTTTTCTGAAAAAACAAACACCAATTAACTAATTTTCTTTACCCTATATAGTGACCATATATACTATAGTACAAGCAACAACAATCACCACCGAGTATCACTAACAATTGTCGGTATTTACCGATGGAGGTCCCACTAAAAACCCAAAATCATAGAAAAAGTCAAATTAAGTCGATAATAAGCTAGTGACATATGTAAGAGTGTAAGACTTTGAACTTATTTGAAATCGAAGATCGAACATTAAACATGCATGGTAATGAAGAAAACTTGCATCTTTGTTAGAAATCTTTAAACATTAAACATGTATACAGCTTCAACATCTAGCTAGATCAAAGGACAACAATATTACATTAAACAAAATTGATTTCAGAATGGAAGCATCTTCTTCCCCATTCCGTTAACATTTGCAAACAACCCTACAAGATCCTTCCTGTAAGGTAGATACGTTTTCCTCCACTTTTCTTCTTCTCTTTTTCGCCCGTAAAACTGCTCGTGAACAGGCGATTTCGCCTTCCATCGCCCGTCGAATTTCGAATTTTCACCCGAATTCCGTTTATGTTTCGGACTATCCGCCTTCTTCGGAGTGAACATCACCTTCGGTTCCTTACCTTCGCTGTTGCTCCGCCTGAGAAAATAGCGGAATAATATCCACCTTTTCGATACAGATCCCGTTGATCCACTCTTCTTGCATTTACGTGGAATTTCGGATTCATCTGCTTCGGATGATGAACACGAAGATGATTCTTCACTATCACCGATGAATAGCTTCCCTAATGGATCTGTAATGGCGGAAGAAGCATCAATTTGATCATCATTTACCAGAAGATCATGACGGTTGAAAACAGGAAAAACTGTCAAGTCTGAAGCATCTTCATCGCTTAACGAGAACTCGAAGTCATCGCTTTCATGGTGAAATGGAGCTATCTCTTCTTCCTCACGGATGACTTTGGTGATCGCTGTGGATGTTGTACTGTCACATGAGTAACAATTGAAGCTTGGAGCGAATGCAGAGTCTTTGATTTTCTGCTGTTGTAGCTGCTGCATTTTGATGGAAGTTGTTGTGTTCTTTTTGTGATTGAAAGAGTCAAAGAGAGGTTGATGAACGATGAATGAGAATTTGGTAGCAGCCACGGGTATTTATAGCAGCCAGGGGTGTTTTATAAATTTTAAATCATGAAGTAGTATTTAATTGTAGGTGATATAATTCATGATGTCATTTACATAAAGCAAATTATTAAATGGATTCTCTCTCACCATATATATTTAATTAATAGCATAAATAGTTATTTAATGACAAATTGACATGATATTTCTTTTGAGTGATTGAGAATTTAAAAAATTTCTTGTGTGTGTTCTCATTTAATGAATATATTAGATAATAAAGAATTGGCAAGATTTTTTTATGTAAAACGCTAACCAAACAACATAAAAAATGCCAAATATAAGTTGTCTATGGATCGGTACAAACACTTGCGAACAAGGGGGAATCAATATGAGACATTACGATTAATTGAGATGCGAATATGTTAATCTACTCACTATTAGAAAAATGAGTTTAATACAACCTTTCAGAAAAGATTACATTATCTAAGAAAAAGATTGTGTTTTTTTTTTAAAATATTGTGTATAACAAAAAGTCTTTAAATCTAATACAACCTCACCTGGCACATCTTTGATTAAAATGTTAATTTAGACTAATTTAACTTTTTAAAATATAATGTAACTTTTTTAATAGCTGATACAACATATTACTAAAATTACATTAGTTTTATTTTGTTGTACTGACTAAATGTAAAACATGATTGTATTAATTATTACAAGTTTCCGATAAAATATGTCTACCTATTGTCAAATATATTTTATGTTACTACTCTTGTACTATTATATCGAAGCACGCACCTCTTTGTGGGGGTGCCACAAACATTTCATAGCAGCAACAAGGACAAAATGATATAAAAATATGTATTCGGATAAACGAGTATTTATGTTTTAACTAATTGGGTCAAGTATAATCTAACATCGACAATCTCATACCTGATTTTATAACCATATATACGTCCTAAATATGTTGAGTTAAAATGTGTAACGAATATTAAAGGATGGTTCCATTAATTCCACTAGCTAGCTTGATCTTCATGTGGGAATGATATCATAATCATATGCATTTGGGTCACCATTTTCCTTCCTTTCCTATTGTACTTTTAAATAATAAAGGAAGATGCCATTGATCTTGATATGAAATTATGAATATACATATAGTAATACCATAATTAGTAGAAGAGCATTGACTTTCTAGAAGAGTATAAACAGCAAATCCATGACGTGAGTTATATTATAAGCTATAGACTTAGGAAGCACGTTCAAGTTCCCTTTAAATAAATAATCAATATAAGAAAAGAGATCGCTAACGTATGGATTTTTAATATTATTGTTTTAGATATAATATTAACATATCTGGAAGAGTATGATATACTTAAATAGTCAAATTAATATAACAACTTAAATTTTGGACTCGCATACTAATGTTCTACATCTTGAATACTAATCATGAAACTTATTAAGCCATTATAATATCTACTAATCATTTGTATATTATTCAAAAATAGGAGGATTCCTATGCGCGTTGAGCAGGAAACTCAGCAATGAAGCCAAACTTCAAAGCACGGTTACATAAAAGTAACATAACGGCTATCACTTCAAGTGGGAAGTTAAAACAATTTACAACCATGATTGGAGGCCCAATAACCAAAACATTAAACAACAAATAACATCAAAACTTAAACGACACAAAATAAAAATACAAAGTAAAACTTGAAATCCCAATAACCAAAATGTTTTTGCCTGTATGATAACAATTGACAAGAATAGCGGGAAACATCAAACAAAGTTAAGTGCTCAAAAGCTAGAAACATCAAACAAAGTTAAATGCAGAAAAGCTTGAAGGCAGCAACACAGACAAGAATTTCTCCATTATGTAAAGACACCAATTCCATTTGAAACTTCCTTTATGCAATAGTGCAGTACCTAGTAGTACCTATATGAGTCTTTATGGGCTCCATTTGAGCATATCTACCGCATACATTCTTGTTTCCATATAGTGAAACCTTTTAATTCTTAAGTAATAAAGAACATAAGAAAAGTAAAGAACCAAGGATCCTTACTGTGTTCATCAGTAACATATAAGAAAAATGCTAAAATGCAAATAGATTACCTCCCCTTTAATTTTTCTCTTTTTCTTCCGACATCCATTCTCATTCTTATGAGCAGGGACCTTTTCATGGTATAGGCAGCCCTAGCCAGCCGTCTGAAAAAGAATATTGAACTACTATTATATTATAACACGCATCTTTGGTGTATAATTAATGGCATAGGATTGGATTTTTTTTCTTTAATGAACCATCTTCTTCCATTTTAAATTTTGCTAATACAAAGTTTAACTCTTCTAAATTAATAGTTACATTTATAAAACATACATATTTAAGTTACCAGCAACATGTGTGCTCATTTCTTGAAAGATAAAATAAATAATAGATGCACCCTTGCTTGGTATCAAAAGAAATGAAGTTGTATCTCAAACCATATAATTAGTTTTGGGAACTGTATGCAATCGAAGCCTCTCAACATCTTCATTTGAGTTCTATTAATGTTATAACTAATTTTCAGTTAAATTACCCTTTCATTGAAGCCTTTCTGAACCATCCATCGATAAACAGATACATATATTACGTTAGGACATTTTCTCTTTAGTTATATTTTAGTAGCATCAATCTTCACCTACAATCAGTTTGAAACCCCTCATTCTCAAAGAAAGGAATTAAACAAAAAAAAATACAAATGCAGAAAAAATTAAATAACCTTGACATTTCATCAAACACCTTGAAAGCACAATCAACCATGCGTGATTTTCATTCAAAGAAATCCATTAGATCACTAACTTGCTTTAAGAAGAAAAGACGATGCTCTCAGCAATAAATATTGAATGCAAAAGAGATGCATGTAGTTTAGAAAATCAAGAATACCCTTTCCACTTACATGCTCATAGCCTCTCCGATTTCCCCTTTCATCCAAGCAATAAGTGGATAGAAAAAACCTTACATAAGTAAAAACTTACAGAGAAACAAAATAATAACTAAATATATATGTCATAACGCTCAAGTCATCACTTGATCTAACAATTGATTTGCAAAAGCATTTGTAAACCCACAAAGAAGAACAAAGCACGATCAACAGCAAAAAAGAAATGAAATTTATACCTGAGAGTGGACACCATCTCATCACTGAACCCTAATGTTCTTCTTCGTCTCTGCTGCTTGATACAAAACCATGGTCACCGCTAGCTGCTTATGGCGAGAGGATGTCTTAGAAAGAGGGGAGTCGAAGGTTTGGTCTCTTCCATTTAAGTTGCATGAGGAGAAAGAAATGCAAAGACAGCTATTATGCTTCACGCATCCCAGTGGTGGCATCAACTGACGTACCTTATTCACTAAGCGGCAAAAGGAGTGTCAATCAAAGAATAAAAAGAACAGTGGCCAAAACACAAAACTAACAAAGTATACTGTATGTAAGACTCTTCTTTTATATAGAGCGTAATGTATATACAAAAATACACTAGGAAATAATCATGCCTGTGTAACTCACTTGTTGAACAAGTCTACATTAGTGTTTAAGTAATGACACATCTAGTTAACACATGTCTAGCTCATGTTCATGGATTAGCACAAATACAACATTATTAACGCAAAAAAGTTTTGCATTATTATTTGTTACATTGCTCTAAAATTGAAAATTAGAAAATGCAAACCTGAACTATAAATCACCATACTAATTTTCCTTTTAGTTTTCGTGCTTTAAAATAAAATATCCAATAAGTTAAGTATGATATAAACATATTTTTTTAACTACAATATAAATAGGTTGAAGATTATCAATCCAAGAATGAGATAGGTTTACTCAAACATAATAATTTTTAGATAAATGTATTCACGAGTTTTACCTACGAATACCCAAATATGCTTAGACTAAACCAGGCATACTAATTTCATATGATATCCTTGTCATTTTAAAAGTCAAACCTCTAAATTCTTAAAACGAAAGTGAAATAGAATTAATTTCAATTCCATTAAATTTAAACGAAACACAAAAAGCCAAATACCCTTACATAATACATAAAAAAGTTATAATAGAATATTTGTATGCCATTGTATATTTTATTTATATAACATTACTTACAACTCCACTTGTATAAATTTTAAAAGTCTACAAGAAGATTAGAAAGAAACATTGTGGGATCGTGTAATTTGATCACCTCTATCTGTTAATTCTAATAATAAATAATAATGTGTTTTTTTCATCCCAAGGGCGACTATAACAAATTCAAACATTATTAATATAAACTAGTATGTTCCAACTGCACACGTTGTGCGCGTGATAGACGAACTACTCGAGCTCAGAATCGCTATTCGATTGTGGCTGCAACCGAAAAGACTCCGATTATGTCATCACAGATCGACCTGGAGGGAAACTCGAACTAAGCATCGAAACACCAACCTACCCAACGGAACCGTCAATTGAGGCGATGAGCAAAAGGTCATCGTCATCGAAATACCAATGTTCCCCAGCACCAACACACCGATATAGCAAAAGCAAGTGTAACTTCAACCAAACCTGACATCGGTCTCAGATGAGGTAATCTTCATCATCATTGACATGGTTTTTTTTTTTCCAAACAGTGGTATTAACCAATTATCATCGAACAAAGGAAAACCGAAAATGGAATCATCATGCGATGAACATCAAGCCAAATGCGAACAAAGTCTCAGATGAGCAAATCCTCATCATCATCGACCGAATACTAACCAAAAACCCAGCTGATCGATAAAGTAAGGCCCTACCTCAATGAAAAAACAAACTCAATCACCAATCCTAACGGAGACAGTGTGTGCACAACAACCAAACCCATTGCACAATTATCAACAACAACAGCAGCCAAATGCCAAAAAGAGCACACAGGGGTAAATCTAAAAACCCTAAATGGGTATCGGAGAGGCACGACAAATAAGTGGTAGCTATGGTCGTCGCACCACCACCGCCGGCACACCTAACCGGTAGAAAACGGGCATCTGGTCCACCACCAGCTCTACCGCCGCCGTCGCCATCACTATAGACCCAACACACCTAACCATGATCGCCACCGTCACTACAACGGCTAACGGCATCAGCCACAAGGCCAGGGGAAGACAAACAGCCACGACGTCGGTACATGCACCGCAGAGCGAACAAAAACCGAGAGGTGGTGATAGAGCCGGATTCGAGATCGGCGGTCTCCAAAGATTAAGATCACAACCAGAATTGTAAATGAAAGTAAGAACTATTTGCTGCCAATTTTCTTCTATATTTTCTTCATGAAATGCAAGTACAATTTATAGGAAATAAAATGCATGAACTACGTGGCTAGTGGAATCGTGTGTAACCTTGAAGTGCAAGAAAAATTTAACTAACAATGCAAGTGGGTCTCCTAACTACATGCAAGTGGTACGACTACTTCAAAGAAGAACGTGGACATGGAGCCATAGTTTGACCGGACGGTTTGACGGGTTACGGTGGATAGTCCGTATCAGGTGGAGACCCACCATCGCTGGCGACATCACCGGAGAGTTTCTCTCCAAATGAATATCCAGGAAAAACCCACCTAATAAAGAAGAAAGGAGTGCAATAGGCACTTGTACCAGTGAAAGAGAAAACCAAAGTGTTAATAAACAAATAATATTATCACTGTTCAACCCGTTATGGGTTAATAATAGGGTAATTATAATGAGTATGAAAGGTTAAAAGTAAAAGAAGCCCGTCTCAGCCAGTGATTAAGTTTATATGCAAGTCAAATCGATTCACAGGTTATACTGATCAACTTTATATTATAAATCATAAAGAGTATGAAAGAACCTTTTTTTTTTTAAATCGCTTTTTAGATGTAAAGCTAAATATAAAAATGTAAAAATGTTGAACCATACAAACACATTAACTTACCAAAATTAGAACGAAACGTAAAGCTAAATGTAAAAATGTTGAACCACACATGCATGTTAAGTCGTGTTAACTTGCAAAATATAGAATGAAACGAGAATTTATGAAATATGAAAAGGATAAGGAAACAAAGTTGAAAATATAAAAGTCGTGAGATTAAACTATAAAAGATAAAAAGTTCTGGGTTAAAAGTAAATAAAGTCAAATTTGAGAAGTTACATTGCAAAAATTAAAAAGTTTTTGATTAAAAGTAAAAAATCAATTTTTTTTACAAAATCTTTTATGCATAAAATACAACACCATTATGTATTGAAGGGTTGCTAATTAGTATAATATAAATTTGATTGCCTTACTATGAATGTCTTATTGTGATCCTAAGATTATGTACTTCTATGAGTACCTAGGATCTACAGTTATGGAGGGGTTTACCGGACCTATTGCTTAGATACTCATTTGGGTTGTATGGTATGCCTTGCCTTGCATTGTCTCTATGTTTTTGTTAACTGTAGGTGTATGTTGATTACGTTGTTTGTATACTTTTGTTTTAAGTTAGTTTTGTTAGAGATTTATCTTGTCTTTGGTTTTTGGCTATTTAGTTTTAGATGAACCGGTATCAGTATATGCTATCTTATTGTTTGTTGGTCTACGATATCGTCTATCTATGTACTTGCATTATTATGATTGCTCATTGTTACTTATTGTGCGTTGCACCTTTGTATGTTACTTATTACATGATGCCTCTTTTATTACCTTGAAGCTCACCCGAAAAGGTTTCATGAAAACACCTCGTTTACCAACCGAGACAGTTCCGCTTGAAATGTTTACAAGACCAAACATCTTGCTAGTATCATATTTTATAAAATCTTTCCACTAGTAGAGAAGTTATTTTTTGGGGCGGTGAAGACACCCTTTTGGAGTGGTTAAAAACTGCCTCAAGAAATATCGCTCCCAAAAATCCTTTTTTTATTTTTTAAAGTGGTTTTCTTAACCGCCTCAAAAAACCCCCAAAAAATAATTGCTCTGAACCTATTTTGACCATCGTTTATGTTCTTTCGATGGCACAATGGCTAATAATACTTCTTTATGTGCCCCTACAATGTCCACATGCTTCCAGTGGATTTCATATAATGAAGATAGTTATTAGATTCATATGGAGAGAGTACATGAACATATCTAACTATCATAAGATCTCCAGTAAGAATTCTATTTGATGTATGGTGTTGATCACCATATTCGAGTCCAAAATTGCAAAATGCATTCCTATCATAGAAGAAAAATACATATTTCAAACTCAAATAATATGATTTCCACCTCAAAGTATGCCAAAGTTACGAACAAAAACCACTTACTTAAAAAAAGATGACTTTCTATAGAAGCATAAACCGCCCTTACCACCGTTGAGCAACCTTATAATACCGCCATCAACTACCTGCTTGCATCGCCATCGGCCCCTAAAAACATCAAAAGAGCACCAAAATGTACCTACAGCAGAGCGAGCTTTCTGCCAGTATCTCTCTGTCACCAGATCTGGCCGGAAAACAACACACAACCACCAAAAGTTTTACATTAGTTCATACTCATCAGTAATCACTTAAACCCACATAAAAATCAAACAAAATGATGTATCTCACCTAAAAAATATCGTCTCATTAGAAAACTTTGTTGCCACCGCCCACGGCTTAGATTTGCTGCTAACTTGTTTGGTGAGAGAACTTCCACCACGGCAACGGGTCATTTCTTCTCTGTTGTTGTTATTGTTGATATAAAAACCATCACAAACACAATCCGAAGCCTTGTTTCTGGAAAACGTTTTTTGAAGCTACAACTTTAAGATTGGGGTCTCTCTTGTTTTGAACTTGTAACTTTAACTTTTTTGAGCTTAAATCGCTTCAAAAAATCACTTTTAAAAACAAACCGCCCCAAAACATATGCAATTTTGATTTTTTGATGCGATTTGTGATTAACAACTTTTTTAAAGGTGATTTTTTTGAAAACCGTTCTAAATTTTCTTTTTAGACCACCTCAAAAATTGATTTCTGCACTAGTGTCCACCGAGGTATTTGCTTCATCCACATGTGTACGAACATGATTCATCTTGTTGGTCGTGCCCAGCTAGAAACATTTATATCATGTGTTTAATTACGAACATTGGACGTTGGAGCGAAAAAAGTCACTTAATACCAATTTTACCTACGTGTCCAAACATACATTAACGAAACATCATCAACAACGATGATTGGTGGTGGCAAGCCATGAGGATGACATTTGTTGATTTCTTGGAGAATACACAATGGTTCATGATGAGATGGTACGTGATTACTATACTAATGAAGCAGGAAAATTTGCATCTTTGTTAGAATTCTTTAAACATGAAATTACAAAGGCTTTAAGATTGAACCCATTCAAAAATATTTACAGCTTCAAAGCCTAGATCAAAGAACAATTTCATACTAAACAAAATTGATTTCAGAATGGAGGCATCTTCTTCCCCATTCCGTTAACATTTGCAAACAACCCTACAAGATCCTTCCTGTAAGGTAGATACGTTTTCCTCCTCTTTTCTTCTTCTCTTTTTCGCCCGTAAAACTGCTCGTCAACAGGCGTTTTCGCCTTCCATCGCCCGTCGAAATTCGCATTCTCACCCGAATTCCGTTTATGTTTCGGACTATCCGCCATCTTCACCGTCGGATTGTTACCTTCACTGTTGCTCCTGCGGAGCAAATAGCGGAACAATATCAACCTTTTCGATCCAGATCCCGTTGATCTACTCTTGTTGCACTTAGTAGGTGGACTTTCCAATTCATCTGCTTCTGATGATGAATTTGATGAAGATTCGTCTTCTTCACGGATGAATGATGGACCAGTAATGGCTGAAGAAGCATCAGTTTCATCATCTTTTACCAGAAGATCATGACGGTTGAAAACATGAAACACGGTGGAGGCTCGTGAATCGGTCACTTTCGCTGAAGCTTCTTCGTCGCTTAACGAGAACTCGAAGTCATCGCTTTCATGGCGAAATGGAGCAGCTTCTTCCTCACGGATGACTTTGGTGATGGCTGTGGATGTTGTACTGTCATAAGAGTAACAATTGAAGCTTGGAGCGAATGCAGATTCTTCGATTTTCATCTTGAAGGCAGTTGTTGTGTTCTTTTTGTGATTGAAATAGAGGTTGATGAATGATGAATGATGAATGAGAGTTTGGTAGAAGCCAGGGGTACTTATAGCAGCCAGGGGCATTTTTTTAATTTTTAAATCAAGAAGTAGTATTTAAATTTTAGTGATACAATTCCTTATGTCATTACAAACGTAAAGAAAATTGTTAAATGGATTCTCTCTCACCATATATGTTTAAATTATATCATAGATAGTTATCAAATGACAAATTGACAAGATATTTCTTTTGAGTGATTGATGTGTTTCTTATGTAATGATTATATTGGATAGGATGATAAAGAATTGCGGGATTTTTTATGTAAAATGCTATCCAAACAACATAAAAAAAGTTAAATATAAGTTGTTAATTTATAGATCGGTACGAGCACTC
The DNA here is from genome assembly GCA_025506505.1 of Flaveria sonorensis. Lineage (NCBI taxonomy): Eukaryota > Viridiplantae > Streptophyta > Magnoliopsida > Asterales > Asteraceae > Flaveria > Flaveria sonorensis. The sequence continues at coordinate 63,652,749 of CM046437.1, forward strand.
GTGAACATGCAAAGGGGAATCAGTATGGGACATTACTATCAATTAAGGTGCAGATATCTTAATCCATATACATATGTACAATACGGCTATGTCATCACATGTTTCCCATAAAAATATGTCTGCCCATCATCAAAGATGTTATATGTTCTTACTTTTGTACCATAATAGTATAACATACAAGCAGGCGCCTCATTGTGCGGATGACCAAAAACATGCCATTGTGGCACAAGGACAAAGTGATAAAAAAACATGTTCGCATGTAACCTAATATCGACAATATTACCGGACCCTTAAAAAAAATTTTATTAATCTCATACCTAATTTTATAAACATATATACGTCCTTATTTCCTAAATATGTTGAGTTTAGATGTTTAATGAATATTAATGTGTGGTTCCATTCCACTAGCTAGCTGGATCTTGCATGTGGGAATGATATGCATTTGGGTCACCATTTTCCTTCCTTTACTATTGTACTTTTAAATAATAAAGGAAGATGCCATTGACTTTCTAGAAGAGTATAAACAGCAAATCCATGACGTGAGTTATATTATAAGCTATACCTTAGGAAGCACGTTCAAGTTCCCTTTAAATAAATAATCAATATAAGAAAAGAGATCGTTAAGATATGGATTTTTAATATTATTCTTTTAGATATAATATTAACATATCTAGAAGAGTATGATATACTCCAATAGTCAATACTCATGTTCTATCATCTTGACTACTAACCATGAAACTTATTAAGCCATTATAATGTCTACAAATCATTTGTGTATTATTCACAATGTATTCACAAAAATACACAAGGAATAATCTGTGTAGTGTAACTAACTTGTTAAACAAATCTATATTAGTGTTTAAGTAATGACACATCTAGTTAACACATGTCTAGTTCATGTTGAATTGTCGTGTTAAACGCTTTCGTCTCCGATATGACTTGTTTAACACAACATGAGATGTTTTGCTAGCTCTAGTGGCGATTGTGGTGATAGCAGGAGCAGTGATATTGGCGACTGTTATGGCAATGGTAAGATGGTGTTCGCGTTAGTGATAGTGGCGTCGATGGTGTCTATAATGGCAATGATTACGACATTCGTGGTTGAGGCAGTGAAGAAGATTCAAAGGAAGGAATATTGAGTTTTTTAACTTTAATTAACTTACTTCTAATTCATTTGTTCAACCAGACATATAATTTCTATATAGATTGAGTTTTAAGAAAATTATGCTAGCGTGTTAAAAAGATTGTGTATGTGAGTTGGTGGGTCTAACGCACCACGAACCCCAAAGATGACACGTTTGTTCAGGGATTTGCACGAATACAACATGACTAACTCTAAAAAATTTTGCTTTAATATTTTTGCATTACAATACTCTAAAATTGCAAATTAAAAATGCAAACATAATTATAAATTACCATACTAATTTTCCTTTTAGTTTTCGACCTTTGAAATAAAATATCCAAATAGTTAAGTATGGTATAAACACATTTTTTTAATGACCAAATAAATAGGTTAAAGATGATCAAGACAAGGATACATAACTATTATTACTAATTGTATTCACAAGTTTTACCTCTAAAGACCCGGACATGCTTAGACTAAACAAGAATAAGGATTTTCGTATGATATCCTTGTCATGTCAAAGTCAACCCTCTAAATTCTTAAAAGCAATTTAACGACTTACAACAAGCCAAACACCCTTACATGATACATAAAAAAAGTTATGTATTGTACTTACAAGAAGATGTATTTTACTTTTATAACATAGAATATTATAATACATAGAATATTAGCATGCCAATGTATTTTACTTTTATAACATTACTTACAACTCTACTTGTATAAATTTAAAATGTCTACAAGAAGATTAGAAAGAAACATTGTGGGATCTTGTAAACTAATCACATCTATTTGTTTTCTAATAATAAATTATAATGTGTTGTTTGCATGCCAAGGGCTATACTGCTATTGGCTATAAAAGTTTCAAACATAAATTAATAAGATATATCATAACGAGTATGAAGGGTTAAAAGTAAAAGAAGCATGTCTCAACCATTAATTAAGTTCATATATATATATATATATATATATATATATATATATATATATATATATATATTCAAGTCAATTCACACGTTAAACTGATCACTTTATATTAAAAATCATAAAAAGTACGAAATAACCTTTCCTTTTTTAAGTCGTTTTTTGGATGGAAAAAGATTATGCTTAAGTGAAGACTATAATAAAAAGACTAAGAGAGAAATGGGTGTAACATGTGTAATAATTCAATCTTTTTGGATGTTATATCATTTTTTAAAGAACTGTTATCTAAATTAATGTACATGTAACATCCTATAAATTTATCATTCACATAGGTGTGTTTTTAGCATACTTAATACTTATGTATATATTTGTTTGTCTTACTATGCATGTCTAGCTTACTGTGATCTAAGATTATGTATTTCAATGGGTGCCTAGGATCTACATTTTATGTATTTACCGGACCTGTTGCTTAGATGCACATTTGGTTTGTCTGGTATGTCTTGTCTTGAATTGTCCCTACACTTTTGTTAATTTGTAGGTGTATGTTGGTTACCTTGAGTGTATAATCTTGTTTTCACTTAGTTTTGCTCAAGATTTTTAATTTCTTGTCTTGCTTTTTGACTCTCTAAGCTTAGATGAACTAGTATTTTTATATGATATCTTATTATTTGTTCGCTTACGACATCCTTTATCTATGTACTTACCCCATTATGGTTGTTCATTGTTACTTAATTATTGTGTGGTGTACCTTTGTATGTAAGTTATTACGTGATGTGTGTTATTATTATTCTCAAAACGAGGGAAGCCGGTGGTTTTATTGGAAGCAATCACTCTACCATTCAAGATGGAAAGGTTTGCCCCCCATCCTACCCTACCTCTTAGAGACTCTACATATAGTCAAACTATGCGTGAAATAAAATGGTATGTGTGTGTGTGTCTTTGTTTGTTCTTTGAATGGCTAAGAAGTTGTGCCCTGGTATGATCACTAGAAGTTTGGCCTAAAGTATCACATCTTTTTCATTTTAACCCCTTCCACCTTGTTTTTCTATTCAAGTTGTCATATCAGTAAAATTCTCTTTCATACTAAAAGATAAAGTTGTTTCTTTCGATTTGATGTCTTCAATGAATAAGTATAACGACGATCATGAAGGAGGGTACTTTTCAAGCTGTTCAAATATCTTGAAACTCACTTGGAAAAATTTCCTTGAAAGCAGCTCGTTTACAAACCACAAGACAGTTCGGCCTAAAGCGTTTACAAAATCAAGCATCTTGCTAGTATCATATTTAATAAAATTTTCCACCATGGTATTTGCTTCATCCACACGTGTACGAGCATGATTCGTCTTGTTGGCCGTGCCCAAATACAAACGTTTATGTCATGGGTTTAATCACGAACATTGGACGTTGGAGTGACAAAAGTCAATACCAATTTTACCTACGTGTTCAAACAAACATTAACTATTGTTATGCCCACGTCATCATCAACGATGATTGGCGGTGGCAAGCCATAGGGATGACAATTGTTGGTTTCTTGCAGAAGACACAATGGCACATGAGTTATGATGCAATGGTACGTGATGATTCTACTAATGAAACATATAAAATGCACATCAGCCGTATATCAATTGGTTTGTAAGGAAACATCTTATGGTTTTTCAAAGTAAAGGTCTTGTGTTTTAGTCTCATTTGATTTAATTAGGTCCGGCAAACCTAACACATAAACTTAAATTTGGGTTCATATGGGTGTTTCTAATGACATGCTAGGTCATTTTGGGTATGTGAAAATTTCAAAATAGGTCAGGATGAATTGAATCAATAACAAGAAATTCAGTAGATGGATCAGAATGGGTTTTATGTTTGAAACTAAGAAGGTTGAAATGGATAGTAAGTTATCCAACTATTAATAGTCTAGCACTTTGTTATTTTTCGAACTTTAAACTTCATAATAAAGATGCACAATAAACGGGTTTAGGATGCGACCAGAAACCGACCCCGGTTCAACCTGGTTCCGACCCGGTATAACCCGACGTATCAAACCGGGTTCCTCATCCGTTCACCAACTCGGTTTTTAACCGGGGGAATTTTCCAAGACCCGACCCGGTTCAACCCACTATAAATCCATCATATTATTTAAAATTACATAATACGAACCCGGGTTGGACGACCCCGGTCAAACCCGATCTAGAATTTGTTGACCACGACCCGAACCGGGTTCAACCCGACATGGTTTGGATTTTAAACCCGGTTGTGCACCTCTACTTCATAATATGAGCTTCAGATATCTTGCATTTGGTTGTCTTCCTCTTGTTTTAAGTTCATGTGATTTATGTTCATGACTTACGATTTATGTCGTAAATGTATTTGTATAATTGTTAGTGTTGTTTTAATTACTTTCATTGCCCGTTTTGATTTTGCTGCTAAATTGCTAAATTATTCTAGATGTTATGAAGATGCTCTCTTAAAGTTTAATTCTAGATGTTCTTTCAACTCATTCCAACTCTCGCTCCCATCACTATTAAGTTTTGGGTAAATTTTAGAACCGACCCGTCCTGACTTGAACTCATCCTGATCCGAAACTATTCTAACCCGAACCCATGCTGACCTTTTTTTTCAATAACTCATTCCGACCCAAACCCATCTTGACCCAACCCCATCCTGACCTGACAATTAACCCAATCCAACCCACCCATTTTGCCACCTCTAGATTCAATATGTTTTAAGTGGGTCAGAGGTTTTGTCACAGTGGGCCTTTGCGTTGTGGATTTCCTTTGTAATGATGGGCGGGCCGAGTCGCTAGCGCTGTCTGTATTCGTGGTCGTGGGTTGTCTTTCGCCAATGGGTTTACCCAGTGGCCGGGTTTAAAGCATTCGTTGGCTGTTAAAAAAAAAAAAACATATAAAATATAAAATATGAAAGAGTAAATATTTGTTGAGGTAATTAAGAATCTTTGCTAGATGGAATATGTTATACACTACATGAGTTCTACTTATTTTTCTTCTAGAGGTTTGCTACATTTAAAAAAAAAAAAAAAAATTTGTTACATACTTGAACTATTTTTTTGTTTGGCTGCACTTGGTATTTTTAAACAAAAGCAATGTTTGTTAATTTGAACCAGTCGATCACCATGTGGGTTTACTGATGGGGCCGGTCGAAGAGATCGAACTTAATTATCAAATGATTTCATAATTAGATTCAGAGTATGTTACCCTTTAAATTTTTATTAAAAATTATTTTTTCGTTCTTAAATTAAGAAAATGACCCAAAAAAGTAATTTATGTTTATATTTTGTCTCAATTTAAGTCATCTATAAATTTGTCCTAATATACCTCAAATTTAAAAAGTAAAGACCATTTATTTTAGTATAAATGATTTCAACCGTGACAACCTAAAAACATAAAGAATGCTTTTGTTATGCAATCCACTAAAGTGTTATATTTTTCAATAGTTATATTTTTACATATTTCTGAAAACTTAAGATCAAGTTACCGAAATTTCCAAGTAAACCTTGAAGTTCACGTACATCGCAAATAGTATCAAAAGTCGTTAATTTGAGATTCACTTGCATCCTGCACTGAAGTTCATTTGCTGACTTAAGAAGTAAGTAGATTAAAAGCCCAACACAAACTGGTTAACAGACTGAGACCAATTACAGTCTAGTAGCCCAATTTGCACACGTATTTAACCAATTTGTAGCCCAAAATATGACCATTACAGGTCCAGACCGAGACCCAAGGTGCTATTACCGACCCATTTTATATTTTCTGTTTATTCGGGAAGTCAAGTCCGACAGCCTTATCAGATGGGCTATAAGATTACCATTTTAGTACACCTTGGTAGCGCGATATCACAATCAGTGTTTTTAGGATCAGATCGTATCGGTTGGACTGAGAACCGGTCATCAAGACCAGTCCAGTTGAGTGTATTTGGATTGCTTTTAATTGGACCGGCCGGTAACCAGCTGGTCTAGATTTCAAAAAAAAAAAAAAAAAAAAAATCTCTTGCAAATTCTCATTTTTGATTATTTTTAATAATTTATGATATATATATTCATTGATTAATTCTTAATATGTTATCTTAAAAGTGTAAACATGTTTTAAACATATAGTATTTTTTATATTTTGTTTTTGAACTAAATATATGTAAAAACATAAATAATACAAACTTTTTTACATGACATTTAGTTATTAAATCAAGTTCAATCGATCCTACCAGTCCAACCAATAAACCTCTTAAACGACCGGTCCGGTTTTAAAAACAGATCACAATCGGACACGGAAACTCATTATACTTGCGATGATTTCAGATTCAAAGAACAAAATCACGTTCCATTACTTCACAACGAAATCATCTTCCCCATTCCGTTTACATTTGCAAACAATCCTACATTCCTACCAGAACCGTCCTGTAAGGTAGATACGATTTCCTCTTCCCGAATTCACTTTCAGCTCTTCTTCGCACGTAAAATTGCTCATAAACACCCGAATTCCGTTTCTGTTTCGGACTATCCACCTTCTTCGGAGTTAACATCACCACCGCCTCCTTACCTCCGCCGTTGATCCGCCGGAGCAAATACCGGAATAATATCCACCCTTTCGATCCAGATCCCGTTGAACCATTCTTCTTCCATGCAGTAATCACCGGTGACGATCCACCGTTCGCCGTAGGCCTCCACACGCAATAACTTCCAGAAGTCGGATTCTTCGATTCAACTCCTTCTAATGATGAATACGAAGAAGTTTCTTCTCGTTCACCGATAAACACTTTCCTTAACGAATTTGTAATGGCTGAAGAAGCATCAATTTCATCATCCGTCGCTTTATTTTCACGATTTACGAGAAGATCACGGTTGAAAACAGGAAAAACGATCTCTTTCGCTGAAACCTCTTCGTCGTCGCTAATCACTAACGAGAACTCAAAATCATCGCTTTCGACGCTTACGATTTGGTGAAATCGAGAAGCTTCTTCTTCACGGATCACTTTGGCGATCGCTGTGGATGTTATATTGTCATTAGAGTAAGAACTGAAGCTCGGAGAGAATCCAGAATATTCGATTTTCTGTTGTGGTTGCTGCATTTTGATGAGAATTGTTAGGGTTTTGGTTGTTTGATTGAAGAAGGTGAAAGATGAGTTGTTGAATTAGGGGGATGATGATGAATTGATGAGAATGTGGGTATTTATACGTAGAGGGGATGTGGTGTGAGTGGGGTCTTTTTTCTTCTCAATCACGAAATTATTTCAGGTGAGGTAATCGTTTACGTCATTAGTAAAATAAAGCAAGTTGTTAACGCTGTTTTCTCTTTAGATACGTGTTTAAATGAGAGATGCTAGTTTCATTGGTGTTATGTTTTAAATCGTTGTTTATGTTTTATTGAATAATATATAAAGTGGATAAAGTTTCCTTTTTTGGGAGATGATAGGACTAACTCTAATAGTCTCACGCACCAATTTGAAAAACAACAAAACAAACAAACAAAAAATCATCATCAAGATGAACATTTTAACTTGTATTTTTACTAAAACAATAATACTTTTTACGTTTTAAAAAAATATGAGTTAAATCTTAGTCATATGTATAAAAAGTTATTGTAAATCTTAATCGTCTAAAAAATAGGTTAAATTATAACCACCGGGCTAAAATGAGTTAATTTTTTACATCTGTATTGATTTGATTGGTTGTTTTTTTTAAACTTAAAGTACTTTTAAAAAAATTTGTGCATGCTAACTTTTTCTTCACGGACAGAGCTTACTTGAGCTCAGTGGCGGAACCAGTAATTTTTTCCTGATGGGTCACTATTTTTCGGTGATTTGATTTGTAACTAAACAATATAGAATTTTTCGGGTTTTCGGGTCGGGAAAGAATGGTTTGAAACCAGGTTTCTACTGTTCCAGTTCGGATTTGACTGGTTTTAAAGCATAGGGTTTAACTGATTTTTACTATACGGTTCGGTTTGTATCCAAATCTGACTTAACCAAACTAGCTTCTTAACCGGCTTCATTTCTCAACCTGTTTTTTTTTCATAATGGAAGTATTAATGTTGAAATTTTGCAATATTATGATTCAGAAAACATAACTAAAACAGAATAAAAGATATTTGACTTTCCAGAACAGTATCACCCTATGAAATCCATGACGTGAGTTGTGCGGAAAGCAACAGAACAAGCTTTTAGACAAAGGACGTTATTATTTTATATTATTGTGCATCTTTAAATCAATATTGTTTGTAATGAATAAACTGTTAGAGCACTGGCTTTCAGAATATAAATTTAAATGTATATGAATATTATTTTTTATTATTTACAACTTCAATATACAGTGATACAATAATAAATACAATAATTACAAATGTTTAATTCTAGAGAGGAATTATACAAAAGACAACAATTTTGTTTGACTAAGTAAATAAAGAATAATATTCAATTAATGATGATTTAATTTGTGGTGTTGATACAGAACCCGTGTTGCAAAGTCAGTATTGAATCATAAAAAATAACATCAAAACGTTAATAATATTAAGCATGTTGAATCTCTGTGCGTTTCGTCATAGACTGGACTCGGTTCTCACGAGTTGCCACTTAAAACATAACTCAATTTTGAATAAACTCTAGATTAAAATAAACACAAAAACGTGTAAAGTCACTAATTTACGTTGATAAAGTTCATAACTTTGTAAAAAATAAACAAAACATGTTAATAAATCAACATTGAAACGTCGAAAAAATTGAAATGGTTATAAAAAACTAACATCGAATATATCTAGCACCGATGGAGTAAATTCCAGGATCCACCACTATAGATGAGAAAAAACCGGTTTGGATACCAAAACCGACCCACGTCCATAAAAAAACCGGCTTGGGCCAAACCGGTTACAAAACGATCCAAACTACCGCTTCAGTACTCAGTTCAACACCCTGCTATTCCAACCCGATTTTAAATCGGACTGGTTCCCAAACCTATTTTAAAACATAGTCGTTACCCAAAGTTATTGTGATTGTTATTTGGCAGACCGCAAATTTGACCTTTTTTATATCATTATACCCCCTTAAGTTATAAATATGTAGTAAGTGTTTTGATTGAATCATAACAATTTAAAACGTTCTCTACTCTCAAAAATCTTAAAAACACCCAATACCCCCCTTGTAAGTCTTTAATTTAAAATAAAATTAGTGAACTATTAATTACATAGTAAATTACAGATTTTGTGCTTTAAGTATACTTAAAATTATAGATTTTGTTTTTAAACTTTGATAAGTACACCGAGTGTCATTTATTTGAAAACTTATCACGTTTTATTTCTTTTATACTAATAAAAGTTAACTTTTTCTGTTAGTTTTGTGTAAATTACTATTTTTCTCTTACCTCTTAAAGGACAAAACGTGTAACTTTCATTAATCTTTTAATTTTTTTGTTTTTGTTTTTATTTTTTTCACTGCACTTTATTTTGTTTTCTCTTTTTTAATCACTTCTTTTATAAACTTATTTTTTATTTTATAATTGACAACTTTGCCCTTAATCCTTAAAATGACGAAATGAGTTATTATTAATCTTTTATTTTCTTTATTTATGTTTTTTAATTTACTTTACTTACTTTTCTTTATTTTTAATCACTTTCGTTAGAAAAATCATCTTAAATATTAGTAATAAATTAGTTTTAATTTTTTGTAATATATAATTTTATTTATAGATTTTAATTTTACTAAAAAGTTATTTTAATTTGTTCACTTTGTTCATTGTCTTTCTAATAAAACCAATAAAAATTAGACAACTTGGTTTTTAATTTTTTTGATACAAGATTTTTTAGTAGTTTCGAATTGTTTGGTTTAAATATTTATGTTCGAAAGCGATTGGAGAAATTAGAATGTTGGTTTATGATTTGAATTTTTAATTATTCGTATTGAATTAAATGGTCTATTTTGAAATATAAATATAGTGTGAGAGCTTGTAACTTTAATTTAAAATAAAATGACTAAAAGATTTTCAAACAACTACTCAACAGTTTTTAAATAAATAAATCATTTAAATTTTATTTAATTAAATGCACTATTAATCAAGGTGTTATTTAAATAGTTAATAATGAGTTTTTATCATTGTAAATCATAACCAAATTATTGAAAATAAAACGAAATCAAACCAAACAATTACAAAACGTTTTGTTTTGGTTTGGTTTTACGATTAAGTTTGCTGAACCTTTTATAGTAAAAACACTTAAAACTCAATGTATTAAGCAAAGCTTAATTATACGTATAGTCCAACTTAGAATAATTATAACCAAGTAAAACAGAAAAAGTCACATCCTAAAATCATACGGTCTCTAATAGGTTTATAATATATCCGTAAGCCAAACTGTTTAACATAGTTAAAAATTCTTATACCAAAAAGCTAATAAAAAACAACGGTGAAACAAAACAAATAACTAGTTTAAATTTCATAACATAAAAAAAATATTTTGAACTCTCTAATTTGTAAGGAAAATTTCACAAAATAGTAACCAAGTTTTAGGAATGTTCCAATCAGGTCATTTATTTTTCTAAATGTTCCAATCAGGTCATTTAACTTTGGTTTGATGTTCTAATCCTATGTAATTAACATGATTAACGGATAATTGTTTTTCTAACCATCTCCCTCTACCTGGACCGTCGACCACCCTTCTCCTCCACAACTCCACCTTCGAACACCCCTCTCCCTCCACCTTTGACCACCTCCGACCACACCATCACTGTCGTCCCCCCACCATCGTCTCTCCAAACATCTGCGACCCACCCAAATCCCCGCCCCATCACCTGCAACCCACCCAAAACGCCCCATCACCTTCAACTCCATCACTTGTGACCCCTCCATCTTCGCCCCATCATCTTCGACCACCATCACCCTCCCAAACTTAAGCTTTTTAAGCTTTACCTGCTATTCAGGTTAAATACATAGGATTTAAGCATCAAAATAAATTTTAGTGATCTGATTAGAATAAAAAAGTTTATGAGTTACCTAATTAGAATAATTTTAAAACTTGATTACTATTCTCTAAATTTACCCCCTAATTTGTATTCATACAATTAGAAAAGTAGATAACTATATTCTTAACAAAAATATATAATGAATTAAAAATCTATAAATAAAAATATATTTTATAAAAAGATTAAAAATAATTAAGGAATAATATTTAAGATAAGTTTATAAAATAAGAAGTGATTAAAAAGATAAGGTAAATAAAATAAAAACAAAAAACAAAGAAATTAAAGATTAGTGACAATTGCAGATTTCGTCCTTTAATAAGTAAGGGCAAAATGGTCATTTACATAAAACTAAATGAAAAAGTTAACTTTTGTTAGTAAAAAAAACATAAAGCGTGATAAGTTTTCAAATAAAAGACGTTTGCTGTATTTATCAAATTTTAAGGATAAGATCCATAATTTTAAGTATACTTAAAAAATAAAATTTGTAATTTACTTTTAATTATATTATTTTATTTAACTTTGATTTTTTTCTAAAAAACAAAAAAAAATCTAAAAATCGGTCTTTTTTTATATCGGTTTGGGCCTGAACCAGTCGAGAACCGACCCAAACCAATTGGGATAGGTTTATGATTTTTCTCACTCAAACCGATTTAAAACTTGAACCAGTTTACCTCCAAACCGATTTTGACCGTCATTGACCAAACCGGTTAGATTTGAAACCCAAACCATTTTTTAAAAATAAACGATTTGTACACCTCTATCCACCACTGATTTCTACCCAAGCTGGATTAGACGAAAACCCAATTTGACCATCTTTGACACACGCTAAAGAGGTTTTAAACCCAAACTGATTTTGGGCCTATTAATAGTAGGCCTTTTGTGAGTTGGACGTATAGTACCAAGTTCAGCCTATTAAACCTTCAAAAACGGGCCTAGTTGGGCTTTTTTAGTTGTTTTGACCCAATGGTTTTCCAAGAATCCTGGTCCGTTTAATCCAACATCAAGACTTTATCATCCCATATATTGACATAAGATTTGAATTTATCCATGACCACTTTGTAGTGAAAAACATGGATTACAATAATTACAACTAATATATACACTAGCATTTACATCTTACATACTACATGTTAAACAAAGCCCCTTCCATCCCAAACAAACATGATAGATAGAAAGGCTATGTTGGTAATTTCACGTAAACAAACAAAACCCAACCCTATATCTCCCTGTGGCTGTGCTTCATCTTCTCACTCAAATGGTCCATTTTATCCTTCACCCTACCAGGCAACTCACCAGCACTCACCTCCTCACACCCTTCGGACCGCCTCCGCTGAATTTCATCATGATACATTGGATGAAACCGCGTTTGAAAAGCTCTATATAGAAAATAAGGTAACAGGGTTGATGCAACCACCAAGAAAGTGGTCATCCAATAAAACGGGCTCGGGGCACACGCTTCCACAAAAACTCGATAAGCTGTTGTTGACCATTCGGGTTTTATGTACCCGTAGATGACCAAAAATACATACCAAAAGAAGATGCTACCCCAGATGAAGAAGTGTTGAATCCAAGTGAAGTAGTTGATGGATAACGCCATCTGACAGTTGACCGCCCACACGACACAAGTGTACATTAGGACACCGAGGATTTCGTAATCGATGACGTGGCCATCTTCTCGGAAAGCTTGGTGGATTGTTGAGTTTTTGCAAATGAAGAAGATAATCATGGAACTTAGAACACCGTTGAACATCCACCCGAGGATTCTTGGCCAGTTGAAGAGAATGTTTTGCACTCCCTCTTGATATAGCAACGGGTACTGCCAAATTTAAATTACAGGTCAGGTACAACTTTTTTAATGTAGCTGGTATTTGATAGAATTTAAAAAGTGATTATTAATTGTTTTGAAAGTATGTGATTCTGAATAATCACAGAAAAAAAATAAAAAATAAAAAAAACATGATAAGTTGTAATAAAATGGGTTGTAAGTGTCTGTTTAGGTTTTCTTTTTGTATGAAGTTGTAATAGTCTGATTAATGTTAGCATAAAATACCAATGTACTTTCACTTTTGTCCAGTTTCACTCTTTTGTACATTTGAGTCATTACTCATTAGAAGATGTTTCTCTGTCCTATTTGGGTCATTATAGGGTATTTTAAAGAACACTTAAACGGGACAAAAACTTTTATTGCAATTCACAATAATGACCAAATGGTAAAAAAAAAATTTGCATAATGACTAGAACTGGATAAAAAACCATCTTTCAAGTAAAACAGGGCGACTGTCAAGGTGCATAGGTATGATACACAAAAAAATAAAAGTTAAAACTAAACATGTGTTAATCTAACTGTGAAAATGCACTGGTATTTGATAATAAATTTTCCGGGCATGATTTAGAATTGATTATCTAAGTAGTTAGATAATCAAAAGCATGTGCTAATCCAAACATCTCATTAGAAATCCCAAACTATTAACAGATGCCAATATGCATGAAAATATTACCTTTAGACAGAGTCGTGCAGACACATCTTGATCAAAAACACCAAGAGCAATGACAGGAAGCGAGGTGAAGAAAACATTGTAAAATGACATGTACCAATCATTGTAAGCAGGTTGGCCAGAGAAAGAAGCATGGGCCTCAAACCAAAAAAGTGTAAACCCAAAAGTAATGTTTTTGTAGAAGAAATAACATATCTGCATTTAAAATTCAAAAAATTATCTTTTAAACTTTTACCTACATTACAAACTTTAATATTTTGAAGAAAGAAAGAGAATAAGATTATGAAATATGTTTTTACCATCATAGCTATTCGCCTGTAACACCAATGTCCATGTACCAACAATAATCTTTCAAGAAAACGAAACTGAGCTATTGCAAAATCGCTTGCCATCACAGCCTGCAATTCCATATAAGAATTAAGAACACAATCAGCTGTCAACTAAAACTACCAAAAACCCATAATTTGTTGTTAAAGAAAATAAAATTAAACAAAATATGAAAAAAGAACCTGCATTCCTTCTGCACCACTAATTCCAACTCCAATATCAGCTTCTTGAAGCATCCCAACATCATTTGCCCCATCACCAATTGCTAATGTTGTCTTTCTTGTTCCTTCTTTTACCATCTTAGTAACCTACATGGTTATAAAGTTACACAAGTTTACATTAACATAATGTCCATTAAATAAAAAATGAAGTATATCTAAGAAAATACTTACAAGGGCTTTTTGTTTAGGGGAAGAACGGCAGCAAATGACAGACGAACAATTAATTGCGACTTCTAAAAATAATCTTTCAAGATTTTTATCAAGAGCAAAAGCTAGAGACCTCCCATCAATTATTAAAGCAGAGCTACTTTTAGCTAAATCAAGTTCTGATCTTCCTTCTTTCAGTTGCTTCTCTACGCTTTCTCTAGATGCCTACAAAGAATGAAATTTCTAAAATATTTAACAGGCAGATATGGTGATAAATAAATTAAAATTTGTAATGAACTTCATAGAGAAACTTTACCTTAGCGATGGCCTCCCTGTCTCTTAGCTTTTCTAAGGCATTAACATCAGGAGAATCTAATGTGATTACAATTTGTTTCATTCCTTGGGCTAGTAAACGGCAAGCATACCTGTACATGTCGACAAGTAAAAGTCAATGATTTATGTGAATTATGTAGAAAACAAAACTAACATTAAACTAAACTAAATTTGTGACTTACCCTATATTTATTGCAGTCTCCATCTTATCACCAGTTAACACCCAAATCTTAATCCCAGCATTTGCAAGTTTCTCTATGCATTCAGGAACCTTAAACCAACATAATATTGTAGAGTGAGATCAGGTTTTAATTCTAGCAATTGTAGGCACTAGTAGAGATGCCAAAATGGGAAGAGGCCAAAACAGGTAAGTTTGGTCAGGCCTGGGTTGCCCCAAAATAATATTTGTATATAAGATTGTTTTTTCAGTAAATAACTAGTATGGCAGGTGTAATTACAAAATTTGATCATAATTGCATAATATTTTTTTAGAATGCGCAAGCCACGCTGATTGGGTAAAGGGTCGAAACTCGAAACAGGCAATTTTTTTATGGGTTGGGACTGGTTGGGTCAACTTAAAATAGTATTTGAAGTAAAAGTTTTATTCTCTGATAAATAATAATAATCTTATCCTTTGAATAAAATGATTTAGGAGGTTTTATGCCATAAAATACAGCCCGAATCAACCCCTTCACAAATAAATGGGTCAACATAGCCAGCACTAGCATCTAGAATAATAACAAAATATGGGACCAAAGAATGACTTATTATGCTCACCCCCTTTTGAAGTTTGTCCTCGACTGCTGTAGCACCAAGTAGAATCAAGTTCCTTTCGATCTTCTCAGCAGCAGCGTCTACCAAATTGTCCCGATCTTGTGAGACTGAAGTTTTGGCTGACAAGAATTCTTTTTCCCATGTTTTATATTCTTCTTCACCAAGAGTGCGATATGCAACTACTAAAGTCCGTAAACCTGCCTCAGCATATTTGTTGATATGATTCTTCGTTTGATCTTCAAATGGTTGGCTTTCTTTAGAGAGTCTTTCAAACATGACACTGAACGCATGCAACAAATAATGTAAATTAGCAGTTTTAATTTGTGAGTGATTGCAGTCTACATATTAATGTCTCACCTGTCAGCACCCTTGCAAAGTAAGAACAGCTGATTTTCTGCATTTCTGACTATCACTGACATCCTCTTACGAGCACTGCTGAATTCTATCATATTAAGAAGCTCATATGATCTGTGAATAGCAAAATACTAAAACAATGAACCAACTATTTAAATCATTTTGTTCAAAAACTTAGATGATTATTGCAATTATATAATTTTGGTAATTGTATTTGACACACTAGTTATTTATAAAAAATATTGGAATAGTAGGGTTTCGAGTCAACTCAACCAAAGCGACAAGTTTTCAGCCTGCAACTAAAAGGTTACCCTTTTGACCCGTTACCAGCCTCACTTGACCCTCCCATTTTGTTACCTCTAGAGAAAGTAATGTCAGCTCAAATTTAGTAAAAGGAACTAATTTTCTTGATTATTTTCTAGCATATCCTACTATTCCAGATTAACAGTTATAGTTTAAAAGGTGCATGGATAGCAACTTGCTTTTGCTTAGTAGCTCTCATATCCGCAATGAGCGTCGAAAGAAAAATATCAAATAAGTATATGTGAAAAAAAATTATCTCACCTGTCAACCTTTTTTCCATTCTCAAATTCATGCAAAAAGATGTTTGTTTGTGTCCTTTGAAAGAACTCAAAACCAATTTCTCTAGCAGCTATGACAAAAGCAGCTTCATCTGGTGACTCAGCTTCATATGAAAGCTCACCAGTGTCTCTATTAACATCAGGTATAGCTGTATGGCAAATAGCTAACACACTAAAAAATTTCTGTATAATATCTGAGTTAGGTTCATTGACCCATTGACCATCCATAATCCGTTCATCGTAAAAATTGAAACCTTTGATTGATTTCCCTGCTTTCAGAGAATGGCCATCTGATATGTTTGAGGTATTACCAGCATCAAGCTGCTCAACATTTTTCCTTTTTGCCAGAGCTAATTCCACTTCTGTCATACCACGGCCATAAGAAACACCCGCTATTGAGCATTTAACAAACTCCATTGAGTTGCAGGTTAAAGTTCCGGTTTTATCAGACAAAATTGTATCAACCTGACCCAATTCTTCATTCAAATTTGATGTTCTTGCGCGAGCTGGTCTGTTTGTTTCTTCATGGTACATGTCCTGATCTTGATTTATGAATATGCTCTGCAACACCTTGACCATCTCAATGGAAACATACAATGATATTGGAATTAAATAGCCGTATAACATAAGGCCAGTTAAGAAATGTAGAAATGCAGCTAATACGGGTCTTTCCGGGTCATAAAGAACAGTAGTACGACTTGGTTCAAGATACCACCTTTCATAACTTCCGTGGTTCAAATCCCTATTGGTTCTTAGGCCGAAAAAGATTGACCCGATGAAAGATATAGAAATCAAAGTGCTAAAGAGAATGTAGATTATTTTGTCCATTCTTCTTTCTATTTTACTTCTTTTAGAAGGTGGGTCTGTAGCATTCTGCATTACTTTAGTATCATGCCCTGTGAAAATAACCACCCCATAAATGTATTCAGTGTTTCTAAGCTTTGAGTCTCTTAACAGAATCTGTTGAAGCGAAAGTGGATGCGGATCATTATTGTAGATTAAGCTCCCAACGAATGAGTATAGATCCTCATTTGGATCTTCACATTTGACCACTGCCTTGAATTTGTGAAATGAGCTATCAT
The DNA here is from genome assembly GCA_025506505.1 of Flaveria sonorensis. Classification (NCBI taxonomy): domain Eukaryota; kingdom Viridiplantae; phylum Streptophyta; class Magnoliopsida; order Asterales; family Asteraceae; genus Flaveria; species Flaveria sonorensis. Next base: position 63,670,056 of record CM046437.1, read on the forward strand.
CATTTAAGGAAGCTGTGAAATCAAATGCATGTTTTATTTTCAGATTAGTTTCTCCATCGAGATTCATGGTTTCAACGTAACAAATCCCATCTGGGTAGCTTGATGAAAGGAGAAGAAGATCTGCAGGAAAATATTCATCCTTGTAGACCTTAACAAGATCACCAACACGTAAATCTTTCCATTTGTGTTCAGAAAATGAGTGATCTCTATAAACATGGATCTTTCTATTGTTCGCCTTTATGTCCTGAAATCAGAATGAAATGAGCGTATTTGAGAAGTGATTCAAACAACTTGGCAGAAAACCTAGCATAGAATATATACACAACTCCTATTTTAAGTACATTATAATCATAATTTCAATTAGTGAAAATACTAATGTTTGGTTTTTTCCCCTTGTTAGAGAGAAATTTGCAGCATCGTGACGTCAGTTGATCCAGATAAGTTTATACATATAATCCTATAAACATACATTCCCGTGAATCGTGATATGCCATGTATCATAACAATCTGAATAGCTGCTTTATAATATGGAACTGCATTGTTGAAGCCTGGAACCAAATTGAAATTACAAACTACATGGCTAGGCCAGAAAATCTATAAAGGGGAGAAATTTAAATCTATGATCACATATGACATACACTAAAAGTTCAAACACATATGCTAACTGCAGAAGTTGGTAACAGGCAGGACCAGTCACATATGGCATATGCTATCCCCTCTGATCTGGATTCCAATTCTAACACTATCAATCATGTATAGCATCCCCACAATATGCCACATGACGTATTGATTGCCATCATGGTTTCTAATAAAGACAATAGAAGGAAAGATATTTGAAAATTGTGACATGAGATGTTTCAAAGGTTATCTATACAACTGATGAAACCATTCTCCCCTGATGATTCCATTTTGGGCATACCAAACAAGGTAGGCATACTGCAGATCAGAATATCAGATACACATAACAGAATTTAGCAAAACTATGAATCTAAGAAACAAATACCAAAAATAACAGCTGTTTACCTGCTTCCGGCGTCTCCAATCTTCCACACCTTCCTTCGCCATCGTAGCCCCGATCACCACCAGCAGAGGAAAAAGAATACTGGAAGCTCGAAACGGTGCCAACGGACTGAATGACACACAAGCTACAACAAGAAAGTAAATATTTGCAACCCGCCTAAACTGCTCAAACAAAGACTTGGGGAAGAAATTGACCGCCGTATACTTCGTCGTCGAGACGTAATTACCACGGTACCGGAGCTGAAGCGCCTCTGGATTATCAGGATCGTTGCAATACACAACTCTAGAATAACCTTTCTGCCCGATTTGACCGTGTTCATCTCTCGTTGAAGGCCGAAAACACGACAGAGAATAAATTTTACTAAACTGCACCTTCTCATTCCTACCAAACGCCATCTCTTCCGATGTATATCCCCCCAAAAAAAACCCTAATCTACTGAAAATGATCAATCTCCCCTTCCAAATTCCAATTACACAGAGCTATCACTTTATTACAAATTACACACACTCCGACGATAAAAACACGTAGTAAAAGTCAACGTACAGTACAAATCAGAAACACATTCATAAATACCGCAGAGATTACACAGATTTAGAACCATAACTAACATTAACTTAACAAACTAACATCCAATTACAGCAAATTACAGATCTCGAGAGCTTGATCCGAAACTCGATGTTGAAAATGGAAACCGCAACGAAGCTTTAAGTTTCAACCTAAGTGTATGAAGATCAACAAGTGCAAATTCGTTATAGGAGTTTGTGAAATCAAAGTTGAAGCGTTTGAGGTCGGAATTGAGCTGTTGACGAAGGTTGAAAACCCTAGAAGAAGGGAGATAGAAGAAGAGAGTAGAGGAAATTCCTTACTTTGGTCAGAAGTTGCAGAGATCTCTTACTTCCGCCATTAATTCACTAGTAAATGGTGTAGATATGGATATATGCACATGAGTGTGTAGTATATTATATGAATATATATGAATGTTTGTAGAGGAGTAGCTAGCTTGCTGACCTATTGCCGTTCTTACAAGCAAACAAACACAAAATGATATGCAAAACATACTTTAAGTTCTTTTTTGCATATTAATCGTAACAATGATAATCTTTTTAATTTCTTACATGTTTATGGTATTTTTTAAGGCCACGTAAGTCATTGACAAGCGTCGTTACTATACGAAACGTTGGGACTATGGCCTGGCAGGTCTCTGAAAAAAAAGCTCGTACATCAATTTGTTTCTATCAGTTTCAAATCCGATATTATCATCAAAAGAAAACTAACTATAAGTTAAAAAAGTTTATAATGTGAGACTTAAACTCAAAAGCTATTATTTTAACTAGATTAGTGTATATTGTTGTGTGTTTGTTGGTAAATTAATGAATAGATAAATAGATAACTATATCGTATATATTATATATAGAATTTAAAGTTGTATTGTTTTATGTATAATTACACAAAATTTAGAAAAAGTACGGTTTGTTTTAAAGAAATATTTCTAAAAAGGATGAAATATTAGTTTGATCTCAAAAATCAAAATTCGTGATCAAAAGCCACGTTATAATATGTTATACGATTTAATGGTATACAAATATATTTTCGAACAATAATATTTTTGGCGAGTATCAACATGCCAATGTCGGTTCATCGTACCACGCAACGGATATCGGTGTTTTTGTGGTTGACGTGACCTTCACGTCCTTGACTCAGATCAAAATAAGCTTTAGGTAGAGGCAAAATACGAACTTGGACAAAATAAGTCCGGCAAAAATGAGTCGGGTTAAAACAAAAAGCATACGATGCTAAAAGAATTTATAAACCACAAACTATAACATAAATCTATTTATTAAAATAACCTTTTTAAGCTAGTTACATAATAAAATTTATCCCCTTATAATTGTCCTCTACATGACTTTATGTTTTACAACCACTCAATTTATAAACCATCAAATTAACACAAACAATTAAATTAACATCGATACAAATATTAAGAACAAAATAAGCACAAAAAATCACATAAACTTATAAATATAAAATAATATTGTTACAAATATTAAGAAGAAACTAGGCACACAAATTTTGTGTAGACTAATAAAAATAAATTAACATAAAAACAAATTATAATAGTGTGTTGTGAAGGAATCAAAGATAGTCTAAAGCAAAATATGAAAAATAAGATTTAAACTTCATTTTAGGAAAGGGAAAAAATGGCCGTACAGATTCGTTCATGCAAAGGGAAAAAAGCGTTGTTGTTCGTGAACACAAGAAATAGATCTTCTGCTTTCCGTTTCTGGAACTCTTCGCCCACACGGCATCATTACCGTACATGTGTCACACATCTATCCGTCAAAAACAGTTCACTTTCCAAAAATTAATATCCATGTAGGTGTCGCCCTCGTAATTTTTATTCTTTTATTTTAGAACGGTTAAAAGGATTACTAAAAGGTTATTTTCTCGTCTGATCTTATTAATTACTCAAGTACGTAACCTTGTGTAACTATGTTGACACGTCCCTCAAGAAAAACTCATACATTAGTATGTTCTCATCAGTATTTAACCAGAGACCACCATTAAAAAGAAAAAAACTCATCTTAAATAAGAAAATTTTTTAATTCATCTAAAACCCTCTTTTATTTTTATCACATGTGAAGGACTTAAACTTGAAATCTTTACGTATTTTAATAGGATTTTGGGTTATATCATTTTGAACACTTAAACTAAAGATCATTAGTGTTCTATTTTAATATAGCTCCCGTAGTTGTATGCCTAACTTCAATTGCAATGATATTTTCATCATATTAAATATATTAGGATGACGAGGTGTAACTTTCATGTATTTTTACGTACTGTAACACCCCAACAATAAAAATAAATCACATCACAATTCCTATAATCTAGATGAAGTATTTTGAGTGGTGGCACCAATATACTAAATATACTAACTGATTATAAATTTTATTTTTCCTTTTTCAAGAAAAAATATATATCATTTTTCAAAACACATATAATTTTAAACAATAACTTATTAATGAAAATACAACTAAAAAAATAAAAAGAAAAACAAAGATATCTCAAACTACTCTACGTCCTGGTCTAACTCCAGATAGTCCAAATTTAAAATTACAAGATGTTCCTTTAGATCAAATCGAAATCAAAAAATGTTTATTTGAATCTTGCAACCCCGTAACAACATTATCGTCAGCCGGCTAAGCAGATCACGTGAAACATATCATTTCTAGATGTTGTCGTGTGGAAGATGTAGTTTCCTATTCATTTCTTTGAATTTAAGTATGAGAAAATGGGAAAAAAAATTTATGTTGAGGTATTAAATAGTGGGTATTTGATGTATTAAGTAAGTATGACTAACCAAGTATTTATAGGGTAAAAGAATTTAATAATGGGTAATGGTAATATTACCATTGACATACCCCAAAGTTTAAAAAATCATCAAAACCGCATCACCTATGAAAGTCGTGGTTCCTAGCCGTTCAACGAAACCACATAGCGGCTGCAGTGTAACCGCAACTTCCCGCGGTAGCCGCATCCGAAGCCGATAAGCACCCCTTCCTCCCTTATATAAGTATATATTCTTAATTTATAAAATTATATTTTAAGTTGTTACTATTATAGTTATACTTTTACTGTAAGAGTTTGTTTGATATATGCCTAGAAACACAATAGTCTAAAGTGTATGGTCTAAACAAAAATTTGGTATAGAAATTAACAATTATATTTATTTTAGTTTATAAACTATGTATTAAGAACAATATAAGAAATTGTATAGTCTTGTAGTTTTAACATGCTTATGTCGACTATTTGATTTGTTTGGTAACGACTGTCAATCTTAATTAGTACCACAAATGTGATAGGAAGCTTCTTTTTGAAAGAAAAAGTAACATGGTATGGTATACCTTTGAATATATTTTTATATTTTTTAATTGAATTTAACATAACTTAAAGAGTTAAATACAATATATAATTGACCTCACTATTGTTTTATAAAATAGTAGCTTAGTTTATGTCAAATTTGATTATGTCAGAATATGTATGTTATCTTTAAGAAATATTAAAAATATGTTGTTATTAGTAAATAAAAGAAACGTGGAACAAAGAAAAGTTACTAAATACTATGACTTGCTAGAAAAATCTATTACCTTTTCCATTTTCCAAATAAATATCACATGCTCACCTTCTGTACTGATAATTTTTAAGTACGTCAGATGTAGTTAAACCCAATGTGTTTAAATGTGGATCATATTCTAGTCGCATGTGCTTTTGCATAGAGAGTTTGGGTTGCCGTTCAAAGTTGGTGTAGGTTTCAGATGCGAGGTGTGTCTTCGGTGCATGAAGTCTTGGCGTTGGCACAGGAGATCACAATTTCTTCAAAGGGAAAAAAGATATTCCACTGTATATGCATGACATCATTATGGTATATTTGACTAGACACGATTGCACTCGTTTTTAATGGGAGAACCCCCAAAGTAGAAGAGACGGTGAATGAGATTAAGGTCAATTAATTTTGGTGAATAAAATTTAGAGTTAAACTCAAGGAGGTTGATCGGAAAACATGATGTAACTTTAATCTCTATTGACCGTGGCATTTCTTATTTTGAATAATAACATGTCTTTTTGTTGGCTATTAAAATAATCTATAGAAGAGTTACATGAATCTGTACATATTAATAAACAAAGGTTTTTGGAGGACATGTGGTATAATTCTTTACCTCTTAAATCTTATCTTTTTTGTTTATCTATTTTATTAAATAATTACCTTAACTAAGGATGTTGTTTAATTAGTTTTTAGATTAAAAATAATTTATTAATAAATTAAGAAAAAGATATTCTATAAATGCAATTTCTAAATAAATAATTATTTATAAAATGATATTTTTTCTAAAACATGAAACTTTTTTAAGTACAAAAACTTATGTTTTTAACAAACAAATATTTTATAAAACAATTAAATTCAAAGTTATTATAAGAAATTTTTTTAAGATGCCATTTTTATAAAACGGTCTATCTCAATACAAAATGTTTAAGAAAACAAAAGTTTAAAAAATGATATTGTCGTTTTATTTCTTGAAATTTTTACTTATAAGTAAAATTCCAATCATATAGGATCTCAAAATATCGTTTTATAATTCATAAATTTTATTATAACTATTTAATATTTTATTTATGTAACTCATGTAATAAATGAGATACTAACCTAGTAAAATAAATATACATAATAGAATCTTTATTTTTCTTCCGCGTATTGAGATTATTAGCTAGTCGAAAGAGAGGTTTACTTTATACCGAAATTAACCAATTTGAGGTTAAACCACAAATAAGGTTAAGTTTAGATTTAAGGCAAAGTGATTAAGTTTGAGGGTTCTTGAAATTTTGAAGTTAAAGGTTTTATAAACTAATTTGGATAACCTTTTAACTTATTTATTCCTAATTTTTTACCAACGTATAGTAATTACAATTTATATGATGTTATATTTATAAAGTTTGCATGGTTTTTTGCTATATGTATTTTGGACTACTACTAAGAAAAATAAATGGTTCACAAGGACTTGTATTTGATAGAGTTAATTACACGATTGGTCCATGTGGTTTGCTCATATTGTAATACTGGTATTAACTTTTGAGAAATTACAGGTTTGGTCCTTATTGTTTGCCGACATGTAATACGATTGGTCCTTGACACTAACTTCTGTTAAGTTTTTCAGTTAAATGGATGTGAAAAGTTTAAAATACTCGTGCACTAAAAGAAAAAATATTTAAAATATAAATTAAATTAATGTGGGTCCCACTCAACCCCACCCCACCCCACCCCTTCCCCTCCCCCTCCCCCTACCGATCGGGAGACGAAGACGACGGTGGTGCGCAGGCGGTGGGACGACGACGGTGGTGCGCAGCCGGGGGGGGGGGGGGGCGACGGTGGTGCGCAATGCGGTCTTTTCATAATAATAATAATAAGGGGTATTTTGGTCTTTTCACATTCAATTAACTGAAAAACATAACAGAAGTTAGTATCAGGGACCAATCGTGTTACGAGTTGGCAAACAGTAAGGACCTAACATGTAATTTCTCAAAAGTTGAGATCAATATTACAATATAGGCAAACCACGGGGACCAATCGTGTAATTAACTCTTTTTGATAGCTAAGACCACAAAAACATGTTTAGATCATTCTACGAAGTTCACAAGTTTTTGAAATACATCAACTAATATAGTTTGATCATGAAATACAATTAAATACAATAAAAAAACTTATTAAACCTTTTCAAATTGTATGTTTCTTTTAAGTGATTAAAATATTAAAAATGACTCTTTAAAAAGTGATACAGTGATAAACATAACACTTTCCTCTAACAGATATCTTAAATTCGAATAATGCTCTCACTGATTTTTGTTATAACTTCTTAAAGTTGTTAACATGTGTGAAATTTTAGACAACAAGTTCTCATTTATTAACTTTTATTTAAAAAACCATAAAAAGAGTACGTAAAAGACAATGCAAAGTTTGTTAAATAGAGGCTAATAAAATATTAATAGTTACCCTTTTGACGGAATACGGGTCACACACGTTTGTAGGTGGTGGTAAATTAATGGTTGGGTCATGTGTTTAGCCCCTACGATAACTCTTCTTCACGATTCACTCTTAAATCAATTGTCATGACAAGACACACTCACTTGATTTTGATTGCTCATCTCTTTCATATTATCATCTTTCTTCATCATTAATGATTATTAAATTCACATGGTGTTAGTTATATAAATATATACCTACTCATATGTTCACAAGAGTTCTAAAAAATATATTTACAAGAGGCATATTTTCTTCCACTTAATTATTTAAAAGATAGAGCGTTTATATCTTACAAGATAAGATATAATTGGTTAATAAAATTAATTTTGGAGCCATTTAAAAAACCATGCATACTCATATATTTTTATTGTCTAGCAACGGGTTTGGGCGTAACACCGCCACAACCCCTTGGGTACCACAATCGGGTTATAAATCAGGTCCACTAACTTGAAAATGAAGCTGCATCAACTCACCGCATTTGTTTGATTAAATAATATTTAATATATCAATCTTACATTTTATCTATACTATTATATAATATATATTAAAAGAATAAGATGATAATTTCAGTAAAAGTGTAAGATATTTATATAACATTTTAAACATAGAGTACAAATAATTTATATAATTGTTTCATTTTTGCCCCCATTTAATTAACTTCTTCTAATTATTATGTTATTTAATACACAATATTAATACATTATTTAATAATATGATATTATTTAATTCACTTATTAAATTTTAAACATAGAGTACAAGTGATTTATATAATAGTTTCACTTTTGCCCCCATTTAATTAACTTCTTCTAATTATTATGTTATTTAATACACAATATTAATACATTATTTAATAATATGATATTATTTAATTCACTTATTAAATTTTATATATAATAATATAAATTGACATTTAAATTTATATTTACTAATTATATTTTTATAACTAAATACTATTTAAATTAAGTATTATTTTATTTAAATATTTAAGTATATAACTTATATATATCTTCATATTTATAATAAATATAATACTAATATTTTTCTAAGGACATATTGTGAGTTTAATAATTTTAATATTTATTTTTATCTTTTATAATAAAAATAAAAGAAAGATAGAATGATAATTTTACATATGGATTAAGACACCCATATGAAAAGTCATGCTTAAATTTAAAAAAAATAACCATTTTATTCAATTTATGCCCTTACAATAAAAGTATAACATACGATTCTTATAATACAAATGCGAAAGCATATACATGTGGCCAAACAAAACCGTCATTTACTTTCAATGCCGTTCATTCATTGTGATTGAGCACTAATCCCTCTTCCTCTTTCCCTTACCGGTTGTTAATAGCTCAACAACAATCAAGATAGTAAATTGTGGGGACAATTTCTCCATTAACTTTCTTCAGTCTATGCAAATCACCACCGAAAACTGCCTCTAATGATCATAAAACTCTAACATATAATAATAAAATGAAACCCCCCTCCTAAAATCTAGGTAATAAGTGATTTTTAACCACAAATACCACCCATGGTTTCACTAGTTGGGATAATATAGTTGTTTTAAAGATTTTTGTAATATAAGTAATTGTTTTCTTTCATTAATTTTTTCAATAATTATATTTTGATTTTTTAATTTAAGTCATAACGCACCGAGTCGATACTGACTAAAATTGAATTTCCAAAAATCACGCAATAGCCTTATCGTCGCAACGCACGGACATTTCCAACTAGTATAATCTAATAATTGCAATATTCAACCACCTCTAGGCTCTAACCAACCATTTAATTTATAAATTATTTACTTTTTGAAATGGTGCATAAAACAGACATTTAGTACATCTAATATATCTATGAAGAACATTGAAGTGATTATCTATAACAAATAAAGGCAAAATAAATATACATTCATACAAATAGGTACCGACTTACATTGAAATAAATTTTTAAGATTTTTTATTCCATTAAACTCGCACTCAAAGCCGGAAAAAGTTTATAAAAAACTGAAAATTTTAATAAAGAATAGTTGGCAATGTTAATTAAGTATCATCTTATAGCTTCTAAAATAAAGTACTAAGGTTCATAAAAGAGGAAACAAAGATCATCGACCATGATACATTTATGTCCTACATTATGCATGTTATTCACATTTCGTTGTCACTTTATTTGAGTAGCAAAAAGACACCAAAACTGGAACTTGGACAAATGAGCTACATTCTCCACTTCAAAAGGTTTAACTTTACTTCAAGTGGAAGATCTCTATTATTAAGTTTGTAACATATTTTCCTATATATACCTTTGAATAAAATACTAATTTAATGACTTGATTTTAGTAACTTTTTCTAGCTATTGGTAGGTGAAAAAAAAAGGTTCTGAGAAATCTGGTTTGTATTCCTCAGTATCTCTAATATATCATATATGATTTTATGAAATTTTAAAACTTTTATATATACTCTAATTATTTTTTTCTCGCTCTATCACTTAACTCGCTCAGTGACGGAGCTTGAACGCTTCCAAAGGGGGGCGGGGGCGAAATTAAATTTTCTTAGGGGGACGAACTCGATATATATATAAAAATTTACACTACTGGATCAAAAATTTATCCAACCGCATTAAAAATTTACTCTAACGACGAAAAAAAGAGGAGGGGCGCTCCCCCCCCCCCTATAAACCTCCGCCAGTGAACTCGCTCGTTATATAATCGATGAAAAAATGTATAGTTCTACGCTAGTCATTGTATCGTTATCATACCCAGCCTTAATAAAGTTTGTTGAAAACTTTATAAATGTTTTCCATACTAACCGTTATTGTAGTCATTAAACATTGACTAAGCCTATGTTTTCCATATTAACCGTTCTTGTATTCATTTAAAGGCAAGACTAACATGTTGGATTAGAAGATGATGGAAGCTTGTTATTTGTTTTTGTATATGTTCATTATGACAAGTAATCTCGAGCCATGTTTTAATTATAATGTAACGTGACGCTTTTGTAACCATGAGATGTTGCGACGTTGGTTGTCATAAACAACTTTCTAATATCTTATTGTTTGTTACGTGTGACACCTTAGGCGAATCTCACGTTCTTATGTTCTGTCCACGAGAGAAATAATAAGAAACTCCACAGTTAATTGTGTGTGAGTATGTGTACTTCATGGTATATGATCTAATAGGAAGTTTTCACTCCCGAGTAGATACATCTCATGAGGTCATCCTCATTTGACTGGTCACACTCAACATAGCCGATAGTCCAATAGGCCCAAATATATTAATGGTATCAAAGGTAGAAGTTTATTATGAACATGATTGATAACACTAACACTAACATATCACTAACATATCAGATAATATCTATTAGATAATATCTAAATGACTTCATGACAATCTTTATTTTTACTACTTCAAACAACCAAAGTACATATGAAATTCAAATGACTATATTGACATTAAAGTATATTGTAGAATGATGTTTATATATGTATCAAGTTTCACGATGATTTCCTTGACCCTATGAGTACGGGATAGTGAGTAGCACGAATATGTAGAATCAACGCAATTTCATCGTGAACAATTATGAATCCTATATATCGGTCCGCACAAGTTAATATTATCGTTATTAACCAAAACCAAACTTTAGGGTCTTGGTTTGACATTGGGAATTCAAAAAATAACATGGAAATCATTTAACAACAAATATGGGAAGCTACATATGACTAACTAGCAGTGTCATTAGTGATTGCTCTCCAAATATGATATGAGTAAAAATTCTTGCAAGTATAGAATTATATGGTATTTAATGAGTAAAATAATTATCAAAAAAATAAATTAATAAATTAACGTGTGAAAAAAATATATTTTGGCCTAATTGTAAAGACAAACGTAAATGTCAAATTTTAAATAGCATGAGATCATTTATATAAAAACAAAAGGTCTAATTTCTATCAAGTTAAAAGTTAAATAAAACTTTGATTAATTGGGTGCAATACTTGTGCATTTTCTTTGTAGCTAAGTATTGCCATAAACGGTCACATTTGGTACTTGACTTTCTTGCAAATAATGTTCATCAATATAAGTGCTTTCCTCAATATGGACAAATGTTCGTTGTAGACAGTGCGAAAATTGGTAGATATTTTTGTTTTGATAGGAAAGTATAATAATAAATGACATGTATTATTAATCAACTTAAGTATAATTATTTTTATAATTTTTATAATAATAAATGGTTATCTATACTATATTATAATGCACGAAGGAAGGATTCCGGCCAAAGTTAAGAGATTTGTAAATTTTAAGCACAAGGTACAACCCAAAAAATTAATTTAATAAGGGTAATTATGTCTTTCTAACCCTACTAAAAAAGTGGAACTTTAAACTTATTTACACTTAAACCCTTGTATTTTTAATTATATATAATTTTTTTCATGTTTGTTACAATATGCTTAAAAGAATGAATTCAGTTTTTTAAATAGAAAACTAACCAAAAACGAATACCATAACGAAAAGTATCGCACGCGCCGCATCACGCGGGCACATTACTAGTATTTTAAATATACTTGGTAAAGAATGTCTTTAAAACTCCCTGGGTAGTTACTTTGTTGTCATTAAATATTTATATGTGGATTGCTTTTCGTGTACACCCGCTGGTGCTAATATTGGGACCTTCCATAGGATGTACGGAAGATATATTTTTCCTTAAATAAATCTTTTCGTGTACACCCGCTAGTGCTAATATTGCTTCTCTTCAGTTTCCATTTTAGGATGTTATTAAAACCAATGGATCAATGCTTATATTGAAATAATAAGGGTTCTAATATTGAGACACCCACTCAGATAAATCAACACCCCTTCTATACGCCGCGTATCTCCCTATACGTCGTGTATGGGTCCATACGCGACGTATAGGTATCCACAATAAATATCTGACATTCCATGTCGCATCAGTCGTTGTCGTGGTGTTTATACGCTTCGTATAGCTCCATACGCCGCGTATAGCCTTTTTCAGACGACAAAACTGGTCAAAGTCTAATCAATCATTCAGAATGGCTATACGCGTGCCATACGCCGCGTATAGCCCTGTGGCTTATGGGTGAATGGTGCAGGTCACCGACACCTATACGCGGTGTATGGGCCCATACTCTGCTTATAGGTGTCGGTGGACCTGCACCCTTCACCCATACGCCACAGGGCTATACGCGACGTATGGTGCCATACGACGCGTATAGCCTGCTTTATCTACACCGAACGTTTGATTTCGAATTATTTGACGTGACGCAAGATTCCTTTTCATTACTATATAAACGCATTGGATATCCAGGCAATGCTCTCGTATTCAAATTCGTTTTCTCAAAAACATATTCGTTTTCTCCGGAGGTAACGTTTGATACTTTCAGTGATCGATAGTAATCATAACGTTTAATCTTCTCAAAAACATATTATCACAAGAAATTAGTGTTATGTGGTTCAATATTTTCTTCTAGTACATAATTTACTCGGTAAATATTTTATTCTTATTTCACTAAGTATTTACATACATATATACATATATCTGAATTGGATACTTAAGAATCATTTCAACTGACTCGGGTTCCATCGATGCTAGTCGGTTACGGTTAACTTGAATAATTTTTAAGATTTTTTATCATAACCGACTAGTATCGTGGAACCCGAGTTAGTTGAAATGATTATTAAGTAATCAAGACATTTATGTGTACGTAAGTATGTATATAATTGAAGTAAGAGTTATAGTTTTCCTGTAAAATTATTTTGAATAAATAGTTGAACCACATAACCTTATTTTCTTTCAAAAAAATCACAAATGTCGTATAGTGCAATACGTTTCGACGATTTATGGCAGATATTCAAGACGAACAATGTAATTATTTAATATTTAATATTTTTATTTGATTATTAATAATATTATTTGTACAATCTAATAACAATAACATAAAATAAGCTCGAAATACAATATTTAATCTTGTTGGTTTTTAAGAAAGTTCCAAGCCGCAAAATGATTAAAAGATGTTCCGAGTCTTCGTCGATATTGTTCTTGAGCACTTGTCATAATGTCTACATCATTCCGTAGAGTGTTTTGGTTGTCATAAACGTTATCGTAGATTGAGTGAAATGTCGAGATCTTTCTCCTCAAATCAAACCATTTGTTGCTAAGTTCCAGAGTGGTTCGATATTCATCACGTTCTAGAATTTGATGAAAACGTGTTGATAACTGATTCCAATAAATTGAACACCCCCGAAAATAGTACCCGAATTTTCTAGACACGATCTTACTAAAGTAACATCTTCTTTGTCCGTCCAAGGATTTTGATGTTGTGGAGTTCCTGATGGTAAACTTGATGTAGAACTTGTCGAAATCATATTGTTTGAGTGTATTTTTTGTGTGTAAATATGTTAGTATTTATAGATCAAAAATAAATTATTTTTTAATTTTTTTTAAAATTTTACGACCCATCTTTTTGTGGCCCGTTAAGACCAACAAATGGTTTGAAAATCGGTTCGGGCCCAAACCGGTTCGGGTTTTCATTTTTTTTAAATCCAAATAGTGAAGAAACGTCAGGGTTACCTGGTTAAATTTCTGATTTTAACCTAAAACGCCCAAACAGTCTCCAAACGCCTAGTGCAATACGCCCAAACAGTCTCCAAAAGCCTAAAACGCCCAAACAGTCTTCAAACGCCTAGTGCAATACGCCTGACGTGGCAAGAGTCGGGAGTGGTGTACCATTCCCGACTTATTTTATTTGTATTGTTTGCTTAGGGGAACAAGGTGCAACCTGGCGAGATGTTTGGCGGAGTATTTTGCTTCGTATTATCATCGCCAGGAGCGAGGAGCGGTGTACGGCGGCGCTTACATCACAGTGATTGCCCGAGCTTTGGGTTATCTTCCTCGGTATCTTGCTGACGTATCTCCTCCCATCGAGCCGGTGAGATTAGATCGTCGTACGTTATTCAGCATGCGTAATATACGGCAGTTTCCGGATGGCATATGATTCTCTATTCGACCCAGGGAGATCTGGCAGCCGGCACCTGTTTAGCAGGTCAGCGTTGATGATCCGCAGCAGCAGCAGAAGCATCTCCCGCATGATCATCGGCCGCATGACCATCCGCCGCATGACCAGCCACAAACACATCAGCCGCAACCTCAGCCACAGTTTCCTCAACACATTTACAGAGATGTGAGGCTGCCTGCACGTATGGAGACATTTATGCAGGAGGTTGCTGTGAGTTTACGGCAGCAGGGTCGTCGGCTCGATCGAGTTGAGGATCTTATGGAGTGGCACGTTCAGCTCGAGATTGCGCGAGCACGTGCTGCTGGTATTGATCCTCCGGAGTTGCCACCGCCTCGACATTACCCATGTCATACCCCACCTTAACGGCGGAAACGTTAAGATGCGAGGGTTAAGATTGTTCATGCCACACAACGCTACTTCAAAATGTAAATTTTATTAAATCCCAAATTCATGTCATTCAAATCATAACATAAGTCTTAAATCAGCAAACATAACATAAGTTTAATTTGAACATCAAATATCAAATAAGTTCTTTATTTTTCTCTAGGTCCAATCCTAGATGTTTTCATATCTTCAAAGGCAACACTAAGCTAGAACATTTCCTGAAACATATTAGAAAATATGGTCAACATATAATGTTGGTGAGTTCCCATGGATTGTACATACATATATAAAATCTTTTAAAGAGGCAATTCAAGTCATAGGTTAAAGAAAAATGCAAAATATATGGATAGCATAATGATACAATCAAACCGTGACAAGGATATGGCCACAACGAATAATATACGATTAGCTAAGTGTACTTGGTTCCCATGATGATCAAGAATACGTCATCAGGAGCCGGCAATAACCTCGGCTTTAGCACCAAATAGGTTTGTCAAGCCCATACATCTATGTGTCGCTAGGCTAGCAATAGTTAATGATTGATTTTACAAGAGTCTATCACATAATAATTGCACAAGTCTCAAATAATCATGACAAAATGTAAGATGAATTGCACGTGCATTACAAGTATTCAAACGTCTTTACAAGTGTGATTATGATACGAGTAACATGTTTCACCCTAAAACGTATGAAATAAAGTAAAACGGGGTGTGGGAAACTCACTTGGATGATTATGATGAACAGATAAGGAGACTTGAACTAAATGCCGGAGGTTCGTTAAGATTCAACCTAGAGAACAACATTTAAAGTTAACCCATAATTATTATAGTTTTAAAGCCTACTTGGGAATTTGGGGTTTTGTATAACAATGTGAAAGTATAACGAGTTTTTATTTAAAAATAAACTTATAAATCGCTTAGCCAATGATTATAAATTATAAAATACGCACAATAAATACTTATTTTAGAATTTAAATAACCAAATAAGAATTTTGTCATAATTTCATTAATACGAAATTAAAATTTTATAATTAAAGAATTTTATTGGGATACTCTTTGATATAGTAATGTAAGGCCCCGTTTCCGGAACGCTTACAAACTGGACCGTCATCGCATAAAATATTTAAAACATACAATACCTTTGCAGCGGAATTTAAAACTTTTATTAATAATCAAAAACATGTTAATTCATCTCATTACAACACTCGTTTATATTTCAAATTACATTAACATGTCAAAACGTGGATGCCAGCCTTCAAAACACTCCCAGTAGCGTATGCATCCATGCCTGCAACTCCTCAGCATCAACAATATACCTGCCAACTATCATGCATACAAAAAGTCAGCGACGCTGAGTGAGTTCTAGTTTTTATAAGAAAAATACTTTACTTTCTTTAAAACCAAAACTTATATTCGTCCGCGGTCATACATCATACGTACACATTGATAATAATTATTATCTTCATCATCGTTCATTCATTCCTTCTTTCATTCATTATTATCATATACCTTCATACGGATCCCGTCACATGCAATACCCCCGTCTCCTACCGAAGACAGACCAGGGTACGCGACAAGGATCCCCTTCGAGTCAATCTCAAGGATTGAACTCCCTTCGAGTCATAAGGCTCCCTTCGAGTCACAAAGACTCCCTTTGAGTCACAAAGACTCCCTTCGATCCATAAAGACTCCCTTCGAGCCTATCACAAGGATAGACTCCCTGTGTGCATCCTTCGGGTTAGCTAAACCACACACAGTTGAGCTACCAACCTAACGGTTGTGCACCTCTCTTCATCTGCTTGCAAGTCTTTCATTTATTCATTTACTTTCCACTTTTCATTAACGTTATCTTTCACTTCTTTACATAATACTTTACGTTCGCTCATACATCATACCATGTAAAGTCACAATATAATACACAACAGGTATTATAACATAATACATACGTTTTGAAAACCGTTTAACGAAGAAAGATAACACATACATACAACCACAACAATCACATCATAAACATCATCACAAGCCATCACATCGTAAATAAGCATAAGCCACCCCGAGACATCATTTCTTAGCACTTAAATTCTACTTCCCAAAATTCCAGAAAAGAAACCTAAGTCCCCAAAGAAATACGGATTAACAAGACCAATGCGGGTGAACAAAAACTAATGCGGGTGAACAACTTGCAAATGCGGATGAACAACTTGCAAATGCGGATGAACAACCTGCAAATGCGGATGAACAACTTGCAAATACGGATGAACACTTGCAAATGCGGATGAACACTTGCAAATGCGGATGAACTCTTGGTAATTATTCTGACTTAAAAGAAATCCTGATAGAACAAATGCGGACACTGTAGCAAATGCGGGAGAACAAAAGAAATGCGGATGAACAAAACAGTTAGGCAATTATCACAGTGTAAATGCGGATGAACAGATTAACCTGCAACATAACTTATGCTATTTCCAGTTCCCAATCATCATCCTAACACATCCATGGCTCAGATCTATCATACCACACACTTAGAACATACTAAACATCAAGTCTAACCCATAAACAACCTCTAAACAAACATTCACAAAACATCCTTCGAACATAAAGCATAAACTCACGGTTATCTTTTAAAAATGCTTGTCCGGTATGCATAATAGCCCCAACACTTTAAAAATCAGTAAAAGAGGGGTCCTAAAACTCACCTGGAACAAATCTTCGAGCACCACACTTCCTCTTGCAAATTCAGCTCCAAAGAAACCCGAACACAACCTCTAAACACCGAGAACTTCGGTTACAAGATGTGAATTCGGTTGAAACCAAGTATAAGCTCAAGAACTAACCTTTTCAGCCTCTTCTTCTTCTTTTCTCTCGAAAACCGCAGTCTCCTTCTTCTTTCTGCTTTGGCCGAGAGCCAAAAAGCAGATCTCTTTTAAAGGAGATGGCCATACCCACTTTAATAATAAAATATTAAAGTTTTGTACATTTTGCACTTTGCCCCCTCCAATTTGTGCCCATATTCTCTTTTCTCTAGATATTTTTCTTTATTCTTCATTTGAATAAAAATTCGGGGTGTTACAAGTAAATAATTTGTGGTTTAATAATAAATGACGTTGTATTAAAATGAATTATTAAATACAATAGATGAAATGTTTTAACTATATATATATATATATATATATATATATATATATATATATATATATATATATAATTAAAACTTGCAAGTATATTTTATGGTAATTTTACAACTTTCATTAATAAAAAAAATGAAGAATTTTAAATTATAATTTCTAGAAATTCAAAAGAAAATGTTTCTAATTTAACCCGATCTAGTATAAGTTATAAAATGATTTTTTATAAAATTTTAATAATATTTTAGAATTTTTTAGTGATTTAAATAGTTAAAATCGTATTTTTTTTTAAAATACTGCAGGTGCCCGGGTTCGAACCCGGGACCTCCTGGCCTTGTAATTCTTACTTAGGCACTTTCAAGCCTTAGTACACGACATAAGCTTGAGTCCTTTAGACGATCTCTCTTCAAATACTTTTAGGGTATCACCCGAAGGTAGAGGAATGCGTATACACTTCTCGAAACAGATAATTTCCGCATAGTGTTTGGCTAACCAATCCATGCCAATGTTGACGTCAAAACTCCCGAGTTGCATGGGAATAAGGTCCACAGGGAACTCATGCTCGTTAAGACTCAAGGTGCAATCACGAATGATGACGTCAATAACGATAGATTTACCATCAACGACTTCGACCGTAAAAGATTTTCCTAGCTTAGAGCGCGGCTTAGCAAGGACGGGTTCAAATTCAAAGGACACAAAACTCTTATGCGCTCCCGAATCAAACAATACAGAAGCATAACAATTATTTACAAGGTACATACCTATTCAGAGATAGGGCTATTGTCGGTACATGGAAGACAAAGTAAAATTTTATTCCATAAGAGTTCGAGTAGCAGTAAAGAATGACGTACCGTTCACCATGTCGTTATTTGCTTGTGCTTGGTTTGCATTAATATTGAAGGCACGTCCTTAAGCTGGTGGAACATTTCCTACAAGACGGGGGCATTGTGGGCGAAAATGAACGGTTTCGCCACAATTGTAACAAGCTCGATTGGCGACTACAGCAGCATTATTTGGTGCACGGTGACATGTAGCAACCAAATGCCCATATTTCCCGCAAAGTGAGCAAATACGACATGGGTTGTTTCCCGCATGACGATACTTGCAGATGTTACACATCGGGTGCGGGCCCGTATAAGCTCTTGCAATAGGTGATTGATTTGCAATGACAGCTTGTTTTTGTGGGGCATTGGGTGCTGTCACAGCAAAATTTCGGGCAGGTGTAAACTTACGCTTCTTGCCCTTGAATGATGATTCAGCCTTCACCTCTTTAATTGCCTCGGGAATCACCTTTCCAGTTGGGTTGGCACCCTTCACCGTCAAGGTGCCAGCCTTAATATGATTTTCGGTGAGCTGTGCAGTAATGTTGATTGCTTCTTCCAGGGTCGTGGGCCTACTCCCCATAACAGCATCCTGAATTTATGGTGGTACCCCTTTGATAAACTTTTCAATGCTACGGGGTACAGTATCCACCATGTGCGGTAAGAGCATGCTCAATTCATGATGTCGAGTGGAGTATGCCAAATGGTTTCCACTATCCTGTTTGAGATTCCAAAACTATTCCTCAAACTTTTGCAGTTCACTCCTCGGACAGAACTTTTGGATCATGATGTTCTCAAACTCTTCCCGCGATAATGCCAACGCAACTTCTGCACCCCGGTTTCTCTTCTCGCTATTCCACCAGGTAAGTGCACGTTGTTGAAGCACACTCGAAGCATAATGAACTTTGAGTTCTTCAGGACACTCAGTATTGATGAAAGTGTTCTCCATACTCTCGAACCACTCGAGAAGTCCAGTGGCTCCCTCCTTCCCTCTAAAACTAGTTGGTTTACAAGAGTTGAAGTGTTTGAAGGTGCAGGTTCGGTTATTCCCTCCTTGGTTGTTGTTGTTTTCTCCTTGACCATTGTTACCATCACCACCATTGTTCCCATTGGCATTGTTACTAGTGTTGGCCATTAAAGTGCTACTTAGCTCAGCGACCATGGTAGGAAGGACATCAGCCATTTGTCGGGCGATCATAGCGGCGAGTTTTCGATCGGAGCTACCACGCTTTCCATGATGACGAGACATTCTAAATACAAAAATAGAGTAGATATTATAGTTTTGGAGATAAATCAGTTCATATAACCTAAATCCCTATAGTTATGGGCTCTAATACCAATTTGTCACACCCCAACCTTAACGGCGAAAACGTTGAGATGTGAGGGTTAAGATTGTTCATGCCACACAACGCTACTTCAAAATGTAAATATTATTAAATCCCAAATTCATTTCATTCAAATCGTAACATAAGTCTTAAATCAACAAACATAACATAAGTTTAATTTGAGCATCAAATATCAAATAAGTTCTTTATTTTTCTCTAGGTCCAATCCGAGATGTTTTCATATCTTCAAAGACAACACTAAGCTGGAGCATTTCCTGAAACATGTTAGAAAATATGGTCAACATATAATGTTGGTGAGTTCCCATGGATTGTACATACATATATAAAATCTTTTAAAGAGACAATTCAAGTCATAGGTTAAAAAAAATGCAAAATATATGGATAGCATAATGATATAATCAAACCCTGACAAGGATATGGCCACATCGAATAATATACGATTAGCTAAGTGTACTTGGTTCCCATGATGATCAAGAATACGTCATCAGGAGCTGGCAATAACCTCGGCTTTAGCACCAAATAGGCTTGTCAAGCCCATAGATCTATGACGTCGCTAGGCTAGCAATAGTTAATGATTGATTTTACAAGAGACTATCACATAATAATTGCACAAGTCTCAAATAACCATGACAAAATGTAAGATGAATTGCACGTGCATTACAAGTATTCAAACGTCTTTACAAGTGTGATTATGATATGGGTAACATGTTTCACCCCAAAACATGTGAAATAAAGTAAAACGGGGTGTGGGAAACTCACTTGGATGATTATGATGAACAGATAGGGAGACTTGAACTAAATGCCGGAGGTACATTAAGATTCAACCTAGAGAACACCGTTTAAAGTTAATCCATAATTATTATAGTTTTAAAGGCTACTTGGGAATTTGGGGTTTTGTATAACAATGTGATAGTATAACGAGTTTTTATTTAAAAAAAAACTTATAAATCGCTTAGCCAATGATTATAAATTATAAAATACGCACAATAAATACTTATTTTAGAATTTAAATAACTAAATAAGAATTTTGTAATAATTTCATTAATACGAAATTAAAATTTTATAATTAAAGAATTTTATTGGGATGCTCTTTGATATAGTAAATAATTTGTGGTTTAATAATAAATGACGTTGTATTAAAATGAATTATTAAATACAATAGATGAAATATTTAACTACATATATATATATATATATATATATATATATATATATATATATATATATATATATATATATATATATATATACATATATATATATATATATATATATATATATTCAATTTAAAACTTGTAAGTATATTTTATGGTAATTTTACAACTTTCATAAATAAAAAAAATGAAGAATTTTAAATTATAATTTCTATAAATTCAAAAAAAAATGTTTCTAATTTAACACGATCTAGTATAAGTTATAAAATGATTTTTTATAAAATTTTAATAATATTTTAGAATTTTTCAGTGATTTAAATAGTTAAAATCATATTTTTTAAAAAATATTGCAGGTGCCCGGGTTCAAACCCGGGACCTCCTGTCCATGATTCTTTCACTTTAACCAGTGGGCCAAAGCCCCAATTCCTGTCTTAACACGCAAAACAATTAATAAGAATTATGTCCGTAAAAATCCCCAATTTCCTCAAGAACCTAGAATCAATTTTACTCCAATTGAACCACGAAACGATTTCGAGAATGAAATTAACCTTAGGGCTTCCCCACATAGAATCGTGTGTATTCGTGTGTTTAATTTACCTTGTTTCGATTGAATTGCTGAAAATGGACGGATGAACAGTTCGCCGGTGACTCGAGGATTAAAATCGATGAGTGTGTGTGTTTTGTATCAAATTGAAGTTTCAGGAAGTTTAAAGAAGCCATTTTGAGCATTTCCCTCTAATTTATAACCCTTATTCGGTCGATTAGTTGCCCAACGGTTCTAAATTTAATCTCGGGTGTTACGAATCGATTTAGGTGTGAAATTTCCCATTTCAGGTGAAATTAATCACACCATTGATTTCGAAATGATTACCGAACGTGTATGTTCGATTAATTTCAATAATGTTGTGTCTTAAATGTAGAAACGGATTGAAGTTCCTGATGGGTTCGGTTTCGTGTTCAATGCTTAGCCAAACCGCGATTAAAACTCAATTATTAAGCACCATCAAGTTCAAAACGGTTCCATGAATCAAATGAAACAGTTTGGTACGTTAAAGAGGTGTAATTTTGGTGTTTTGGTGGTGACCGGAGCCGCGCCGGAGGTTGGCAGGCCGGTCACCGGAAAATCGGGGGAAATGGGGGGGGGGGGTTAGTTTTAAAATATTTATAGGTTTGGTCCCTGTAGTTTGGAAACTTTTTCATTTTAATTTAATTCCTTTACAAGTTTATAACTTTTAAAGCTTTTACTATTGATAATTATTTATTTTATAATTCTTGTTGTTTTTATAAATAAAATCAACATTTACTTATTTGTTTTAATTTAGTGGCTAAGATCCCATTTTTTTTACAAATACATTTTAATAAATATCTATTTATTTATGTATAATATATATATATCTATATATATATATATATATATATATATATATATATATATATATATATATATATTTAAATTTAGGAGCATTTGTAAGTTCACACCTAGCACTTTATTAATTTATTTATTTAAATAATTAAACAAGTTGTGGATTTCATAACGAACATTATAATTTAAGACTATACGAAAATACACAAAAATGAACCCTCATATTTGTTTAAATAACATAAACAGCACATACAAGAGATAACGGAAGCAACATATAGATAACAAAAGTACGAAAGGTCACAACCCAGACTCGCCGTAGTTTTTATATTATATTATTACTATCATTGTAACTTTTATTTTGTTATATATTTAAAAACTTTGTTATTTATATTATCATTTTATGTTAATTTTTGTATTGTTATCTCGATTGTTTAGTTAATATGAATATTTGTCTTATATGTTTTATCGGTTAGTTAAAAATATTCGA
Organism: Flaveria sonorensis; assembly: GCA_025506505.1. Lineage (NCBI taxonomy): Eukaryota > Viridiplantae > Streptophyta > Magnoliopsida > Asterales > Asteraceae > Flaveria > Flaveria sonorensis. The sequence continues at coordinate 63,693,353 of CM046437.1, forward strand.
TTTAAAATTGTTTGTTAAGCAAGTTACATACATAACATAAATATAGTTGACGCAAATTTATTTGTTTATTTAAAAAAAATATATGTAAAAATAACAAATAAAATATAAATGGCCTTAACCCATACGCCGCGTATGGGCCCATACGCGGCGTATAAGTGTCTCATGCGTCCCAATTGGAAAAACTAACTTGGAAAAACTTCTGAAATTTTACTAAGTGTTTAGACTCTTTACAATTATTTAGGCATTTTATTACTGTTGAGGCATTTTCAGACTAGGCATTTTTCACATGTTTGGGTGTTTGGACGAATTATGACTGGACTTTGTTGAAACTTTAAGCAATTCTAGTCGTTTGAAAACTGTTTGGGCGTTTTAGGTTAAAATCAAAAATTTAACCAAGTGTGTGAAGGGAAAAATAATTAAAGCGATACGCTGCGTATGGACCCATACGCAACGTATGGCCTCCACCGACATCGGAATGACATCTCGTCTGACAGGTTGATGTCAGGGAATGTTTTTGCACCCTATACGTCGCGTATAGACCCATACGCGACGTATAGGGTCGTGTGTCAGAGAATGTTTTTGCACCCTATACGCTACGTATGGACCCATACGCGACGTATAGGGCACCCGGGTGTTGATTTAAAATTAAGTGGGTGTCTAAATAACCAAACCCAATAATAAACCCATTCTTTAATAGGCGTGCCTATTACTTTTACATCATCTAAGCAAAATATTCATAATCTTTCCTAACTAAATTCTAAGGTTGGTATTTAATTTATACGGTATATTTTTTTTATGAAGCCGGTTATGATGAAGTTTATTCTTTAGAAATATCTAAATTTATGATTTTTATGTATGAAGTTTGACTGGCTTGTAAGCTTGCTTATTTATGTAAATTGTAAATAAAATAAAACATGAAATTAGGACATTGGCTTTTTGAACTCTTGAAATTGACAGGCTGTGATTATCATGAACACATGGACCCTAAGTGTTTAAAAAAAAAACTATTATTTTCACTCCTTAATACCATATAACCAGGTGGGGTTGAGTTTAATATCAAAATCATTCAGATTTAAAGTGTCAAGATTCTCTTGAGGTCAAAGGTTCAAGCCCAGTGATGATGTAGATTATGTGAAGTAAGACGAGTAATGCAACATCTAGCCATTTAAAAAATATTTATATCACATACCATTAGACAAGCATTTGAATCCACATTGTATTTGTGGGGAGCAATCTCTAATATCAATAGGCTATAAGGTTATGAGCAAACATGAACCCAATTAAAAACCCTACTGACAATTGCTATCTATTTATTATTTTATTATTTTTTGAGTAGATTACACAAATCGTCCCCGAAGTTTGCTAAAATTTCACCTTTCGTCCTGGCGATTGAAAAATTACAGGTTTACTCTTAAGGTTTGAATAAAAATAACACGTTTCGTCCCTGGATCTAACGGCCGTTAATAATTTCGTTAACTGGCTGCAAAATGACCATTTTGCCCTTCTTCTTCCTCATTCAACCCCATCTCAAGCACCACCACCTCTACCACCCTCCACCATCACACACCACCATCATCAGAAAACACATCTTCGCCCTGAAATCCATCCCTTTCTCCGTCTTTGATTCAGCTATTTCCTCTACCAATGGGCCTTCGCCATTGCCAGTATCTCCTCCGGATCCATCGCTGAGAGAACGCCTCATCTACTCCGCCTTCTTGGCGGGGTTCGTTTACCCGGTCGTTTCTCACTGGTTCTGGTCCATCGACGGATGAAGTTTATATATGTATCAAGTTTCACGATGATTTCCTTGACCCTATGAGTACGAGATAGTGAGTAGCACGAATATGTAGCATCAACGCAATTTCATCGTGAACAATTATGAATCCTATATATCGGTCCGCACAAGTTAATATTATCTAACCAAAACCAAACTTTAGGGTCTTGGTTTGACACTGGGAATTCAAAAAATAACATGGAAATCATTTAACAACAAATATGGGAAGCGACATATGACTAACTAGCAGTGTCATTAGTGATTGCTCTCCAAATATGATATGAGTAAAAATTCTTGCAAGTATAGAATTATATGGTATTTAATGAGTAAAATAATTATTAAAAAAATAAATTAACGTGTGAAAAAAATATATTTTTGGCCTAATTGTATAGACAAACGTAAATGTCAAATTTTAAAAAGCATGAGATCATTTATATAAAAATAAAAGGTCTAATTTCTATCAAGTTAAAAGTTAAATAAAACTTTGATTAATTGGGTACAATACTTGTGCATGTTCTTTGTAGCTAAGTATTGCCATAAACGGTCACATTTGGTACTTGACTTTCTTGCAAATAAAGTTCATCAATATAAGTGCTTTCCTAAATATGGACAAATGTTCGTTGTAGACAGTGCGAAAATTGGTAGATATTTTTGTTTTGATAGGAAAGTATACTAAAAGTTAAATGACATGTATTATTAATCAACTTAAGTATAATTATTTTTATAATTTTTATAATAAGAAATGGTTCTATTTTAAATATACTTGATAAAAGTATGTCTTTAAAACTCCCTGGGTCGTAACTTTGTTGTCATTAAATATTTATATGCGGATTGCTTTTCGTGTACACCCGCTAGTGCTAATATTGAGACCTTCCATAGGATGTACGGAAGATATATTTTTCCTTAAATTAAATCTCAGTGTTTTCTTTTTTTATTAATATTTTTCAGTTTCCATTTTAGGATGTTATTAAAATCAATGGACCAATTCTTATAATGAAATAATAAACCCATACTTTAATAAGCGTGCCTATTACTTTTACATAATCTAAGCAAAATATTCATAATCTTTCCTAACTAAATTCTAAGGTTGGTATTTTATACGGTAGATTTTTTTTTTCCCTGAAGCCAGTTATGTTGAAGTTTATTCTTTTTGTGATTTTTACATACGAAGTTTGACTGGGTAAGCTTGCTTATTTATGCAAATTGTAAATAAAATAAAACATGAAATTACTACATTGGCTGTTTGAACTCTAGAAATTGACAGGCTGCTATTATCATGAAGACATCCTAAGTGTTTTTTTAAAAAAATCTATTATTTTCACTCTAAATACCATATAACAAGGTGGATTGAGTTTAATATTAAAATCATTTAGATTTAAAGTTTCAAGATTCCTTTGAGATTAAGGGTCAAGCCCTGTGGTGATGTAGATTATGTGACGTAAGACAGGTAAAGCAACATCTAGCCATTTAAAAAATATTTATATCACATAACATTTCACTTGCAAGCATTTGAATTCACATTGTATTTGTGGGGAGCAATCTCTAATATCAATAGGCTATAAGGTTATGAGCAAACATGAACCCAAGTAAAAACCCTATTAGCAATTGCTATATATTTATTATTTTATTATTTTTTGAGTAAATTGCACAAATCGTCCCTAAAGTTTGCTTAAATTTCACATTTCGTTCCTACGATTGAAAAATTACAGGTTTATTCCTAAGGTTTGAATAAAAATAACACGATTCGTCCCTGGATCTATCGGCCGTTAATAATTCTGTTAACTGGCTACAAAATGACCATTTTGCCCTTCTTCTTTCTCATTCAACCCCATCTCAACCACCACCTCTACCACCCTCCACCACCACACACCACCATCATCAGAAAACACAACTTCGCCCTGAAATCCATCCTTTCTCCGTCTTTGATTACAGCTATTTCCTCTACCAATTGGCCTTCGCCATCGCCAGTATCACCTCCGGATCCATCGCTGAGAGAACGCCTCATCTACTCCGCCTTCTTGGCGTGGTTCGTTTACTCGGTCGTTTCTCACTAGTTCTGGTTCGTCGACGGATGGACCAGCGCATCCAACCTGGATAACCTGTTTCTTGGATCTGGTATCATCGATTTTGCAGGATCCGGTGTGGTTCATATGGTTGGCGGCATCGCTGGTCTGTACGGTGCTTTGATCGAAGGCCCGCGGATCGGGCGGTTTGACCACAGCGGACGATCGATTGCTCTTAGAGGCCACAACGCCTCGCTGGTGGTGCTTCGGAACAGATTTTAGGGTTTCTGTCTCCGAAGATGGTGGTGTGTGGTGGTGGAGGGTGATGGAGTGGTGTTGGTATGGTGTTGGTGGTTGAGATGGGGTTGAATGAGGAAGAAGAAGGACAAAATGGTCATTTTGCAGCCAGTTAACGGAATTAATTAAAGCCGTTAGACCCAGGGACAAAACGTGTTATTTTTTTCAAACGTTAGGACTAAACCTATAATTTTCAATCCAAGGGACGAAAGGTAAAATTTAAGCAAACCTTAGGGACGATCCGTGTAATTCACTTTTATTTTTTATAACAACTTCTAACCTATTCTTATTAATTAGCCACATATTATAACACTTTGCAGGATTTTAACTTTTGATCTTTAAGATCACGGTGTCCATTAAAGACAATTATTCACTTCTCATGCTTGTGATCATGTCGTAAATTATGATGCTAAGTGTATTTTTTTTCATAATCATGAAATTAAGTAGTTATTTGACTATTTCTCTGAAGGTACCATAGTATTATTATTAGTATGTTAAAGAAATACCGTGTGTATAGTCATGAGATCTTTGACTCTAAGGTCCAATTACTATTTTCTTTTTGCATACGATGCTTTATTCTCATTGGTGCGAACTTTAAATAATATCATAAGTTATTCTACTATCTCATGTCAGACTTTTGCTTATCATCAACAAACGTGAAATAGTTAACATGAAATCCATACTTATCCTACATCACATGTAATACGATAACAGTTAGTTGATAAAATTCAATAAACACGTGAAATTAACTTTTACTTCAAGGTAACTTTAGAATCGTGATATCTATGGCATATATAAGTTTCATTAGATGGATAACTCCTTTTGATTACATGGTGCATGTTTTGATAACATTCATGTTTGCAGTAAGTGGATTGCATTCTTTTTTTCTTTTACAAAGATTGTTTGTTTTAATACACAATTTTAAATTTATCATTTTATGCTTAAATGATACATTGTGTAAAATACATGGTTGTAAAAGTCGCTAAACACTAGTCGGACAGTGAGTCACCGACTAGAGATTAATCGGATTTAATTGAATTGGAATTTTATATGTTAATTTTCAAATTTATAAATATATATACTATAATTTTCATAATTATGTATATATAATTTTGATCAAATTATGTATAATTTTGATCAAATTATGACTAATTTTGACCGATTTTTTTTTTTTATTTTTGGCTGATTGTGACCAAATTTGATTAAATTTTAGTAATTTTGACCCATTTTCTACAAATTTTGGATGATTTTGATAACTTTTTAACGTTTGACCGATTAATTAAGCGATTAGCTGAAATTGAATTGGTAGTTGACCAACTAACGATTAATCGATGCTAAGCGTCGATTTTTGCAACACTGGTAGATAGGGTGTTTCCTCTTGTATTGAGGCGATGTGTTCTAACATATAAACTTTTCACATATCAAGAGTTAAACATAACTATTCGGGTTTTTCTATTTGTCTACATCCTTTGTGAAAAGAAACATGAAAGAGAAGAAAGAAAATCACTACCGTTTGTAGGTCTCGTGTATGCCTCTGGGATCTTTGAATATGAATCAAACAACAACGTATACGTGTGCAGGATCCATGCATTCGAGTCACGTGTATGTAATCAATCAATACATACTAATATCAATCTAGAAAGCACGTAGTAACACTATGTAAATAAACAATTCTTGCATTCACTTACAAAATATGTGTACTGTTGAATTGGTCTTGCGGAATTGATACAATTGCAACAAACACAAATGATCAATTGAGATGAAACAATGAATTGAACGATAGAGATTGAACTAAAAATTACCAAACCTTATTGAATAGAAAGAGTACGAATTACAAAGAGAAATTGGAACAAAAATGAATACTATTGAATCTAGATGATTCTTCCCAATTATATAAACCTAACTCCCAAATTTTTCCGCCTAATAGTTGTTAACAACGGATTAACAACCTAACTTCTAATTTGACACATACAGCCCCTCAACTTTTCAAGTTGAACAATAACAACTAAAACATGACTGTGACTAATTTGACTTTAAAGAAAGTAACTTGTTTAACTTGCAACTTTACTTGGGCATAATACACAACAATCTCCACCTTCTGCCCAAGTTAAAGCCACCAAAACTATGCTCCAACATTCAGCAAGTTCAAACAATGACCAAGCTTTGAACCAGAAACAGGCTTGGTAAGTATATCAGCACCATTATTTCTAGTATCTACATACTTCACCTCCATCTCCTTTGAATTAACAATATCTCTGATGAAGTACAATTTCACTTTAATATGCTTTGTTCTATCATGAAACATTATATTCTTTGACAGCTACAATGCCCCTTGATTATCATACCAAACCACTGGGCTCTTTACACTAACACCTAATTCAGTCACAAAACCACCCAACCACAGAGCTTCTTTAACCGCTTCTGTTAAAGCAATAAACCCAGCTTCAGTGGTTGATAAGGCTACTACACTTTGAAGTGTAGACTTCCAACTCACCAAACTACCACACACCTTAAATGCATACCCAGTAACTGATCTGCCACCATCCAAATCCTTAGCAAAATCAGCATCTACATACCCTTCTACTGCAACATCTGAATCAGATTGATTTCCAAACAACAAACCCACATTCTTGGTTCCATTCAGATATCTAAATATCCACTTCACTGCTTCCCAATGCAATTTACCTGGACAACTTAAAAATCTGCTCACAAGACTTGTAGCATAACCCAAATCAGGTCTAGTATAGACCATGAGGTACATAAGGCTTCCTACTGCACTTGAATAAAGCACAGTCTCCATTTTGCATAACTCCTCCTCAGTTGTAGGAGAATCCCTCTTAGACAACTTAAAGTGTTGACCAATAGGAGTGAAGACAGGTTTACTTTGACTCATATAATAATTGCCAAGCACTTTATTAATATAAGAGCTAAAACATGACTGTGACTAATTTGACTTTAAAGAAAGTAACTTGTTTAACTTGCAACTAAACTTGGGCATAATACACAACAATCTCCACCTTCTGCCCAAGTTAAAGCCACCAAAACTATGCTCCAACATTCAGCAAGTTCAAACAATGACCAAGCTTTGAACCAGAAACAGGCTTGGTAAGTATATCAGCACCATTATTTCTAGTATCTACATACTTCACCTCTACCTCCTTTGAATTAACAATATCTCTGATGAAGTACAATTTCACTTTAATATGCTTTGTTCTATCATGAAACATTATATTCTTTGACAGCTGCAATGCCCCTTGATTATCATACCAAACCACTGGGCTCTTTACACTAACACCCAATTCAGTCACAAAACCACCCAACCACAGAGCTTCTTTAACCGCTTCTGTTAAAGCAATAAACTCAGCTTCAGTGGTTGATAAGGCTACTACACTTTGAAGTGTAGACTTCTAACTCACCAAACTACCACACACCTTAAATGCATACCCAGTATCTGATCTGCCACCATCCAAATCCTTAACAAAATCAGCATCTACATACCCTTCTACTGCAACATCTGAATCAGATTGATTTCCAAACAACAAACCCACATTCTTGGTTCCATTCAGATATCTAAATATCCACTTCACTGCTTCCCAATGCTATTTACCTGGATAACTTAAAAATCTGCTCACAAGACTTACTGCGTAACCTAAATCAGGTCTAGTACAGACCATGAGGTACATAAGGCTTCCTACTGCACTTGAATAAAGCACAGTCTCCATTTTGCATAACTCCTCCTCAGTTGTAGGAGAATCCCTCTTAGACAACTTAAAGTGTTGACCAATAGGAGTCAAGACAGGTTTACTTTGACTCATATAATAGTTGCCAAGCACTTTATTAATATAAGAGGATTGAGACAACTTAAGTAACCCCAAACTTCTGTCTCTTGTGATTTCCATGCCTAAAATTTTCTTGCTTCTCCAAGTTCCTTCATTTCAAACTCTTGCATAAGCAGTCTTTTAGTTTCAACAATTTGCTCTTTACTCTTACTAGCCACCAACATATCATCAACATACAAAAGTAAGTACATAAACTGCCCTTTGTCATACTCTTTAAAGTTACACAATTATCATAACTGCTTCTTATCCACCCATTTGACACTACATACTCATCAAATCTTTTGTACCATTGTCTTGGCGACTGTTTTAACCCATATAAAGACCTCTGCAGTAAACACACTTTACTGTGTTCCTCCACCTCGAAACCAACTGGCTGCATCATGTAAATCTTTTCATCCAATTTACCATGTAAGAAGGCAGTTTTCACATCCAGCTCTTCCAATTCAAAGTCATTTGCTGCAGTTAATGACAGAATGACTCTAATTGAAGTGTGTTTCACAACTGGTGAATAGATTTCATTATAATCTATTCCTGCTCTTTGTGTAAACCCCTTTTCTACAAGCCTAGCTTTATATCTAGGAGCTTCACCATTTATACCCTCCTTTATTTTAAAGATCCATTTGCAGCTCACCAACTTATGATCTTTAGGCTTATCAACAAGAGTCCAAGTGTGATTCTTTATCAATGAATCCATCTCCTCCTGTATGGCTCTCAGCCATTTGTTTTTGTCTTTACATGTCACAGCCTCATGATATGTTAGGGGTTCATATATACTTTCCATTTCAGCTGCAGTGAATACAAATGCTGAAAGATCTTCATTTTCATTTTCTCTGAATCTAACAGGTGGCACCACTTTTCTTCTTGGCCTATCCTTTGCTATGCTATAGCCAGGATCACCAACCCCACTTGAACTAGAGGTCTGATCATTATCCTTTGGTTATTGTTCATCATTATCAGGAAATACATCCACCTCAATCTGGCCATCATCTGCAGAGGAACCTTGTAACTGTTTTTCACTCCCAATATCTCTATACATTATGTCTTCCTTGAACATGGATATATGATTGCTTAAAACCACCTTTGAGTTCTCACCATCTAGTTTCCATAACCTGAAACCCTTGACACCATCAGCATATCCCAACATAATGCATTTCATTGCTCTAGGCTCCAATTTGCCTTGATTTATATGTGCATAAACCAATGACCCAAACACCTTCAGATCTTTCAAGTCTGGCTTCACCCCAGACCATATTTCCATGGGAGTTTTCATACTTGTGGCTGAACAAGGTGACCTATTAACCAAATATGCTGTTGTGTTAATAGCTTCTGCCCAAAACTTTTTAGGTAACCCTGAACCAAACAACATACACCTCACTTTGTTTAACAAAGTTCTGTTCATTCTTTCAGCCAATCCATTCTGCTGAGGATTCCCAGGTACAGTTAAGTGCCTTCCTATCCCATGTTCCTTACAAAACTGGTTAAACTGATGATTACAAAATTTCATTCTATTATCAGTTCTCAACTTCTTGACCCTTTTCTCAGTTAGATTTTCTACCAACATTTTCCATTCCTTAAATCTTTGAAAAGTATCATCTTTATTATTGAGTACATAAACCCATACTCTTCTAGAGTAATCATCAATAATTAACAAAAAATACTTTGCTCCACTCATAGATTGAGTTTTAGCTAGCCCCCACAAATCATGTCACACCCCAACCTTAACGGCGGAAACGTCGAGATGTGAGGGTTAAGATTGTTCATGCCACACAACGCTATTTCAAAGTGTCAATATTATTAATTACCAAGGTTCATAACATGCATTGAGAATAAAACATAAGATGCAAGCAATCATAAATACAAAACATTCCATAGCGTCATGTGACAATATAAGTCATTTTATTATTCTAGGTCCAATCCTAGATGTGATCAAGTCTTCAGGAGCATTTAAGCGGTAACAAGTCCTGAAACATGTTAAAAATAAATGTCAACATAATGTTGGTGAGTTTCCATAGGTTTTCATACATATATGTATATCAAAGTTGGCAATTCATGTCATAGGTTATTGAATAAAGTAACTAGGGATAGATGAACAAATGTAACAATCAAACCTTGACAGATTACAAGATTACAAGATTACAAGATTAAACGATTAGCTAAGTGTACTTGGTTCCCATAGTGCTCAAGAATACGACACTAGGGCCACCAAATAGGCTTGTCAGGCCCATAGATCTATGACGTCGCCAGGCTAGCAATAGTTAATGATTGTGCATATTATAGTCATCACATGGTAATTACAAGAGTTTAACTAACCACGACAAATAAGAAGAACTGCCCAAATGTTTACAAGATTCAAACGAGTTTACAAGTGCATTTATCATAAGGTTAACATGTTTCACCCCAAAGTGTGAAAATATATATAAAAAGGGTATGGAAAAACTCACATGGATTATAAAGGTGAACAAATAAGAAGTCTAGTTTTACACGCCGACGATATGCTCTAATTCAACCTAAAGACAACGTATCATATTAATAACGATATTCTAATGTTAACGGTTCATGGGAATTCACGGTTTAAATTGGTGCATTTGGATGACAATTGTGGTGATATTGGTTATAAATCATTTAACCATAGTTTTAAATTATAAGGTAGATGTCATTTATAATTGATTTAATATTTAAATGATTTAAATAAGAATTTTAGTGAGTAAACCATTTATAAACTTTATCAAAGAATTATTATTTACTATTTAAAATAGTAAATTTGTAGATTTAAATGTTCAAAATAATTCTTTTAAACCCAAAAGATGTACATTTTTAAATATGTACATATATATATTTATCTTCTTTTAAATATATAATTAGTTTTGTAAATATATTTATATAAAAAAATGAATATTTATTAAATTTAGACTCTTGGAAAATAAGGGGGAAATTATAATTTAAAATTAATAATAATTTGTATTTTGTAACAATTTAAAATAAAAGATTAAAGATTTATTAATTGAATTTCTAAAAAAAAAATTAAAAGAAATTAATTTTATTTATTTCTTGATTAAAATGTTTTTTATACGAATCAAAACAATGTTTAAATTTTTTTCTGTAAATTAAAAACTAGTAAAAACCATTTAAAAAAAATATATGGCAGGGGCCCGGTTCGAATCCGGGACCTCTGCCCAAACAATCCTCCTCACAAACCGTCGGGCCAAGTCCCTGTTTGTGTTTTAGACTGGAAAAATTAATTTAAAAATATAACTCACCAAATCTCCCCAAATTCGCAAGAACCCTAGATTTGAAATCAATCGAATTGAACATCCAATCGATGATTTCACTCCGATTAACCATAGGGCTTTTGTTTGTCACCTCAAATCGAGTGTAAAGCCCCCTTCAATTACCTGTTTGATGTTGTTCTGACGATTAGAAGCTCGAACAAACTCGCGACGGTTTCGGCTAGGGATTTCGATATGAGCGTGTGTTTTTGTTGAAATTGGACTTACAGAGAGTTGGAAAGGAAGAGGGTAAACATTTCCCCTCTGTTAAATAGGTTCGATTGATCAATTAATTGTCCAACGGCTACAAGGTTAACGTCGGGTGGTTTCAGGTTGAATTGAATGGGTTTACAGCTGTTTCAGGTGAGATAGATCATATCATTAAGTTCGATATGATTAGAGGGACGTTTGTGCCAGTTTAATTTCATTATTAACTCGATTAAGTGATGAAACCGATCTTGGGTTGATTGTGGTTCGGTTTCATGTTTGAAAACCATCATAACCGCACTTTAATTTGAATAGAGGTTGGGATAGAGTTCGAAACGGTTGCGCGATTGTAATGGTGTGGTTTAATTGAGTTAAATTCGGGTATATCGACCGATTGGGGGTGGCCGGAGCTCGGCCGGAGCTCCCACCAGAAAATCGGGGTGTTTGGGGTTGGGTTTTACAATTTACACATTTGGTCCCTGAGGTTTTAATATTACACCTTTTAATCCAAAGTTTTATTTCTAGTTTAAACTAAATTACTGTTTTAGTCCCTGTAGTTTACATATTATTATTTTATGCCAGAAATTTAATTACAAATTTTAAACTTGTTTGTTTTCATTTATTATCAAGATTAAACACCTTTTTAGTATTATTTATCATTTTATTATTATTTTCATTATTACTATTATTGATATTTTCTTTTATGTTTATTATTATTATTATTGACAATATTAATTATCCACGCATTAAATTACATCAAGAATTTACAAACGAAACCTTGGAATTGTATTAATAACAAAACGAATCCTTACAAGAAATAACGGGATTAATAATGACTACTTAATAAATACACGAGAGGTCACAAATCAGCATGGACATAATCCAAAATGCCTTTTGTTACATGTTTGCCTTTACCAAAACTCACTCTATGAGCTTTCCCTAGTACACAAGATTCACAAAACTCTAACTCAAAGTTATTTAGACTTTTGAGTATTTGTTGTTTATTAAGTTCTTGTAATCCTTGTGCACTAATATGTCCCAATCTTCTATGCCATAACATTGCTTGAGACTCTTTAGACCCTTCTACCATTGACACTGTACCCATAAATACCTTCCCATCTAAGAAATATATGTTGTTTTTCTGTCTGGTTCCTGACATAACTACCATTGAGCCCCTTATCACCTTGACTTTCCCATTTTTCATACTAATTATACTACCCATACTTTCAAAAGTACCAAGAGATATCAAATTTCTACTCAACTCAGGTATGAATCTAACATTATGTAAATCAATATTAGATCCATTCATCAACTGAAAAGTAACTGTACCTATCCTTTTGATTCTGCAAGGCCTATCATCACCAAGGCTGACAGTTCCCATATCCTTCATTCTTAATTCTTTGAAGAATGATTGGTTAGGAGTCATATGATAGGAGCAGCCTGAATCCATTACCCATTCACTACTTCCTACTGATTTTGAAACCATCAGTACCTCTGCACTCTCATAACCATCAATAGAACTCTCTGGTGATCTATTCCCTTGACTTCTTGAACCATATATTTCACTTTTCTTCTTCCATTCAGGGCAATCTTTCTTGAAATGTTTCACCGAATGAAACACAAAGCATCTCCTCTTTGTCTTAGACTTAGACCTTTGTGCCAATTTCCCTTTAGAAAACCTCTGATCAGATCTACCTCTAACCAATAAGCCCTCTGCAGCATCATCTTTTGTTTCATTTCTCTTCTTGAGTTCCTTAGAATTCATGGCAGCCAACACCTCCTCCATGGACAGACTCTCCCTTCCATACATTAACGTGTCAACAAAATGCTCAAAACTCGAAGGCAATGATGACAAGAATATAATTGCTTTATCCTCATCATCTATTGCTACTTCTATATTCTCCAGATCCAAAACAATCTTGTTAAACTCATCAGTATGATCCTCAATTGTCCTACCAGCAAGTAATTGAAAAGTATAGAGTCGTTTCTTGAGATATAACCTGTTTGCCAATGACTTAGTCATGTACAAACTCTCAAGTTTCGTCCATATTGCTGCAGCAGTCTTCTCTTTAGACACCTCTCTAAGAACTCGATCTCCCAGACTCAACACAATGGCACTATGAGCCTTATCCACCGTATCTTTCCATTTCTCTACGATTTCCTTTTTCTCCTTATCTGATGCATTTGCTGGTATCTTGGCATCTCCTCCTTTGAGAGCTTCAACCAGGCCTTGATGCACCAGAAGAGCCCGCATCTTCACGCGCCATAAACTGAAATCATTTTTACCATCGAATTTTTCGATCTCGAATTTGGTGGACACCATCTCTTCGACAGAATTCAACACAAAAACTTCTCAATTGAACACTTCCGATCGATCGAGCCGTAGCTCTGATACCAATTGTTGAACCGGTCTTGCGGAATTGATACAATTGCAACAAACACAAATGATCAATTGAGATGAAACAATGAATTGAACGATAGAGATTGAACTAAAAATTACCAAACCTTATTGAATAGAAAGAGTACGAATTACAAAGAGAAATTGGAACAAAAATGAATACTATTGAATCTAGATGATTCTTCCCAATTATATAAACCTAACTCCTAAATTTTTCCGCCTAATAGTTGTTAACAACAGATTAACAACCTAACTTCTAACTTGACATGTACAGCCCCTCAACTTTTCAAGTTGAACAATAACAGCTAAAACATGACTTTGATTAATTTGACTTTAAAGAAAGTAACTTGTTTAACTTGCAACTTAACTTGGGCATAATACACAACATGTACAACACAGAGAGATTAAAAAACATATAAGTGACATCCCTACGCACCTATTTATAGTGACACAAGAAAGCACAAAACAACCCTGTTAGCGAGGAAACGTGAAAAACTGAACGACACTAAGTAAACTGAGAAAAGCTGGGAAAAAGGAAATGCTTATGTAACGTTGATGTGTTATATGTGAAAAAACAAGAAAACTGGACAATTGTCGGTGGCCTAACAATGATTTGTTCTACAAGCTCCAAAATCATGTGGTTTTTAACTTTCAGTAATAATCTCACTTTAATGATTTTTAAACCCTTTGATAGACTGTTATTAACTTATAAAAAAGTTGGATCAAGCCCCATAGTACTTATATTAATTTCTTTTTCTAATATAATGCATATGCAATATATCAAGATCATACATTAAATTCCCACTTGTGATAAATTGTAGGGTACTTTTCACATTAGAGAATTGGATATTCAATTTGGACGCTTTAGGTTTATTCCTTGCTTATTGTAAGTTCGTTTTCATTCTTTGTTTTATTAGCATTTGAAGAAGTGTTGTTATCCTTGAATGGTTATGATTTAACTCTTACATAACAATAAAGTAAGAATTAAAAACATGGAACTATTTGTGACATATATTGAGATGGGAAGAACTTTAGAAAATATGTTACAGAGAGTGACCTTTACCTAGTGTCATCTTAACGTCATATCATCATCATTCTCAGCCAAGGGGTGTACATGGTCTCATTCACTCATCATTTCCTTTAGTTTTTAATACAACTACGATATATATATATATATATATATATATATATATATATATATATATATATATATATATAATATAAGATTACCATTAGCTAAACCTTGTAAAAATAATAACAAAAATACATTACAAAAAACACAACATAATAAAAAAGAAATATGATAAAATGGTAATCTTATATTAATATTATGCTTTTATTTAGTGATTATTATTTTATATATATATATATATATATATATATATATATATATATATAAAATAATAATCACTAAATAAAAGCATAATATTAATATAAGATTACCATTAGCTAAACCTTGTAAAAATAATAACAAAAATACATTACAAAAAGCACAACATAATAAAAAAAGAAATATGATAAATATCTAGTCCTTGTCGATGTCACATTAGTGAAGCTCGTAAATATGTTCAGCCAAATCTATTAGTCAATGAGATTATAGATATTAGTCATTCGAAATGTCAACTCAAGCATGTTTCAAAACTCTTACGGCTTAAAATGTTTATTTTTAAATACTATTCCTGTTTTGTTAAATTTATATTTAAACATAAAAAAATAAATAAATAAACAAACCATGTGCTTAAGTTTCTAGAAACTAAGAGCATTTACACGTCACTTTTTATTTTCATATTTATAATTACATTAAAAATTAGAAATGGGCAAAAAATCGGTTCGGGAACCGGTTCGACTAAGAAAACCGGAACCGGTTTCAAAGAAAAACCGGTTTGGCCCAAACCGGTCCCGAACTGACCCGACCGCCGGTTTGTATAACGGTTTGGTAGCCCGAAACTCAAAACAGGTTTCAAATAGGTCCGAATCAATTTGACAGGTTCGAGTATTCGGTGAGCCAAACCGGTTTGTAACCCGAACAGGTTTGAAAAAAAAAACGGTTTTACTCCATCACAAAAAAATTGGTTTGGTTTTGAACATGAACCGGTTTGGTTAAAAAAACGGTTTGTACACCACTACTAAAAATCACTACTTTTTCTCTTTCCTTTTCAATCTAATAATATTTTTTATAACTTTATCATTATATTTTCTATCTCCTTCACTCACAACCACTTTCAACAAATATTAAAAAATTAATACAGATAAATAGTATTTTACCAAATATGGAGATGAACA
Source organism: Flaveria sonorensis (assembly GCA_025506505.1). Lineage (NCBI taxonomy): Eukaryota > Viridiplantae > Streptophyta > Magnoliopsida > Asterales > Asteraceae > Flaveria > Flaveria sonorensis. The sequence goes on from CM046437.1 coordinate 63,709,420, forward strand.
GTAACATGTTTTTTATCCTTCACTCACAACCACTTATAATTATTTTTTATAATACAGAAAAAACATTCACATGTATATAAATAATTGGCTCTAACAAGCATAATTATTAGAGAATAATCGAATTAAAGTATGAGCAAATATATTATTAAAATAATAAAATTAACAATTTATAATTGCTCTCACATTTGTGAGGATGCTCACGCAACATCCCTCATGCAACACTGTGTGGCTCATGCCTCATGAGTCATGTCACTCCCTCACGCGCCATAACACTCGAATTTAGAAGCATTTTACTAATCAATGAATCTTATATGAAGTATTTCAAGTGTGTTTGGTGGAATTTTGTAAAGAGGAGAATGATACACTAAATTGGATTCACATATCTTTTGCGTTTATAAACTTAAAGGGCGATATGCGAGCAAAGTAGATATGCTGTCAAATGTCACGTATGCCCTGCATATATATCCACATCCGTTACTTGCCAATTGAAACTCTAAAGTCGGGTTTTGCTCCTACCAATAAATTTTCAACCGATCTTCCTTTGATTTGTAACAAGTTATCAGTTATGACGCAATAATCACAGACATTGTGATCATATTAATTTAGTTAATAATTACATATTAAAATGCTTAATAGCAAGCTAAACAAATTAGTTTATGATTAATGGAGTCCAAAATAATTTTGTATTATAAATGTAACCTTCAACTACATTCGATTGACGTAGAGACTCGAACAAACACACAGTGAAAATAACTGCAATACTCTCGTTCAATTTCATGATAAAACATATAAAGAAATCTGACACAATTTTCAGGAAACATGTGGTCATTTCTGAGAATGTTTTTGCTTTGACTATTATACTCTTAGAAACAAACCCAACATTTGGTTCAAGATAACCTTGTCAAAGAAGGAATTCAACCAAATATGGCTTCTTCTTTGGTTTGATTTATGCTGCTTCGTTTTATATTAATTTCTATTGTTTATAGTTTACTTCACATTATAATATATCTAATATAAATGGTATTATCCCAAGAGTAAATGATTTTTGGACCCGGTTTTATATCACATATCATTTCAGTACGTGTGTTTTGTTTTTTGTTATCTTAATACCCGTGTTTCCAAAATATTGCCAAACCAGCCATTCCATCCAAATTCAAATATAACGTTAGTTACCATCAGAGACAAATTCATAAGAGTTAATTGCTTTTTTTGTTCATGTTTTTGTATCATTTTTGTTAATTCAGTACACAGTATTGTATAATGACATCACCGTCGAAATCATTGTGGTATATCGTCACAGCTCCGCCACAAGACCTTCGTGTACGGTGTTGTTCAATGATATCACCGACGAAAACATTATCCTTCGACACCAAATTATTGCACCTCCTCCGAACACCTTGGAGATCAAACCAACTTACCACCGGAAAATTATCGCTTTAGTTGAATATCCCCAGCAGCTCATACGCTTCACTCACAAGCTTCTCAAGCTCATACCCATTGCTGGCGACGGTGAAATCATCATGCAATTTTCCAAACACCGACATCATGACATTGTTTAAGGATGCAAAATGGAGGATGTTTTTAACCTCAAAGACTCCGTTTTGCTCCATTGAGGACTGTATTTGATCCACCATCTTCAATCCGATGTTTTGCCCAAATATTTCGAATCCGACAACACGTTTAGAGTCGAACAAATACGTCACCAATATCGATCATAAGTTTCGCTAGTAGTCACAGTAGGATGAGAAACCCATCATACGATGGAACAACAACTCATACGCCGACTCCTTCACGGGACGATCAGCAGATCAAGGCTGTTGAGAATATCCTTTGCCGTCTTCGACAAACTCGAGATGATGAAACGGGGTCAATCTGACAGAAAACACCATTAAAGGTTTAGCGTTGAAAGTTGAAGAAAGCTTTGCTAGGGTTTTGTGGGTCAATGAAGAGGTGAATTACTAATAGGGATTTGTGAATTATAGTTGTCATTGGATTTGGTTCAAGATTGGTTAATGGTAATTTTTTGAAACATGGGTGATGAGACAATAAAAAATTAAACAACTAACTGAAATGATAAAAATGATATAAAATCAAGAACGAAAAAAACAATTAACTCCTATGAAATGATAAATTTGCCACCGGTGGTAACTAGACAGTAAAAAATGAAACATGTATACTAAAATGACAAAGGTAATATAAAACCAGTGATAAAAAAAAACATTTAACTCTTATCACAATATATATACTCTTTATTCAAACTTTATTCATATACTACAAAGAAATGTCTAAATACAATAACTTAATGGTAAATCATGTAGCCCACAATCGTGTGATTATTGTTTATATTCTACGATGTAAAGGTTTGATGATTACATTCATTGTAAATTTGTAATAGAAATAGCTATTATAAGAAAAATACTGCAAAAGAATATGACGGAATATGACGGAATGTAATGCCATGAAATGGATGGATTTTATGCGTTAGTTGTAACATTCAAAATTTAAAAAAAATATATATATATTTTAATATGCTTGGTAAGACAACCGAAATGTCTACTAAAAAACCGAGTAGAAATTATTGATGGTTATCGATGTTTACAATAAATTTAATATGTAACTTCATAAATCTAAACATATTATTGAAGTACAAAAGCCAAAAGAAAAATGATCAATGGTTTCAGTAGGCCCTGTTGTTGATTGTAAAGCAGACATGGTGCAAGTCTTTTTCTCGTCTTTCTTTGCATTATACAAAACAGTAATGATATAGAATTACAGTCTTAATAATTAGAATGTGTACGTCATATGACTAAAAATTATAATTAGACAATTACTTCTAAAACACGTATATATGCAAAAACATACATAATTTAAATAATACTTTTCTTACTCCTAAATATCATAAAATATTACAATTGTAATAATTTAAACCACATTACTTTTACGGATGATAACCAATAATATCACTAGAGTACAAGGTCGTAAGAAAAAAATTTGAGGGTCCTAATACCGGAAGAATTACTTAATTGGAACATCTATTAGTGTCATGATTAGGCCGGTTTAGTATAGATCCATGATTTCTAAATATGCATTAACGGTACATTAACATTTGAAATGTGGTGAAATCTTGTCTATAGTTGAACAATTTCTAATATAATTTTGTTAATTTATTTCAATGAATACATGTGGAGATCTAGCGATCACACAACTAATTAAAGATATATTAAAATGAACTTTTTCAATCACCTTTTTATCCTAAAATGGATATTTTGTTTTAATGATATATTTTTAAAAATTTTCATTTTATCTGTTTATTTCTATATGTTTACTGATTTTACTCACCGTCACCACTACATCTTATGTATAATAATATTATGTTTTCTAAATATTCATTTATTATTAAAAATTAAATGAAAAGTCTATAATTATAAAACATTAAATGATAGATTTTTTTTTAAAATTAATTGATTTACATATTCTCTCTTCTTCATAATACGTTTCATACATATATGTCATTTGACGCTCTCCGATAATCCGAGCACACCATAGGCAATGGAAAAAGGAACAGAAAACACATCTAGCATCTATCCAACAAGTATGTGTTAATGATAACGATTTTGATTCCTAAGATCTTTTATTTTCTTGTTAATGAAAGATGTAAGAATATTTATTAATAATCCAATAATTTTATTTTTTTCTTTTGAAACAAACGAAACAGATCTTTGTAGAAATTGAACCGAAAAGACTCACATGGCTCAAGTTTATTGCCCGAGCCTCCGAAAGTATCGAAAGCAGGCTTATATTATTATTCTAGAAAGGTACAAAGTCATGAGTTTACTCCATGTAGGTCTTATGAGTCATGACAACAACATATGGTTTAGATTCAAAGCGTGAACCATGGTTTGTTGACCCACCAGCTGGTCCACAATAAGGAAAAAGATGATTGGACTTTGCCAATCAAACAAGTTGTAGCTACCCTTTATCTCATAAAGGAGTTAGGTGGTGTTTGTTAAAGTTTGAATAACATGATTGATTCAATTACCAAATTTTGTTATAAGTCAGGTATTTTAATTAAATTTGTTTTTGAAAACAATGAGATTGGTGGTTTAAGAGCAATGCCAAATTGCTAATATACTTGAAAAAGAACTCATGAAGTCAGAACTTATTGTGACACCTCAAACCTCTAATTCCTATGCCAACCAACACCCGGCCCCTTGTGCTTGGGACTAATCGCTTTGTCGCGTACTTGTGATTAGCCAGCAAAAACTTAAATTACGTTGAGTTTAAATGAGCTCGAACTCGAGCCTGAGCCCAAACGTACATTGAAGTCTATTTAATTAATAAACTAATTTGAGGTTCATTTACCAAGTATGAGATTATTATTTGTATATCATAAGCATATAATTACATGAAAATAATAATAACATATAAATTTATTATATTATTGTTTTAAAACATAAATTTATGATAAACATAATAAAATTTTGGTATATATAAAATATTATAATTACATATACACACATATAAGTATTAAATAAATAAGAACTCGTGCTTGGAAAAATTATTAGTGAACTGCCACAAGTTTTAAACATAGAAATCGAAAATGAGCTTGAGCTCTTTTAAATTAAAGAATGACAAGTTCAATTCATTTACACCCTAGCACGATTTGTTTATTCCCTAGACTCTAGTCACTTGAGGTAAAAGGGGTTTGCTGACCATCAAAATTCATCAAAAATTACTTTAAAAACGTAAGTTTTTATTCCTTAATTTGTGTTGGACCTTGAATTGTAGCTCACATGTACGTCCATAGGATTGTAAACAAATTGAATGTTTAGTAAACAATTCGTGAGTCGTTTAGCAGGAAGTTCGTTTAATAAATAAACGAACATGAACACGATAAGTCGCTCGTTTAGTTAAACACACGAACATGGACAGAGGTAGCTTTCGTTCATTTGTGTTCATGAACAATCAATAAGGTGTTCCTTTATGTTCGTTTACATTTGTTAATTTTTATTCGTTTATGTTTGTTTATGTTCATTCATTAGATATTTATATATTTTGTAGCTTTTAATTTTAATTAATCTGCCTAATCTTTATATATTTTGTATTTTTAATTAGTCTAACATTTGTACTTTATAAACGTTTATGTTCGTTAACATTCAGTAATGTTTGTTCATAACCATGTGTATGGTCATTATGTTAAGTGCTTAACTTTATATAGTATATGTTCGTTTGTGCTTGCGAACCGTTCATTTATTTCATTAACCGTTTGTGAACAAGTTTAATTTTTAATGAACTAACACGAACAAAAACTTTCGTTCGGTTATGTGTTTGTGAACCGCTTGTGTACATGTTTAATTCTTAATGAACGAACACGAACAATACTTTGTTCGGTTCGGTTCGTTTGCAGTGTTTCTCAAAACGTTTTTTTTTAGCACTGGGCTCTACCCAAGCCCAGCTCAGTCCAGCCCAACCCAAACACCAATTGGTCGTGGCACCGGAGTCCAGAAAAATGCAACGGTTCAAGGCTAGCAGTTGTATTAGTATAAACATTGCACGTTTTTTCGTAGGTACAATTACTCAATTAGAAAGATATAAATTATTATTAACTCTGTATAAAAAATTAATATAGTTATAGATCAAAACCAAATGAAATTATATCCAATATGTACGTAGTAAATTCTAATTAATATGTTTTTATTAAATACGTGCTGATATATTTTAGGTTGGCCGGTTGCAAATGAATTACAATAAAAGTTACAAAATAAGTCGTAAACAAGGTAACCAATTGTTACAAATGTGTTAAAGCAAAAGTTGTCATGAACAAATCGAATGCAAATTCATTCTAGAGTAGTGAAGATTTAATTTGTTTACAAGCTTAATATTAATTATGATTGACAAGTATTTATTTATTTATGTTTAAACTTGATAATTCATAAACTAATTCAAGTTAATACAAATCGAATGCAAATTCATTCTAGAGTAGTGACCGGTATGTATTTTTAATAGTATGTTTAGTATTCATCCTATGTTTGGATACTATTTTTGTGCCATGTTGTCAAAAGTAAGCTAGGTACACGTCTAGACGCTCAGGATGTTTGTGTCTAGCTAGACACAAGCCATGTAACTTCAAAAAGCGCACAAGAAGGAACACACATTCGTCCAGGCGCAAGGCAAGGTGGTCGCCTTATTCTAACTTGGTAATTTCTTATTCTCTTTTCTTCTTTCTTCTTGACATCTAGGGGTTGCTACTTCGTTTTCTTCTCTTCTATGTGCTTCAAGCGAATTTGGGCTTTCTTGTTTCTTTAGTTGTGGACTTACTTTTTCGATTTGTTATATTTTGTTTTGTACCTTTTCTTTTCATGTTTGGGCTTATTTCACAAGATTAAACAACAATAAAGGATATTGCTTGGAAACCTTGCAAGGGTAAGTTGGTAATTTACACAGCTGATGCTATCAAACTTAATTGTGAAACATATAAGTTATGCCATTGTTATATGCTTTTTTAACCTTTGGTTCTCATATCCTACTATATATATTTACTAGCTTTAGTTATCCGTGTATTACACGAAAGTATGAATAGTTAATTATTAAATAATATAAAAATAAAAATAAAATCAAGTGTGTTATATATTAAATAAGACATAACAACTTTTGATTATAAGGTCACAAATGAGCAAAAACATCCTTGTAAACTACATTTGTAGTAACATTAGTATGTTTACACTCATTGTCTAAAGCTAAAAGCTTCAATTCATTTTTACTATTAACTTGTGACAAGATGCCATAAAGCTGATTATGCGTAAAATAGGCTCTTTCAAGTATAAACCGACACTTGACAGAGATTGACCTTAACTTTTGTTTATTGTCATAGCGAAATATACAGTCAAAGAAAACTGTCTTCTTTTAAACTTAAAAGGAATACTTTTGACGGGTCAATTCGTAAGCTACATATTGAGTGGGTGTGAGGATATTAGTATGAAGAAATTAAGATTTAAATAATATACACTGAAAGGTTATATGCAATTATTAGATCGATTTCGAATTATTTTGACCGTGTAATCAAATATAGAGATATAGTATTGAATCAGGTTGAATCGGGCTATAAATGTTCATAATATCTCTTATTAGTTGTTGATTATTACATATTTAATACTAACTTAAGTAAACCCGTGTATTATACGGGTTGAAAAATAAAATATTAAATATAATAAAATTTTATGAAGTATAAAATGATAATCTAAAATAAGATATAATTAAATTACATATGAGTAATAACTATAAGTAATAAAATAACGATATCAATTTTTAAACTTTTTCTTTTAAACTTTCTTTTTAAAAAAAGTTAAACATTCTTTTCAAAACAAGCTGTATTAAAAATATTATTTTTAAATTTTTTTATTATAACTTTTAATTTTAATTATTTTTAGTTTATAAAAAATGTTACTTTTTAAAAGTACCAATTTTAAAATATTTTATATTTTAAAAAAGTTAGATGTTTTAGAAAACTTTTTAATTATATAAAAATTTGTTTTCTAAAAATACATTAATAAAAAGACATCTTTCTTAATTTATTAAAAAATTTAATCTAAAAAAGAATTAAAACTATTTAATTTTTTTTAATTTAGATAATTATTTAACAACTTAGGAGCTTAAAAATATACCAAATGTCCCCTTATGTTACTCTTTTAGTATTATATATAGATTAACTTTTAATTAATAGTGTCCAGATGTGTAAGTTTTTAAAGTTGGTGCAAAGAAGGGTTTGCTTAATTTATTTAATATATTTTAATTCAAGTTGATGTAAATCGTGTAATTGTGAGCTAATAAAATGGGGTTTGGGTTTCTTAATTCTCTTTCTTATTTATCAACGTCTCGACTATAATATTTCTATGTTCAATGCCATGCTACAACATGCGGGCACGATTACTCGATAAGATACTTAGTTTGATGTAAGCAGAATATCATAATGTATTTATCTTTTTTAATATTTGTATTCATGTCAAATAAGATTATTTGTATTCATGTCAGATAAGATTACCCGGTTTGGTTTTAAATATAGTTTATTCAACATCGTAGCTAGTCAAAACCTAGTTACAAGTAAGCATGTTGTCACGGTATATATGAATTTTATGACAAACACCACACTTTTCGACGGATTCGATTTGAAATTAAATTTATGTCGAAACGTAGTTAGAAAAATAAACATGTTGAGATGGTATGTTTGAATTTTTTTTAACATCAAGTTTCGTGGAAAACAAATCAAAATATATAATATTTTGACTTAATTAACTTGGTTTTGAATGAAGAAACTTAAAAATCTGTTGAGGGAAAAATTTTAAAATATGCTATGTCGGATCGATTCGGTTTTGAATGAAATATGGTGATTACTTTGGCTGGTATGCACTACAGTAAACATCATTTGTAGTGTCACTTAGTGGCGGAGCTTGAATCACGTTTTGGGGGGGCGGGGGTGAAAGTAAATTATTTTTGGGGGGCGAACTCTATATTTATTAAAAATTTCTATTACTAGACTGGAAATTTACACCGTCGAACCGAAAATTAACACTACTGACGGAAAAAAGAAGGGGGTGAGAGCCCCTAGCCCCTAAGAAGCTTCGCCAATGGTGCCACTATACATTTCAAAATTTTATAAAATATTATATTTTAAAAGATATAAGAAAAATAAAATGTATAATTAGACAAATTTTATAAATTTTATAAAATGTATTTTAAAAGATATAAGAAAAATAAAACTAATCATAATATTAAAATGCTTAAAAAGTAAGAAAAAGTTACGTTAGTCGTGACTGGTGAGGTGCTTAGGTAAAAGATACATTTAGGTAAAATATCAAAAAAAAAAAAAAAAAAAAAATCAAAAGCACTAGGTGATTGCCGCTATTCACATTCAATGCTTCAATAAGATTACTCGTATGTAAAGTATGGGAATAAAGTTCAATTATCCATTTTATATTCATGAATAATTAAAGGCGTCTGAATGCATACATATGACTCATTTGTACTTAAAAAGTTAGCTATTAGAAAAATAGTTAGACAAATTTTTATGATTGAAAAAGATTATGAATTAAGTAAAAACTCGTTGGATACTTGGATATTGAACTTTCAAAGAGAATTCATCAATCTATAAGCGAAATTCGTTCACATAATTCATGACTATATAATTAAACTCATCTCGCATCACATTCACACAAACTATAAAACATATTAATGATTATCATACTAGACTATATCTTGTGTTTCCTTTGTGTTCATAATACCTACTTTACAGAGTAGTGTTTACACATAACGCAATATTTAATCTAAAAGATAGTTCATGATCTGCATGTTTATTATCTATTCTAATCTAATTTATCAATAAACTATCAACATGATACACCTGTGATTAACTTGGTTTCACATTAAATATTGATAATTTGCATATGACCCACAACCACCCAATAGAATAATCAAACAGATATATAGAAACAAAAGCTTCTAGAAGAAAATTGACCAGAGCCGTTGACTCACTATTAAGAAAATGGTTCATTTAATTGTGACCGTGGTTCGTGTGGACCACAGCGTTTGGTCTGTTTGCGTGGGCACTTGAAACACGCCTGTTATGACCTTACTTAGCAGCCGGTCACATCCGTTTGTGAGTCCAAAGGTGGCTCAAGGGTCGATTTATTAATCTTTTTGTATGCCTTGATATATTACTTGAAAGTTGAAATAGTAGTGTCTTTATGATTAAAAAAGTTCCAACTAACTTAATATTTGTATCTGTTTTGCTAAATTTACTTGAACTTTTTCTGTTATAATAAAATGACTCAATCTTCAATATATGTTTTTTTTTATAATTTTATACAGGTTAAAATACTTTGTAATTAAAAAGTCTAGGATCGAGCATTCACAATTGGATTGGTATACATATCATATCATTTTATTTTAAGGGGGAAAATTAAGGGTTGGAGTTAAAGGGTCTTATACATCTCATTCTTTAAACCATTTTTTTATATTACTCTATAATTAAACACCACGGGGAATGAATAGTAACTTACAAAAAGTATAGTTGTTTTTTCCTAAAATAATGTCACAATTTGATGACTTAAAGTTTTTGTATTGTTATTTTTTAAATTTTATTTTCAACTCTTATACCATATGTAGTATATGCTTTGAATCCATTAACCTTTCTACTAATTTTGTTTTTTTTAATAAGTTTCGTTTGGAAAAATTTTATTACAAAAAAAGAACTAAATGCGTGGGATTATTTTTTGCCTATTTAAAATCAAGTGTTTTTTTATCGTAGGCTATAGGTATTGATGTTAGCTTTGCGCTATCGTGACAGATCCAACAGTTTATGAGCGAGCAACATCGATGTCATTTTTTGTATTATCAAAAGCAGTATAGGTCTTCGTTTTTATGGTTTTACTGGGCAAACCGATGATGACTAAACTCCTATAGCGTAGTGTGGGGAAACAACAGATTAGTTCCGCGAAACACGGTGGGAAAAAACATAAAAGTACAAATATTTGCGCATAGGATAATGTTACGACTTTGATTATAAGTTGCTTCAAGCATAAAAGTACAACTGATTTTTGTATAGTATTATTCCAATTTATCACTTTGAGTTTTTGTATTTGTATTTTTATTTTTTATTTTCACCTTTTATACTATGTATTATACACTTTGATCCGTTTAGCTTTCTACAAATTTCGGTTTTCTTTAGTAAGTTTTGTTTGGTAAATTTTATTAAAAAAAACTAAGTGCCGGAGGTTTTTTAGTTGTATTCAGAATCGGATGTTTTTTTTATCGTAGGCTATAGCGAGTGACGTTAGCATTGCGCTACATATATACTCAACTTAAATTGTTAATTACATATATCCCTTTGTAAAACTTAGTTAATTACATACATACCCAAATGTAAAGTTTAGTTACATATATCCCTTTCTAAAACTTAGTTAATTACATATATACTCAAACTAAAAGTTTAATTACACATATCCGGTTTATTAAACATAAATATTACATATTTATTACTTTTATTAAAAATAACTTATATAAATAGTACTTACTCTTATTTTTATTAAACTATAAAATTATGTTTTTCTTCTTTATTTGTTTTTCAAGTTTTGATTATTTATTAATGTTTCTGTACTAAATGTTTTTATGTTCTTTTTGTCTTTTTTACCTTTTTATGCTAATTTTTTTTCGGTACCTGTACAAGACACTTCCAATCTCATTATGTAACATAAAATTATGTGTTTGGATCATGTTGCATAACGAGACTGGAAGTGTTTCGTATATAAACCTGAAAAATTAGCATCAAAAGGTAAAAAAATAAAAAGAACATAAAAAACGTTAGTATAGAAATATTAGTAAATAATCAAAACTCAAAAAGCTAGTAAAAAGGAAAAACATTATTTTATAGTTTATTAAAAATAAGAGCAAAATACTAATTATATTAATTTTTTAAATTAAAATAATCAAATAGATAAATATGTAATATTTATATTTAATAAAGTGGATATATGTAATTAAACTTTTAGTTTAGGTATATATGTAATTAACTAAGTTTTAGGTATATATGTAATTAAACTTCTAATTCGGGTATATATGTAATTAACTAAGTTTTACAAGGGGATATATGTAATTAAAATTTTAAGTTGGGTATATATGTAATTGATGATGTTTGTAGGGGAAATATGTAATTCTTTCTAAGTTGGTCAAAACAGAAAAAACTAAATAATTCTAAGATTCCTATATGTTTCATTTAGATTGTTTAATATAAAAAATTAAAATTTTACAAAAATTTTTATCACATTTATCATTTGAACAACTAATGAAAGTTAAGTGATTTTATTGAAACAAATAATTTTAAATGTCTTAACAAAACAATCTAAAAACTTAGTTATTATTGGATGGATTTTTATTTTTATTTTTAAAGGTTTAAAAATTTATGTTTTAATAGGGTTAATAACAAAACAAATACACTTCCTTTTTTCCATTAAAAGGTTTCTCCCTTTGGTAGAAGAAGGTCCTCAACTAAAATATTCGAAAAAATCACTAAACTAAATTTTATATATTAAAGTCGTAAACTTGTGTAAAATGCATTTATTTTTAAGTCTTTCTTTTAAATCATGGGCTTATTAACTCTTAAATTGTTTAAAATAATATGATATAGGTTTTCTGTTGTGCTTTTTTGAATGTCACTTTACAAAAAAAGTCTAATATTAAAGCAAATAAAATTACCAACATTTTACATAACTTTAGAGACTTCAATATATAATATTAGTTTATTGACTTTTTCATAAATTTAATACAAGTTGAGGAACTTGAAGATACTTAATTAAGTTGCTATGTTTTTACATTAAAAATTAAAAGAAAACTATATTAGTTTTTTTATGCTATTAACCTTTTTTATATTATCGTCTTTAAACGTAAGTTATAGGTTTTTTTAGACGAAAGTAGGTACGTGTTTCTAAAACAACACGCTAACTCCATGTTGATTATGTTGAATCAAGTAAAAAATAAAATAAAATATAATCCATGTTACTAACTAAAATATGGGCCTTGTTTCTTCTTTCTTTCACAACATCATCTTAATCCTATTTTGTTTTTCTGGTCTTAGTGGAAAGAGGAAATAATTATCACTCGTGACAAATCCATGATTTCTTTTATACATGTCATATTCTGAAAATATTCGGTAAATCGGTATCATTTGAGTACCATATATGAATATAGCACATAAATATAATATTAAATCCGTGTAACATATTAATTTTTTACCCGTGTCACGTGTCATGTGTGGAGCTATCTAGGTCATTCCAAAAAAAAAAGAGTAGATCATTTGCTTACCCAAATGTAAGAGAAACGGAAAAATATGGTAACAAAATTATTTTTATTTAATTGAATTACATCCCGAAGAAATTTCTGCAATAGATAGTTTCAAGTTTACTACAATGGTCTGATAAGCTGCATTTAAAGAGAAGTGTGGGTATGAGTTATCTAGTCGACCTCAATCTTCATTGTCTTTATACTCATTGAAAGTTCAAATAATCATATTTGTTTTAAGATATCATGGTCCATAAAAAGTAAAAATAAACATATTAAAAATCTATTCAATAGAGTCGACATAATTGTTCACAATGATGACATGCAAATGGTTCACTTAAATAAACCTATTTATAAAATGTCACATTCAACAGCATTTGTGACAAGTACTCCCGTATTTGAGATAACGGCAAATTGCCTATTCGACTTTCAATACGAAACAAAAATATAAATAAAGAATATGTAATTTCTTGTAAGAATTTTAAGGATATATGATATAAATTTGTTTAAGATATTTTTATGAATTTTTAAACAGTTGCACCTTAGATATCTCAATAAAGTTCTCATCTTCGTTAGAAATAAGGAAATAGCTTGTCATATAATAAAATATTGCAAGTTCAATTATGGGCTATTTTTTAACATATCGATTTGCGTGGAGTCATCACCCATTAATGTATTACTATTTACTAGTTGTGTTAACTTTTGTTTCTTTCCAGTTTTTAGTTGATTGATAGAATTGTTTTATTCAATTACCAATGTATATTAGGGTTAAAGCTTATTTACACACATATTTGTTAGGTCCAAAGTTATAATATGTAAATAAATTAACGGTGGCACTAGAATACTTAACATCAATGTTAGGCGTCGAATCCAATAAATAAAATATTATAGTGTGAACCTACCGTCACACACTAAAAATAGTATAAGCGAAAGTAGGGTTCGTCTCCTCAGAGATACGGGTTAATCGAGTCTATACCAAAACGATTAAAGTTCAAGTACATTTATTATAAAAACAAAATAAAAGAGGGGGGGGGGGGTGTAATAAAAACAATAAAATTAAGAAGAAAATATAAAAGTAAAGAAATTTACAGCACGCTGACACGATCGTGTTAAAACTGAAAATGAAATACTACATGGCCGTGTTAAGGTTCTCTCAAGAAAAAATAAAGTTGTTTTTTATGACGAAAGTTTATAGAAACTAATAAAATGTGAAGAAAAATCAAATTTAATAAAATAGTTTTAACACAAGGGTTATTTCTTGAGTTGATCCAACTTACGATCATTAACGATTATGGTGCAGTGATTATTTATGTAAACGATTTGTATCGATACTAAGCATCACACTGTTCAGACATCTCCTCCATCTAATGTCTAACCAAATACAGTTCGTTGATTAGAGTCAACCCGCTACTCTAAGCTCATGCCGTTCGGATCTTAGCGTGCGGGTTGCAGTGATAGAAATATCGATTATAATTAAACACTCACGCCGTTCGGAATGTTTAACTAGATTGAATGACCCTATAATGAACAATCTAATATAAATCTGAGTAGATCCGGGTTCAATATCAATAATCATGCAAACAAACTATTCAAATAGACAATCATATACACGTTTCACATAAGATACGAATCAAAATCAAATAAATAAACTCACATGTCAAAACTTAATTGTTCTAGCCGGACATGACGGCTAAATCAATCAAGCTAAAATTAAATAAAAACTTACGAATAAGTAAGACGGATATATTCAAAAGAAAACCACCAAACCTAAATCTCTTGTTTTCTCCTTTATTGTCTTCCACGTCCCTTTTCAAGAGGTAAAAAAATGATCCCCTTTCTTCTTAATTTGTTTTCAATAAATAGATGGGATTTGAAATTTTAAATCTCTAGGTGAATTTGTTAAAAGCAAGCCCATGTGATCTTCAAGAATTATCTTCAACTTCTTTTGATTCAAAAAATTAATATAACACCCTTCATCTTTCCAAGTCATCCCAAATCACCCCTGGTTTTTAATATTCTTCCAAAGCTTCCATCGATTTTTGTTTTCAATCTGCACAATCGTCTTCTATCTGCAAAATAATAAAATCGATCCAAAGTAGACTCTATTATACCAAAACGAACATTACTCAAAATAGATAAAAATATGTCTAATAAATGCATGATATAGAATAAAAACATATGCTAAAATCATGATTAATTATGCATAAAAATACCACTAACAATCAACAAGACAACGATGAATGTGTATACATCATTGACTTATAAGAATACAGTTCTTGTATTCTGTTATCCACTTTAACATAAATATTAAGGTAGCATTGAGTGTATGCACGTTAATTCCGACCTAGAATATGTGTCAATTGTGTCATTAATATGAAACAATGAAAACCTCCGGTGGTAACTCTATATTGATCACCTAGAAATAGAGTGCAAAGAATATTTAGAAATCTTATTAGACTCTAAGTCCATGCATACGTACAAATAGGCTTGGACATATAACAAAACTAATACGTATTATCTAGCACACCCACAAATAGAAGAGATTCTAGAATGCTCATACTATAGAGTAAGCTCAAAACATACATTGTGAGGGGAGTTTGTAGGTGGTGATATTCGGCAAGTAGTGAACACTCTCATTTGGCTTAAATATTGAAAGATTTACTGGGCTAGACTATGGTTACGACACTATGTATAGCATGAACACTAGAAAATTTGGTCCGACATTGAGCCCTTGAGCACATAATAGAACAGTAGTAAGAATAAAAAAATAAAAAAGTGAATGAATCAGGAGCGAAAAGCATATATATAGTAAGATGGTAAAAGAATGAATTGTTATTATTGAATCGTTAGGTTACAATTTATAGATATAATAAGAAATCCTAAAAACCTGACTAGACATGTGGGCTTATATAATAAACCTAATATCTAATACTCCCCCGCAGTCGGAGCGGGAGTAATCGAACGCTAAGACTGGAATAATAAGTTGAGAACTGGCGACCGTAGTCGTTGGCGATGTATCTAGGCTAGTAGATTCGTAGATCAAGAGATGAAATCTATAGGAAAAAAAAGAAAAAGAAAGCAAGGCACGTGATCGTGTTCAGGCGGCGGTCTCTTGGATCCGCAGATCAAGAGATAAGGTCCGTAGACGTAAAAAAGAAAAAAAAAAACAAAGAGAAAGGCACCGTGATCAGGAGACGGTTTCTTCGATTCGTAGATCAAGAGATAAGATCCATAGATCTATAAAAAATAAAAGAGAAAAAATCAATCAAACCGTAGTATGAGATTTATTGTCGCGGATCGAGGTCCTTGGTATGACTAAAACACCGAGAATAAAAAAAGAAAAAAAAAATGATTGTTGCATTTTGTGAGTTGTAATTCAAGATAAACCAAGACAATGAAGGTGAACCAACCAAGAGAATGGATATCATTTTTGAATATTCAATTGATAACAAAGTTTTATTCAATGGGTAGTAGAAAATAAGGAAACAAAACAGAAAACAAAGGTGGGCAGGGCGGCGGCGGCACATCGCCCTGTTTAGGGTTTGAACTTGGTGGTGACGGCTAAGGTTTGTATGTTCTTTTGTGGTGCCGCAATGAAAAAGAAGATGATCAAAGCCCTAAGGTTCTGATACCATGTAAGATGATAAAAGACTGAATAGATATTATTAAATCGTTACGTTACTCTTTGTAGAGATCATAAGAAACCTTAGAAAACTAACTAGGCCTGTAGGCTCATATAATAAACCTAATATCTAATATATATGACGATTTAGGTTTGATTTGTCTTTTCAACACTGTCAGAATGGTATAAGCAATTTCAATCTCTATAAAATTAACAAAAAAGAAATCAACAAAAAAGCATAGACAAAAGTCCAGATATGTGTGACAATATGGTGATAGGACGACTTAGGTTTGGTTTGTCATTTCAACATGGTCAGAATGGTATAAGCAATTTCAATCTCTAAAAAAATCAAAAAAAAAAAAAAAATATAGACAATAGACCAAATATGTGTTCTAACAAAAAAATATCCGACTGTAGTGGCTACACATGATAATGTGTTGAGGCTCTATTAGAAGCAAACTCCAGTATTCCACATCTAATGGTGATGAATGTGAGAAAAAAGAAAGTACAGGTTAACATATATCTAAATGAAAAGTAATAAAAAAGAGGATTAAGAGGGGAGGAAAGCGATGGCCTTCATACCAGGACGAAAAGGAGGTCGTTAATGCCCAAGAGTCCGTGATCAGTGAGACTTTCGGTTTTAATATCATTCAAAATTATGAAAATCCTGTAAAATAAGTATATGTTGTTCTAAGTATAAATCTTACAAAAAACCCTATTGTGCTTTTAAACTCGTTTATATAATAGATTTTTATCATGTAGTAAAACTCGTTTATATAACCAAAATCATGTTTATTATTGTTATTAATCAAGACAAAGACACGCTTAGATATCTCCTGATTTTTGTATTTAGATGAGTATAATAAAGATAACGAAATATGAAAATCACTTAAGAAATAACATCTATAATTATTATCAAAACAATAACTTTAGTGCCATGTGGCATTATCTTAAGGCTCTATTTTTTTTAATTCTCGTCTAAATATGTATCTGTTATCAACGTTAGTCTAGATTCATTTACAGACATTTGGAGAAATTTTGAAAATTTAACCCTAAATCAAAGTGCGTCTTTTTTTGGAAATGAAATCAAACCTGATGATTCTTCTTTTTTCAAATAACTTATCTACAAAAACAGGAGATTACTTTTAAATTCATAAAATGCTCGGTTTATATTCGAATAGTGACAAAAATTACGGGAGTTCTTCATCGAACCTCTTCAATTCGAAGGAATTCATGGGTATTTTTCTTTGGAAATGAAATCATACCCGATTTTGTAACACGCAAATTGAATAAATAAATATCAAATAGTTTGTATAAAATTTTAGAAAATACAAAACAATATTTTCATAATAAAATATGATTAAATTAAATATGTAAATATTTCAAGTAAAACAACAATAATATCTTTTTAAACTTTCGTTGATGAAATTATTTTTTTAACTATTTCCTAAAAAAATAATTTCATTCTGTTTAAAAAACCATCCTTAAAAATCTTTAAAAAATGGTATCTGTTTGGAACACTCGCAATTTCTCTTTATAAACTCTGATATAGCGCATTCGACAGACGCATTCGACAGACTTCATCAACGTTATCATTTTGGCTTCGTTTCTTCAAGTTTTCTTCAAGAAAACGTATTTATTTTTTATTATATTTGAGCTTTCATCCTCTGCGATTGTGTTTTTGGATTGATATTATTTTTCTTTCATTTTTTTGATTTGAAGGTGATCTGATTCGACAATCTATATTTGAAGAGGTACTACATGCTTCTGATTTTTAAACTTCTTTATTTCTTTTTATGTTTGCTGCCATATTATTATTTTGTTTGATTGTAATTCTTTTGATATGTGCAATTTATTTTGATGTACCTGTAGTTGGGTAAATGATAGTGAATTTATTTTGAAACTCTATTTTTGAAACTCTATATCTTGAAATGATTATAAGATGTTGTTTTGTTCATCACTTAATATTTGATTATGTGATATTAAGCTTTAAAAGAATTGAATGATTAGTGTCATTTGTTTACTCTGCTTAGGGTTAAAACATTATCTTATATGTTTCCTAACATTTACTTTAAATTATTGTGATTTTTTATTGTGTTTGTATCGTTTTACATTACTATGATGTAACATTTAGTTTAAATTATTGGGTTTTTGGTTATGTTTGTATCATTTTACCTTACCATGAACCTCAATGAAGCATCTTCTAGTCATACACAATAGGGTGTTTTAGATGCTTACTTTATCTGAGTTGTATTGTAATTGTTTAGTTATATGAAAGTTTCAAGTTATCGTGCCTTTAGCTATATATTACTTAAGATGGTTCAATCATATGAGCAAACTATTTTTTTAGATGCTTACTTTATATAAGTTGTACTGTAATTGTTTAATGATATACAACTTTCATTGTTACTTTGTCTGTTGTTTGATATTCTATTTGCAAGTTGAAAAAATCATAACATATATACCTGCAAGTTTAAACTTATTATGTACCTGTAAAGATTGTTTGATGCGTACTACAGCCTGCAACCTATTTATGTACCAGCAAGCATTGTATATCAATTTAAATCTTTAATTACTTTGTTGTTTAATTGAATCAATACATTATTGTTTATAATAATTTTGTATCTAAATCCATCTGCTAAAATATCTTCATTATTTTAATTAACCCATCTGTTGACCATATACCTACCGGTTGACTATATGCTGGGCAATTTTAATTATGCATGAAATTAGTTCATATATAATTATATATATATATATATATATATATATATATTATTATATATATATATATAAAACATTAAGTACAACTATCTATACAATTCACACAACCTTTTGATGAGGTATGTATGAAATGTTATGCAGATTAACTAAAGAGTCAAACTTTATACTCTTTTTAACTCATTGTTTGTATCTGTATACTATGATGTAACATTTAGTTTAAATTATTGTGGTTTTTTGTTGTGTTTGTATCATTTTACCTTACTATGAACATCAATGAAGCACATTCTTTGACTTTCCACTTACTCATATACAATAGGTTGTTTTAGATGCTTACTTTATCTGAATAGTATTGTAATTGTTTAGTTATATGCAATTGTCAAGTTATCGTTCCTTTCGCTATATATTACTTTAAATGATTTAATTATATGCAGAATGTTGTTTTAAATGCTTACTTTATCTGAGTTGTATTGTAATTGTTTAATGATATACAACTTTTATTGCTACTTTTTTCTGTTATTTGATATTCTATCTGCAAGTTGAAAAAAAATCATAACATATATACCTATAAGTTCAAACTTATTATGTACCTGCGAAGATTGTTTGATGCGTACTGCAACTTGCAACCTGTTTATGTACCAGCAAGTATTGTATATCAATTTAGATCTTTAGTTACTTTGTTGTTTAATTGAATTAATACATCTAAATCCATCTACTAATAATATTTTCACAAAAGTCTATATACAAAGTATTACCAACAACAATATAACTTACGAACTTTTTTAAACAATAACAATATTTTTGGATTGAACCCGTGTGTTACACGGGTTTTTAGCCTAGTACTCTAATATAAGAGTAACTTGAGATGACACGTGGCAGCACTACAATCATCCTCGCCAAAAATTTTCCCGCCTCTCTCTCCATATTAAATAATTACTTTAATTATTAATAATATTATTTAATAGTTTTTTACATTTAATAAATTAAGAAAGAAATCTATTCATTAATGTTAATTCTAAATAAATAAATTTTTTCTAAAATAATAATTTTTTTAAAGCATAAAACTTTTCTAAAATACAAAATATATTAAACTTGGTATTTTTAAAAAGTCAATTTTTTAAAAACCAAAAATAATCAAATTTAGGAGTTTTAATAAGAAAATTTTTAAAAATGATATTTTTCTACGGTTTGTTTTAGAATAAAATATTTATTTTTTTGGAAAAAAAATTTAAAAACAAAATTTTAAAAAGTTCATGTCACTGTTTTATTATTTATAGGCATTTCTCATATGTAATTTCAGTCATATCTTATATTTGAATATCATTTTATAATTATTAATTTTTATTATATAATATTTTATTTATTCAACCCGTGTAATACACGGGTTTACTAAATCTAGTTAAACAATAAAAGAAAACCTTGCCATGGGCCCGGAGGAAGGTAGCTTCTATCGTGTGCTAGGCATTCAACCACGTGTTTTTGTTTTTCCTTGATGATTTTTAGTATTATATATCGATTTGTAGTCTTTTGATCGATTTTAGCCAGATGATTTCTTATATCATAAGTTCTTTAGCTAGATGATTTTTTATATCATAAGTTCTTGTATATTTATAAGAGGCTTTCACCGTGTGTTGCGTTCGTTACAATGATGCGGACACAAATACATATATCAAATGTTATTACTATAACGTAAAATCTTAAGGTATCAACAAACCCCAACCAGTCAAAATCATTTACTGTAGCTAAAGTTACAATTCAAGATTAATGGTAAAATTAATTTATTAAAAATGTTTAATCAATTATATGTCAAAATAAAAAGAATTTAAAAATAAATACTAAAAAGCAAATCAAAGACAAGTGAATAACTATTTAGGGCGGTTCACTTGTTTCTTTCTGAAATTCTTTTAAAGGAATTTTGGAATCTTTTCCCCAAAAAGTTTACGTATCTTTGGGATACACACACGATAGAACTAGAAAGTCATACCTTCCTGAAATTTATATAGATTGGATTATGGGGCTTTGTAACTTGTTAAACAAAAATATACGATTGATTATTCTGATGCCGGTGGTTCGGAATCGATTATAACACACGTGACAAAAAAAAAGTTTCGGGTTGGATCAGAGATTTTTTAATCTAATGTAAGTTTTCTCCCGAGATAGGTCTCGGGTTCCGTACTCAAATAATAGAAATGACCGGGTAAGCTAGTGGCCCATCAATGATCCTTTAGCTTTAAAAAAAATCAATATTAATCATTTCTAATTAACCACTTACTAAAATAATTATTTTAATACTAAGCAAACCGGATACCGATTTTATTTATTTTTAGAATGTCGAGCCAAGCATGTGTCAAAATTGAGATGAAAAATATAACCCTTTTTTTATTACTCTGTTTCATTATAATTGATATTGAAATATTCAAAAATAATTAAGCAAAACAATGTATTTTATTTCTTTAAAACCTAACTAGCACAAGTTATTAAAGAAAAATTAAATTGTGATGAATAAATATATTATTAAGATTATCATAAATTAATATAAAAAAAATCCAAACAAAGCACATTGTATATTCACAAGCATGAGTCTAGTCACGATGTCACTACTCACGGCACGCTCACATAGGGTCATAGGGACATAATAGCGTTCAGGAAATCATAGTATCTGTGTTTAGGGCTGACAAAACAGCTTTTATCGTGTTTAACAGGGTAGATGCAGGACTCACGTATCAAACATGCAAAAGACTTGTTTAACTACTTATATATTATGTCTATAATTTTTTTATATGTTTTTATGAACCAAGAATATGAAATAATAGAGTCTAGTCTTCTGATTATAATTATTTTAAAAAATATATAAAAATAAAAAATATATTTTTATTAAACAGATTTAATCGAGTTATAAACAGATCGGAAATTGTTAGCCCTATCTGTGTGATTGCAAGGTGGCACCCTTCCTATCTCAATTCAAAGGGCATAACGCGTACTCTAAGCTCTCTAATGTATAGCTTTAACGAGGTGTGATACAAGAACCGAATAAGTTGGATGTATATACTCTACTCTTAAAATAGACATTTTGTAGGGTATAAAAATAATAGAACAATAATCGAAGAAAAGGAGTGACTAAATGATCTTTGTGTACGACTTTTGTTCAATTCGGAAAAGGCTCTTTGTGTACGACTTTTTTCAATGAGATTCAAAGCAGCGTACGTCGGCAATAATATAGAGCTGTTGAAGCATGTTAACCAATGAGACGTAGCCTTGGTGTAACTCATAGAACATGTGGCTGTAAGCATAGCATATCCCCTCTTTTTTTTTTTTTTTTTTTTTTTTTTTTTTTCCTACGCCTTGTTAGTTGTTATAGAGGTATTTGACCGTTTTTTATTCTTTTTAAATTTGTAGCCAAACCTTTTCTCTAGCCGAGTCGGTGAGCCAAGTATTTCTTTTTCTTCTTCTTTTTATTTTTTTTTCTTTTTCCCTTTTGTCTCTTTTTATGTCAAAATAAGCAATAAGCATGGTAAATATTAAAAGAAAAATTAATGGTTGAACTAATATAACAAGTAAATTTACTCGTGTCTCTTGGTTGGGTCGTATGTTGACATTCACGTGGGTAATAACACGTTTACGAACTCCATTACACGCGTTACGGCTGTACATTAATGTAATTACCCCGTGCATCGTGACGTAGCTGTATGATGACACTAATGTGGTTAATAACGCGTTGCAGAGTGTCTGCGAATTTAGTTGATATAATATTTTAGTTCCCTTTAATTTTAAACACAATTAATTTGGAGATCATATTAGACTTTATGTTAACGACAGTTAGTTTTGAATGAAATAGAAAAACTTAATCATATTATTATAAGTTAAGTTTTATTTTACTCCTTAAGATTTGTTAAAAACAATCATTTTTCTTTAAAAGATTAAAAACATTAATTTATCTTTAAAAGTTTCATAAGTTGTTTTATTTTCAGTTTAAAAGTTTTATTAGTTATTTTAACTTTATCTAAAATAATAAAACTTTTGTAGTGAAATTGACACAACATATGAAACTTTTATAAGTAAATTGATGTTTTTAATCTTTTGAAAGAAAATAATTACTTTAGTCAAATATTAGAGAGCAGAACTCTACTATTATTTTAGAAATATGAACAATATTATTGTTTCCGTTTAAACCTACAGCCAAACAGAATTAAATATCGACTTTCGGTCGGTTTTAAACATATCAAACTCGATTGATCAGTCTTTTATATCAACCAAAACAATTTCCAAATAGAGAAAATCGAAACCCAACATATGAACACGCACTATTCTACCAACTTTCTTCTACATCTCTCTTAATATGTCTCAATTTCCTTGCCTATCTATCACACATGACATCATTGGGATGTTTGGCAGCATCTGAATCAGACTTTTAATGGTTCAGATGTCTGAATGGTTCAGCATTTAATGGTTTAAACTGTTTGTTTCGCGAGCAAATGTCTGAATGGTTCATTCAGACATTTGCCTCTGAATGGTTAAGCATTATACTAATGTTGAATGGTTAAGAAGTCTAATGCTGAATGGCTAAAACCTCTTATCTGAATTGGTCAGACATTTGCCTTTGAATAGTTAAGCGATATACTAGTTCTTAATGGTTCAGACCTCTTAATGGTTCAGCACTTAATGATTCAGACCTCTTATTGGTTCAGCACTTAATCATTCAGAAATTACCAAATAGCCCCTTAGTCGCTCGTTTCATGTACAAGTTATAATATGCTAATGAGCTATGAAGACAACAACTGATACCCATAACCCTTGTACCCGGTAGTTGACCCCCTTGTTCTACCCTCCCTGGGGTTGATTTTAGAAATAACAATGGTATGTTTTTCAGTTTTTCATAATACATCTTAATTCATAGGGTCATCCATCTAACAACACAACAATATAACCTGATAATGTTAAAACAATAAAATAAAAAGAAAAACACATAGACGGATTATCTAAGTTCATATTGTTCGGTTGTTGAGTTGGATAATTTATCAAAATGGTTTATATTTTCATTTAAAAGATGATTCGAGAAGTACAATTTTTAAATGTATATTATGTAAATAATTCAATAACTATTAAATTTATTCACCGAAAAGTTTGATTAATGTTGTTAAAATCATTTAAATTTAATGTTTGACTACTAATAAGAGTAAAAATATACGCTTAGATATATTAATATATAACTTATCAATTAGAAGTGGTTGAATGTGGCACTATCAAAGTACCGTCCATTATAGTCATTGCTTTACTAGACAAAGAATAACAAATTGTCTTAAATTAACCATTACTTCCACACACTTTTGTCTTCCCTAAAATTGAATTTTCTAACGAGTTGACAAGTATGCGTAGTTTTGAAAAGGGGAATGTAATGATACAAAACACGATTGTAGTGGTATTGTTTAGCCGTGTATCGATAGTGAAAAATTGAAAGTAAGAGTAACTTAACACCAAACAAATAGTATCGGTTTAGTTTAGTGTTGGTAGATTGGCGGTTTTATGGAGGAGATGCTTTAGAGACTAAAAGATGTTAGTAAATAATGCACAAAGGTGGAGAGAAGAAAAAAGAAATTGACACATCAACCTAAGGAGGTTGTCTCCTTCATAATTTCTTTCCAACTTACCGGGGGACCTCACCGGCAGATCAAATGTAGAAATCATGGTCATCTTGTGGAGGTCGTTATTCCTAACGAGAAGACAAATGACGGGGTAAATAACGTATGTTAACGTGCGTGGTGGTGATATGTTATCTCAAGCGCTTAAAGGGTTGAAGATTGGCAACATGAAGATCTCTGTTAACCCGGCCAAGTTCTACAAGAATGGGAATTGAATTGACTACTCTGATTCATGGCCATCTACTCAAGCGCTTAGCAGGTTGAAGATTGGCAACATGAAGATCTTTGTCAATACCATTGGGAGACTCAGGCTCCATTGCGACTAAAAAGAACTTTTCGCATTCTTAGTGCTTGGGGGAAGACAAATCTGTCATATGGTTAACGATAGTGATAGTGTTTCTACGTTTCCCAAGGACAATACATCTAAGAATATCAATCAGGATTACGTAGATACCACCCAACTGCCAGATTCTATAGTTTCTCAAATTCACCGAGCCACCAAAATGTTGTTCAACGGCTCAAGAAAGGCTTCAGGGGCCCATCAACTTAACTAAAAGGACAGTGGGTCTGACGTATTGCTGGGAGACCCATTTAGTATTAATGAAATTATCTTCAACTTAGGTCCTTTTAATAGAAAAAATGAGCTAAGCCTCGTTCTCCCCCTTCCATATCTAGGGCTTCTCAAGTTACTCGGGAATCTAGGAGGATAGTCAGAAGGAAGGTGACTCAAATCTCACCCATGACTGTTTAAACTTATTAGCATTCTAGCTCTGAATTTACCAAATCCCCGCTTCATCCGAGTTACATGATAAGCCATTGGTCGATCCCAACATCCATCAAGTTGACCTAGTTTGCAACATTTCCCACCTGCTGGACTCTTCTTATGTCCCCTCCTCTATGGATTTAACCCAAACGTCGGGCCTCTCTATAAATCCAGTTAATTTTGTTGATAAGGAGGCTAATAACACTATTGAAGTTGGGTTCCTTCTTAGGATTGAGTTTTCTAATTTTGTCGATCAAGTCTCTGATCTTGTTGCTCAAGAGGGTTATCTTAATCTACCTTAATGGATTTTTAAGCATAAATATTGAGGGGCTCAGAGACCCAATAAAAAGAAAATGGGAGAAATATTTAATATTTAAGAATAAAATCAATTATTTGGGGATTCGGGAATCTTTGTTTTCGAAAGGTAGCAAAATCCCTGTTGCTGATCTACGAGGTAAACACTCTGTAGAGTTCGACTTTATTGAAGCTAATGGAGGATCCAATGGAATAGACATTTTTTGGGTTCCCATGTGCTTTGAAAAGTTTTCTCGATCAGAAATAGAAATTATCATCATCATTGGGAGAATTAAAGGGTCATTGGAACATCTTAATATAGCCAATGTATATGCACATCAAGAGCTAAAAGCAAAGGAGCTAAGGGGATTCCTAAATCAGACGATGTCAACCTTTCACAATATATGGGTACTTTTTGGTGATTTTAATGAAGTGACAAACCCTGCTGACAAGATATTAGGATAATTTTTTATGGGAATTATGCAAACATTTTTAATAACTTCAGTGACGAATATAATCTTCTTGTATGTTGGGAGGGGGGGGGGGGGGGGTGGTTCTAAGAATACTTATATGAGCAAAAATTGAATGAAAGCTAGTAATATTGATCGTTTTT
This sequence comes from Flaveria sonorensis, assembly GCA_025506505.1. Lineage (NCBI taxonomy): Eukaryota > Viridiplantae > Streptophyta > Magnoliopsida > Asterales > Asteraceae > Flaveria > Flaveria sonorensis. Next base: position 63,735,894 of record CM046437.1, read on the forward strand.
TGGTCAATTAAACCTTCTTAACCGATGGCCATACTTTGTCCTTACTGTCTGGCCTCGAAAAATAAACAATCACAATCCGATATTCATTCGCTGGCTCATGATATAGGTGTTTATAAGGCGGATCTAATGATTATTCTATCGGAGTATGTTTTTTAGTGCTCAGTTAATATACGTTACAACTCCCTCTAGGGTAAGAAAGTCACATGTTTGTCAAATCAGACGCGAAGGCATCACGAAGAGAAGTTTAGCATGTTGGATGTGAATACCAATTTTGTAATCTTCATTCATAAAAATTCATATTATTGTTTTAGAACTCTTGTTATACATACTTATTTTAAAATGGATAAAGATAACATAAGATGACAAAGACTAGAAAATTAACTAATATTTTTTAACCATTCAAATTTCATTAAAACATGATCCCCATATCTAATGTCCCTTAATTTACACCGCGTTGCACACTTGTACCTAACCCCTGTCGCCATTTCAACAATAAACAACATAACAACAACAAACAAATAAACAACTAAGACCAAAGCCGCCAAGCCGCACAGCTTACCTCGAGCCACCTAAGCCGAAATTCGTTCCCTATGTAAAGGGAAGCGCTTTACGCATGACGCCGAATCGCCAACAAGTCTTCTTCTTCAAACCTTCTTCTCACACACATTCATCAGCTCTCAGAGCCACCTTCAATGGGCGTCGTACGGACAGACGAAAGCCGGAGAGCTGAAATCGAAGAGTTCCGGCGGATGCTGCTGTCGTGCTCCGGCGTCGTTCTCAAGGTCAGTACAAAAGACGACGGCGATCGCCGGCGAGTGACCGCCGGTAACCGGAGTGAATTTGCAGTAGAACAGAAGCTTGTTTGCGTCACCAGCGGCGTCTCCTTCCTCGGTATCGCTATCGTCAAACAGCTCGTGCTCAGAGGCTATGCCGTTCGAATCATCGTCGATAACGAAGGTACAGACTGCTTATACTGTTATACTGTATACTGTATATAGATCGTACGTTCTTACTTATTGTGTGTATCAGGTTAATCTCCAGGCTCTGTTGTAGGTTTTGTGAACGAAATTGTTAGTTTGTTAGTGATTTATGTTGAAATCGTGGAATTAGCGTTTGATTTGACTTTGTATAGCGACAATTCTCTAATCGAATGAATATATAATGATTACATTCAACATCTGTGTTCTGGATTTGGTAATTAACTTAAATCATGATGTTAATAGCATGTGTGTAGCAATCGATTCGTTCTATCGTCAACATTTTGCTGAATTAACCGGAGATTTTGGATGTTACAGAAGATATAGATCGGCTGAGGGAGATTGAAGTTTCGGATGAAACTGAAGGATCATCGAGAATCACAAGCAACAATCGTATAGGAGTTGTTGTGGCGAAATTCAACGAACGTCGGAGCTTAATGGAAGCTTTCGACGGATGTTGTGCGGTGTTTCACACCACTGCTTTCATTGATCCGAGTGGATTCTCCGGTTACTCTGTGAGTCTCTCAGATCTATGACTTTTGACATTTTCGATTACAACTAGACATTGTTCTATCTTAACAATAAATTGGTATATTATTATTATTTACGGCCATATCAATGATGAAATCATGTGTTACAACTTGCTTAGATAATTAGTTGATATTTTATTTGTTTGGTACCTACTTTTCGTTTCCTTCTAGAGACTTTTCTATGACTCCGTTCAACTCCGTTAGTGGAATTCAATAATAGCCCTTACATTATTAATATATTTCCGATGTAGTTTTATCCTAAATTTTAAGTTTCAAATCGAGTCAAGCTTGGTTATTTTTACTTAAAAAAACTCGAGCTCAGCTTGTTTAGAGTTATATTATTAAAGCTTGAGCTCACAGTGTTAAAATCTTTTCAAGATCGAGTTCGGCTTGTTTTTTATTTATATATTTTTATATTTAGTTTTATATATATTTATGATTATAGGTCCCATATATTGTTTTTATTGTAATTTTATATATAATAATAATTATTTATATAAATATATATTTAATAAATTAAGTAAAAGAATATATATAGATTAAAGAAGCTCATTTAGGCTCCGGAACCGGTTCGAGCTCGATATTTAAAGCTCGGGTCCGGGCTCGATAATTTAATAAGCCTTTTTAGGGTCGGGCTAGATAAATGCTCAGCTCATTTCAAAAGACTGTAAAAACAGTGACAACTGAGGTGAATTTGATCAAATCATATGAAATGTGATGATTGATTTTTGAAATTGACAGAAATGCATGGTGGAAATCGAAGCAAAGGCAGCTGAAAATGTAGCAGAAGCCTGTGCAGCAACACCTTCTGTTAGAAACTGTGTGCTTACATCTTCTCTATTGACATGCATATGGAGGGATACTTCCAATAACAGCCTCTCTCCAGTGGTGGATCACAATAGCTGGAGTGATGAATCCTTTTGCACTAGCAAAAAGCTATGGTATGCATTGGGTAAGCTAAAAGCCGAGCGGGTGTCATGGCGAATAGCTGAGGAAAAAGGGTTGAAATTGACCACAATATGCTCGGGTCTTATCACCGGCCCTCGTTACTTCTGTGCAAATCCATCGTCCACCATAGCATACCTCAAAGGTCAGTTTAACCTTTCTTTGTTTTTTCAACAGTAATTTTTTTTACAACACCTAGTTCCACCTAAAACTTGCGCTTGCAAATATTTGAATCCATATCGTTTTTATGAGTGACAAAAACTAAACCACTTGACCACGAATTCATGGGTAGTTTATCCTTTCTTACTTGATAATTACTTTAAAGATGTGAAAAATAATAGCTTACAGTAACAAGAATATGCAGGTGCTCAAGATATGTACGAACGTGGTTTGTTAGCGACTGTTGATGTTAACAAACTAGCAGAGGCGCACGTAAAAGTACACGAGGAAATGAACAAAAATGGTGGTGGACGTTATGTTTGTTTTGACAAAGTTGTACGTAGCCAGGACGAGGTTCAAAGACTAGAACAAGAAACGGGACTTCATATAAACACGATGCCGCGTGATGCTGCATTTAGATTCGAGTTGTCAAATAGAAAGCTTGATAGGCTAATGTCCCAAGTGCATAGATGCACGAGTGTATGTTAGCATGTTGGTTGTTAGATATTAAGTGTCGTTTTTTATAAGATTATACAGTTTCGTCATGGTAAACTGAGTGTTTCAATTAATGATGACAAAGATATTAGAAAGATATGGACATTCATGACGATAATGGAACAAGTGTGAGATTAGTTATAACATTTTGTGGATTTTAGACAGGTATAGACATTAGAGGTGGCAAAATGGGCGGGTTGGATTGGGTTGGTTGTTAGGTTAGGATGGGTTTGGGTCGGTATAGGTTTGGGTTAGGATGGGTCGTTTTAAAAAAAGGATCAGGACGGGTTCGGGTCAGGATGGGTTCGGGTCACGACGGGTCCGGGTTAGGACGGATCATTTTAAAAAAAGGGTTAGAAACTTTAAATTTAACTTTAAACTTTTGATTAGCCTCAACTGGATTAGAAACAAATTATTCATCTTCCATTTCTTCATAGGTTCAATGACTTGTTCATCTCCATCACCACTTACAGATTTCATAACTAAAATATCAATCTTTCAACCAACTTTCCCTTCTGATCGAGAATTTGCAGTTGATTACGGGGGCATAGGTCTTTTCACGAAGACGATGATACGATTTCGTCATCTGGCTCGTGTATCCCACACAACTTCATTTCAACAGGTTAAAGTTTTGATTAGAGATTTAGAGCTGCCGATTGGAGGATAAACATACATTTTGATCACTTGCATGAACTACACTTCATAACCATCATAACTACTTCATTCCTGATTACATAATAACAATAAGTGTTTATGTAAGATCACCAATCTCACCCTAACTGATGAACTACCCATCAAATGAAATAGTTCACAAGTAATTTGTTAATATAATTTTCATTCAAACAGCTTGATAACAATCAATTAAAAAGAACATACAGATCAAACACTTGATTCGAATCAGAGCTGCCAATTGGATCTGGGGTCGCGACTAATCTCCGAGAACTAAACAAATTAGATTGACCCAAAACGATCATCAACAAGAAGAACAATACAATCACCGAACCATTTTTGCCCATTCCACCTCAAATCGAACAATTGGATCCGGGGTTGCAACTAAAAAATCGAAACAATTGGTAGAACGTTTGGCAGTTCATAGAGAAATGGGCAGGTTTGAGGCTTTCAAGTCTTTGCTGCGGTGATTAGAAGGGGACGAAGAGGACCTGCTCTTTTCTAAGGTTGAACCCATTCTAACCCGTTGACCATATTGACTAATTTAAAATCAACCCGTCTTGACCACATTAAAAATACATATAAACCCAAAACAACCCATAGCTTTATTTCTTCAGCCCAAATCAACCCAAATCAAACCAGTGGGTCAAGATTGCCAGGTATAGGTATAGTTAAAGGTGATCCCTAAATGATTAACGAAACCTAGCACTTACCCTTATACCTACATTGAACTCGGATATTAGTTATACTATATATTATATTATTTTTATAAAAATATAATAAATAGTATTTTAGAGTTGCTAAAAACTAGAAATAATAAAAAAATATACAATTATTAGAAATGTAGTACAACATTCAACATTTCAATTCTAGTTTTTGGGATGAGTTAACATCCGGTTTCCAATAGAAATGAAAGTTAACTCATTATTTTGTAACCGCGTAAAATTTTAATGGGCATTAAACCCGACATGTAATAAGTAATCGATGACCAACAGGCATGAGATAGACCGGTTTACATCTGAGGTTAAAAGTTGGTATGCTTGGTTTCGAGTCCAGATTGTGACATATCCGAAGTCTCCTAACAAAAACAATACATAAATAGACGTGGGGCTGCTTATTAATTGTTCACCAATGAGCATGATAACAACATTTGGAATGCTATTTTCATAAACAGTACAATGTGAAATGAATCATTAAAAACAAGGGGACCGGACCGAGTTTGATCTCAATCAAAGCAACAAAGTTGAAGTTGATCATTAAAAACAAGGAGACTGGACCGAGTTTGATCTCAGTCAAAGCAACAAAGTTGAAGTTGATCATTAAAAACAAGGAGACCGGACCGAGTTTGATCTCGATCAAAGCAACTAAGTTAAACTTGATCATTAAAAAAAAGGGGACATGACCGAGTTTGCATAGAAAATCAATGAAAACAAGGGGCATTCCGAGAATCGAACTCGGGACCTCTCGCACCCAAAGCGAGAATCATACCACTAGACCAAATGCCCAGATGATCTTCCTTATCATAATTTTAATATACATAATACATCTACTTTTACCTACAATTAAAAATTCATGATATTTTAGTTTTACTCCCTACTAGCAACCAATGTGCAAATGCATCAGACACAGTGCCAGAAGTTGCATATCACAGATAAACCAGTTTCTTTAGAAGAAGACAAACTACAATTTTCAATCATATTTAATATTTTTATAAATGTTTAAATATTTTGACATTAAATGAAGTAAATGAAATATATACGAATTTTGGTTACTAATTAGTGATGATTTTTTTTTTAAAATTAACTTGCAGTTGGAATAAATAGCTAGTGAAAGAAAAAAGTTTACTAAATAATAACCAAGATTTATAATTGTTAAATTTAAGTCAATAATAAACCAAGTCTTGAATTTATTCAATGAAACTAATCGAATGTTTGTTTGTTAGGTAATGGGTAAAACCTTGTCTTATAAGGGTGGGTGAACAAACATTCTAATGGTATATAAGTGGAAGCTTTTCAGAGATATTACTTCGTAGGCAGTAAGGAAGATAAGGGAAGCCAAAAGGATGTGAAACACTCTTACGTGTGTTTTGTGGCTGTTGGTGCGGGCAATGGACGTAGTGTAATGTTTTGATAGTGCATTTGTAGTATTGATGACTCGATTACTATTGAAGGTTGCTATCGGTATGGTCAGAGCTATTAGATTTGGTTACAAATACAAATATAAAATTGTTCATATATCATACAACCATGAGAAAAACTATATAATAGACACCAACCACGAGGCTCGTCTGACTCAAAGTAATCCCCAGTAATATGGAAAGGATCTCTCTCTTTTTCCCTTCAAGAGATTGTGGTCTTCTTCACTGCTTTCTCTTTTCACAAACTATCAAGCACCTTGAAACCTTGTGATATCTCGGACGCGTGAGTCTATCGTCGAAAATATAACTATTCATTTTGGTTGTTGTTTCCTATTGAAACGCTTTCATGAGCGGGCATCAACTATTTTAAGAAACATGTGTCTAAGAGGATCCTCAACCAACACTAACGCTTACTAACTGTTCATACTCGCCGTTAATAACACTGCTTTGAACCCTAATACTTTTGTTTATCGTTTATGTAACAAATGTATTGTTTATCTATTTTGTAAATAATTTTTATTTATAATTTACTGCAAAATAAAAAGGTTACCTTTTAAGCAAAATATACAATTTTCCTATTTCATAAAAAGTTAACTTAAGTTAAATTGCAGGACAAGTTATATAGATACCATGCCTCGTTATTGAAGTGACAAAATAATTTTGATGAGATTTGACATAAAATGTAATTGGATGTGTTAAAAAGTGTAACAGGATGATACTATGATTGTTTAAACTTTTAAACAATAAAAACATGAAGGGATTCATATTTCGGAGTTCGGACTTCGAAGGACTTTTAGTGTCGGCCCAGTGGCCCAGTCAGAAAAGTACATGCTTTAAGGCCCATTATTAAGTCATTTTCTGAATTTCACAAAAATAGGTAAATACAGTTTTTGAGTTTTTGTTGATTTAAATAGGATCCGAACGGGTTAAGAAAAAGCCGATTTATGCACCACCCTTATGCAAAGGTAAGATCCATGTGAAAAAATAAATATAGACCTTAAGATAAAAGATGTAGTTAAAAATAATTATATCAAAAACATCCTTACAAATTACAATGTATTTAAAAACTCTTTTAATGTCAAACAAAAAACACAATCCCACATATATGGAAAAGAATAGAAAAGCAATTCATCGTTTGTTTATTGAAAATATTATATTAGACATAAAACTAATTAAAGTAGGCTAATATAATAGTAATCTAGAAAAAAAAAAACTTATAAATACAATGTATTTAAAAACTCTTTCAACGTCAAACGGAAAACACAATCCCATATATATGTACGCCAGTTTGTAATTGTTAGCTTAATAAAACATTCACATCTTCAAAATGAAAAATAAAAAGGTTTGTAATTGGATGATGACCGACCAAACATGTGATTTCACTAGACCGTAAAACGAATCAGGCATACATGTATGTAGTTTGTTCATGTTTGTTCATTTAACTTTAACCACACGAAAAAGCATTAACGCATAAAGGAACGGATTTTTTTTTGTTAATGTTCGTTAGTTAAGAAATGAACATGTTCATGTTCATTTAGATTCATGCATTAATAATCTAACATGATTCACGCACTTAAGTTAACACAAATAAATATTGACAAATTTAAATGAAAGAACAAAAGCAAACAATTTAAAGGAAAGAATAGTTTGTATGTGAATATCCAAATTGAAGTCTAAGATACCATTATTCTTACATCTAATATTTTAAAACTATACAAGGATATCTAGATAGATTCCAAATATCCTAGATATATCAAAATCAAGTTAAACCCAAATTTTAAAACACCTTCAAGTCATCATAATCAATCCATGTTATTGATCAATCATATAATGATAAGTAAACAAAGTATAAGCTCGAGTTAGTAGTTGCAATGCACATACTAAATTTACAAAAGTATTTATCAAAAACTCTATACGAAACAATTCATGTTATTCATGATACTAGAAATCGATGGTATCACCATTGGATTATATTCGAAGGATGAGTCTGCCTTAACTTCAACGACAAGTTTGCGATGGAAACAATAAGAAAAACATTATATAATATATTAAAAAGCAACTTAAGTGCTACACTGACTTTTATGGTTTTTAGTTTTTGGCTACAAAGGTTTTTTTTTTTCTTTTTTGCCTATCTATTTCCCTACTAAAAATAGAGCAATAATTGGTTTTTATGTAATTACACAAAATCCATTAGTTTTAGCACTTTTAGTTAAATTGTTATTTAAACATTATTATCATGATGAACCAAACCGATTACGGGCGAAAAACATCGTTGACAACATTGGTATTAGTTGAACCGGTTTCGCTATTAGTTTTTATGGTCGTTGAGCGGAAAATGACAAAACTTATGCCTACGTAGCTTGAGGGAAAAACAATCAACTTCCGCATAGCGCGCGGAAAAACCCTAGTTTTAAATAAAAAGTAAAAGCATATCATTCTTTAATGCATCACAAGTCCGTATTTCAGTTAGGGATATTTATAGTCCGATTTAAACATTCTGAATAACAATTTAGACAATACAAACTAGCTACATTTTCAAAAACAACAAGCAAACTTGTTGGATTGATTTATCCAACTAATACAATTATATTTCATGGCATAAACTGCCCCTCTCACTAGTTATTGTTATTTAACAAACGTGGGCTAAGGTAATCCATCACAAAGTTAGCCATGGTCTACTAGCCCGTTGGTAATCTTTATCCGGTCAAACATGTTCACATTTGATTCCCATAAATTTGTTCGGTAATGATTTGTGACGGTTCCACCGCAAATCTTTCACTAAATATAAATTGCATGTCTTGATAGACCGGATTTTTAAAAAAATTCCCTTAATTTGTTTGGTTGAAATTAGCCATGGAATTCCATCACAAATGCTATTAGAAATTTGTCGTTAATCCGTCAGTGATGGTTTATATAACCTTTTAAAATGAACTAAATATTTTTTGTTGAAACATTATCCCGTTAGTTTGCTTGATCCGTCATCATTGTTAAGTACTAAGATATTATACATACCACACAGAATAATCTTATAGCTAGAATTTGTGCTCGTTGTATCGGTCACCAGAGTAACAAATATGGTGATGGCAATGTTCGTTAGTGGATGTTAAATATGGCGAAGTGCAATATAATTGATGTATAAAGTTGTTATATATGCGTGATGTCTACAAATATTATTGTAGTTATTCTTTATGTGTCACTCTCACTAGCTATAACATATTAATATTGATATATGTGAAAGATCGATATTTATTAACAAATATGAACGAGAGAGCCTCACTGACAAATTATCAATGGCCTAGTCGTTGGTAAACTTTTATATATTCATCACTCTCTATCGCTAATATGGTTGTAGCTGATTTGTCACTAATCTACCCCTTGCTGATCTGTCAGCAATGTGATTCTCTGGTCGGAGAAATATGAAACTTGATCGGAGAATAAATGGACGGTAACCAATCCCTAATCGGAGAATAAAGTGGTCGGCGTTGATTTGTAACAAATTAGCGACTGGATCCCATCTGAAAACGAATTACCAAGAACAATTTCGTTATTGACTATCATCGTATTAGGGTGAATCAAGCACAATATAAACAAAATTTTCATGCTCTACAAGTAAAATAAACATTAGTAATGAACTAAGCATATTAGTCAAAGTCGCAAGGCGCAAAGGGCTCATCTCTCGCCTAAGCGCAATGAAATTAAAAGAGCAAACTTATAATAAAGGAAACAGACTGATAAAAAATAACACATTTACATAATAGTCATAGAAAATTTAAAAATATAGTGTCATAATAATAATAGTAATAGTAAATGAAAGAACATAAGTGAACAAGTAATTAAATGAACGTCCATAAATGAACGAATATAACAGAATATATGTATGAACAAATTTAAATGAATATAAATAAACGAACGAGGATTTTCATTCGATTACTTAAATGAACGAAAAAACTTGTTCTTTGTAAACCAATTACCGTAAGGGAACTTTTAGCCAAAAACTTTTTAAAAGGTTCACTTAACATTCGGTTTGTGTGAAGCCTAGATTTCACCTTATCTTTCACGTGACAAAATTTAACTCTTACTATGATTCTCCCATTCAAAACACGTGACAGATAATATACAAAAAGCAAGTAATGAAGTCTATATCTAATGAGAATTGCTTCCGTATCCTTTGAGTAATAGTAAAGGCCCACAACAAACTTCCTTTTTTCTCCAAATAACTCCACGAAGTAATAATACTTGTCGATTTACCCCGAAATATATATACTTAATGACGTATGATAATACTAAAAATGATGTGTTTTCATTTTACAGTTCAAGATCGACATCACACATTACGTTTCATACCAAATATGAAACGAAATATGTATTATTACGTAACTCATTTCTCGTTTCGTTTGAAAAGGATTGTATCGAATGATATGGACTTAAAAGAACATAGTTTACGGATTTGATGAATAGTTGTTTTTAAAGAATTGACACGGTTCTTGGTATACATAGTGTTTTCATGTATAAAAAGAAACTAAATCCAGATGATACAATTCATCACACTAAAACCTATAGTATTATGTTAACTTGCTTATCTTGACATGTAGATATGATGATTATAGAGATGACGGTCACATGTTTACTGTTAAAAGAAATTTTTGATGTTGGTTGCGAAGAGTTCGGATTGAATTAAATATCCAAAGTCTGAAAGTGTTAACACAATCTCCAGAGATAATCAAGTTCTCATGAATAACAAAACCTACAATATTATGTGAATTAGTTGTGTAAAAGGGTAAATCGGCAATAACTGAGTTAGAGAAAAACTTTTGTGTCCAATGTAAATGCACGAACTTATTTCCAAATGAAATAAGCATCAAAGTGTTTTAAAATAATATTAAACTTGCCAATGTAATCATTGTGTGATCTTATCTAATTATAGATTTGGTAGAGTGTATGTTTATCATTAAAAGTAGAAATCACGTTGGTAGTGAACATGTTATTTGACATTGAATTTAATCCTAGATCAGCATAGGTAAGTGGGCTATAGCATGTTTGATTGAATTGAATGTTAAATCCACAAGTGGTTATATATATGATAGCATTTAATCCCTAAGTGGAAATATTGATACAAGAAGCAATTTCCTAAGTTGATATCAATTGAGATATAGTGTCCCTAAGTGTTAAATGATTTGGGATATTAATCCCCATGTGTAATTGAATTGAGATGTTTAAACCTTAAGTGGTAAAATGATTTGGGATGAAACAACCTTATCGAATATGATTTGGTATATAATTCTCCTAATTGGAAATAGTTATAGAATGTAAGTATTCGAGTGGCAATTTGATGGAATATGCAAATTCACCTTGTGTAAAATTTGAAAGATAATCCCTGGTGATGTATGTAATAACATAATATTGTACAATTCATAATTATATTGTTTATGAATACCTGATCAAAATTTTATTAGGTGAAGTTAATGTTTAAAGGTTAAAGAGGTTGTGCAGAAAGTGCACAAGCATTTTTACATTATGGTTTATCACCGTGGATCTACAATGAATAGGTTGATTCCGGTTGTTCATACAGGCAAACGAGCTTAACAATGTATTATAAGCATACGCCGAGCATATGGTGGTTTCATTGATGCTTTCCATTGTGATTATCAGGTTAAAACTTAGCCCGTGTACTTCCTTGGCATTATTTGCTAACTTGTGTGCAGTATTGTATATATCTTTGGTGAAGGTTTTGCCTCGGGTTGTTAAGTGGACTTTGAAAAACAACGTGTATTATAATGTAGTAATGTCTTATAATTGTTGAAGTATATTATGAACATTAATGTTGTACACTCCTATTCAATTCATACTCTGATTATTTTCGAATATACTAGGGACTTATTTACGCTAGCTAATTATTAATAGATTTGTCTCTTTTGAAAAGTTGACGAGTTTGACCGTCCTAAATTGAATATTCCATGGACATGAGGACATCGTTATTAAATCAGAATTTATAAAATATGGATTGATACAATATAAATATAATTACCATTATATAAAAATTGCCTGAAATTAATCTTTGAACTTAGTTGAACAAATGAAGTGTCTCTATGCCTTCATCCCTTTAAATCTCTAACCATATTTTCTCATGAATCGATCAAGTTGCCCTTTATTGCCTCTTTCATTTTTACAATTATTAAACTAATTTGGAATCTTTTAACAATTTGGTTCTATGATATTTCACACAATAATAACCACCATAATAATAATCATTTTATTAATTTATAATAGTATAACTTCAAATTAACTAGTATATCTAGAACTTAGCGTGATACACACTAGCACATAACTTCTGACATGACCTTTAAAGAGTGGCTCACCCTTGACCATACTAGCTAGCAATATTTAGAATGACACCCTAACCAAAGTGTTTTTCGCTAGCATGAACTCTCAATACTAGGGCGACGACTAAGTCATTTTCACAACTCGCCGACACCATAACTCAATAATATAATTCATCCATCATTAATCATAAATACACAATATCGCCCATCAACGGTTGAGTCACAAAATTCAACCAAATTATATTTCAATTATTCATGATATATCAATAAAATTATTGATTTAATTGTAAATTAAGCCTTTTTTTTATTAGTGTAAGAGAGGGGTGAAGAATATAGCATCAATGCATGTGAAGACTTTCCTTAAATGATTGGAAAAAGTTAGGCTTACGTCTCCTTTCAAGACTCACAAACTCATGCAATAGTTTGGATAAAAATAGAAAGCAAAGATTGAACTTTCCCAAAATGGAAATCAAGATCATTCCACATCTTTCCACGTGGCACCCTCTTACTGGTTTGGTTTGATAGATGTCTTTGATTTGTCGTTTCGCTAAACTAGATGCCAACCCAAAATTAGCCTTAATAATACTTTTCCAAAATTAAAGAAGATAATAGTGTTTTAATATGGTTAATCTCGGTCTCAACTAATCCTCTCTTTAGTCATGCACAAATATGATATTACTGAAATTTTAAAGTCCTTTTAACCAAAAAAAAACGATTACTTTTGAGTTTAGATTGATAATTAAACTAAACCAGAAAGGTTAATTTTGATGATTATGTTTTTTCCTATCAAAAGAGTATATACTTTCCATCAATCAAATCAAACGAATTAGTTGATCATATGCTGATATTTATAGTAATGATCATAACTTGGATTGTTACCATTCAGTATTGTTCTATGCATAGTAATCAATGACACCGAAGCATCTGATACTTATGTAACTATAGGAAATTAATAATATTTCTTTGTTATAAAGTGAGGTTTTTTAGAAACATAAGTTGGATTCCTTAAATTATAGTTAGCAAAGAAGAGAATTTAATTTGTCCCCTATTGTTTTGAACCGTCATGATGTCACTTGCTTATATTGAAGAATAAAAGAAAGAGATAAAACAAAAGCTATTTGTAAATAAAATCAAATATTTGTCACAAGAAAAGTGTTATTAATCCTCCGGTTTTATTGTATAAGAAATCTTAAGGACTTAGGACTTTGTTATAGTTATACATGAGTCGGTATAGAAGACATATAGATGACTATCATTCTTGTTTGACTACATATAAACAAAGACGTAAGTCAAACAAGGGTTTAAGTTTTGTGGCTTATAGGTTTATATATGTAATCTATATAGATCTATAAGACTCTTGTATATCTTATATAAAATAATTTAGTCGCTATTTAGTAACTGCATGGACCATAAATCCTCCATATTCCACATGTTCTCGTTTGTCTCGGTGGGAAATGGACCTGAAAAATTCTGAAAGTTATCGTAAGGAGGAGAGTACGTATCCATCGGATTAATGGCATTGCATGTTTGTGTTGAGCTTGTAGTTGCTTGATCAGTATGCCCTGAAGATGTTTGTCCATTGAAGTTTTCTGTTTGTTTAATATGCTTTTGAATCCTTGTTCTCCAATAATTTTTTATTTCATTATCTGTTCTTCCCGGGAGATGTTTTGCTATCTTTGACCATCTACAAAAAAAATTTGTTTTTTAAGTCAAATAGTTAGAAAACAAGTAAAAAGAAGTAAAACTTTTATATTATATGTCATGAAGTAGAGTTTTAGCTTTTTAACCTATGTCATACATAATGTACACAATACTAGAAAATTTATGGTAAACAAAAGAAAGTTGCAACTTTGTGAACCCAAATTAGTAGCATCCTTCCCTTTTAATTTTTTATAAAGAAAAACTATGTTTTCAAATTTCATTAAAGTTGAAAGAATTTAAATTTCTGGGGTAGTACGTGGTTATATTCATACTTGCTACAAAGTACAAACACAAGTATCTATTAGGCCAATTTTAAGTTGGAATTCAGTATTTATTTTTAACTTGATTTGTACCTCAATATATTAAATTCTCAAATAACCCTTTTTCAACAATGGCCGGCTTTGTACTTTATAATAATGTTTTTACCATAATAAAAGTTGAATTTTATGAAAAAATTTCCCAAAAAGATTGAGATATATAGATAGTATGGCCCACACAAGAGAACATCTAACCTTCATATAGGACCAAACATATAACATGTTCCACGATGCAAATTAAAAGTTATCATGTTCCACGTTTCAAATTCATCAAATCACTTTTTCTTCAATCACTGTATATTTAAAACGAGATTCAACTCGCATTTCATTTCATAAATGTAGCAAAACCTCATCAAAATAGAAAAAAGAAAACAAGCACGTTCAACAATCTTTTTAAAATTCTCAGCTAAAGTATGGAATCCAAAATTCGTCTTGTCGTTGTTCTGAAGATTCATTTGGCAAGAGCATCGATGCGGTAGTTAATCGTGATTAAAGAAGAAAAGGCTACATCATTCTGGTAAGCAAACCAATTTAAGATGCATTTTTAAGGGAACCCCTATTTGTTTTAATCCTTTTTAACTTACAAATTTAAAAGCCTAAACTAATTTTCTTTAAAAAAGAAAATATGAATATTATTCGAAATATATAAGTATATAACTAAAATCACAAATACTACTGATTTTTCAAATACTATGATTAAATTAAATGGATGGTCATCGTCAGAAACCTTAAACATAAAGGACCATCACATTGTCGTCTTGAAATGAAATTTCAGCACGTGATGGATATATTGAAAAGGTTACTTCTCAAACTTGGAATCTCTTTTATTTGTAAATCTACATTTTGTGGGTTCACAACTTCAGCCTCAGTTGGTGGTGTCTCTTAGATTATTCTCTTATTTTTTAAAATAATATTATTGTTACTCTTAAAAGTTATCTAATATTACACTAGTAATGATTTGAACTTATACTATTTTTTTTATGCAGCAGTAATCACTAATGCTACTGGAATACAAATCGTGTTTAGTCCATGTGTTCAATTAATCAAGCTTAATTATTGTTAGTAAGTATGTTTAATTAGTAATTACTATACAGTACTATTGTTAAACTTAATTTCTCTCAATTATTGTTTGTAAGGACTATGTTTAATTATGTAATTACTATACACTATTGTTAAAATTAATTACTCCCTTGTTAAATTAATTTCTTTTATAACTTAACCAAAAAGGTAACACTAACTTTTGCCAAGTATGGATAACTTTATGAATTATGACTTCAATTCTTTCGTCACACTTTGGAAATTGAAACACGTTGATGCAACTTTAAAAAAAATTAATCTAAAATCCTTAAAAAAACAGTGTAAAACACAAAGATTCAATCATTTAATAAGTTGTAGACATGAAAATTATGGAATTAATCATGCAAAAATGGCTTTTACCGGATTAAAATTCCACAGAACAAAAATCAAATCAATACAAGCAACTTTGTGTATACATATATAAACACATGATCATGTATGATGATATATTTATATATAGAGAGAGGGATATATATATATATATATATATATATATATATATATATATATATATATATATATATATATATATATATATAGAGAGAGAGAGAGAGAGAGAGAGAGAGAGTGAAATATATATATATATATATATATATATATATATATATATATATATATATATATATATATATATATATATATATAAAGAAGAAAAACATAGTTAAAAACAGGATTTAAATTCAATTAAATAGATGCTAAAAAGAATTAAAAACCTGTTTCCCCATTTAGCATGAAGCTCCATGATCAAGAGTTGTTCTTCCGGTGTAATATTCCCCCTCCGTACATCCGGTCGGAGATAGTTCAACCATCTAAGCCTGCAACTTTTTCCGGTTCTTTTTAAACCTGATTAGTCCATCATAATTAACACCTTTAAAAAAACCCCAAAATCCTATAATAAACATTAATCACCTGCAGATCTAGCTAGTGAGTTCCAAACACCTTCACCATGATTCGCGATATAGTTTATAAGAATCAAGTCTTCTTCCATTGTCCATGGCCCTTTTCGCACCTCGACATCCTGCGAAGAATTGCTGGGTTTTTTCTCCATTTTTGTAATAATATTTTTCTGCTAGAATTGTAGAGAGAGAGTAGAGAGAGAAAGGTAGAGAGAGAGATGGGAAATGAAGAGAGATTGTTGAAGAAAGATAATGAAGATGGTGATGGTTTTATAGGGGAAGCCTAAGATGACACTTAACATGCTAATTAAGCTTTTTAGTTAACGTTAATCAACTTTTTAAATGTTTAGACCTAACTTCCTTATTAACCTTAATTATTTATGTTAATCTAATATAAGTGATTAAGTTAATTAGATGATTACATGTATGGTACGCATGCATGGAGGACCGGCCCCTACACATGCAAATTTTTATCTTTTGGAAGGAGATGAAATTCATAGTTTATAAAGTTTTGCTTTCCATTTACTTATGCATGTTGTAAAATAAGCATAGGGTCCTATGGTATAGAGTTTGAAAGGGATGCATGTATACATATATAGTTGCATACAAAAACAAACCATACATACATACGTGTGTATCAAGAACCTCAAAAATTGTTTTGTTTTCTATTAGCCATTTGTCTTGTAGCTATTATGGAGTGTGAATTTTTGACAAGTCGCAAATCTAACATAAAATTTATGTGTTTTGGCTTTTACTTAATGAATTCAGGTCATTTGGGATCGAACTTGTGAACACACTTAACTAAACAAGCAGATCAGTCGATATAATGGGTTCACATGTGGATGTTTTTACTTTTCTAAGTTTTTAGATATATTACATTTGTGATTTGGTAACTTATGTAAACTTTTTTAATAAATAAAAGAGAAAGGAATAACAAGTTTTATTGTTTAAACTTGTGTATAGAATATTATTGTATTTTTTGTTGTACGTTATAGTTGTATATATGGTATTAATATGTAATAAAACCTCTGGTTAAATGGATCATGTGTGTCAACCCGTGAATGTGTTTGTTATGTTAGGATTCATATGTCTGATATGATTTTCGGATTCATGTTAAATTTCCGGTTTCTTATCTCGTTCTACATCAAACAAGACCCATAAACACTTCTAAATTATATAGTATATTTTTGTCTGATACGATTTCCGGGTTCGTGTTAAATTTCCGGTTTTGTATCTCGTCCTACATCAAACAAGACCCATTAACACTTTTAAATTAAATAGTATATTTTGAGGTATTTTATAATATACTATGCAAGTACAATTCTATACTACAATACATGATAGGTATTAACCGTATTAGTAAAACTTCAGCAATAAATGATATAGTGATGATGACAATAATAATATAAATAATAACAATAAATATAATTTAGTAATTTTAATAATAACATTATTGTAGAACCGATGATTCCAACATGAATTACATGGATATTTTCTTTCAAGAAGTATTACAAAAGATATTGTGATTTTTTATATTACAAATGCATATTAAGTTCTTTTAATTCTGCAGAAATAAATAAAACTATACAAATATATTTTAAAGCTAATCATGTGGTGGTTATGATTATTTACTGGGTTTAAAAGCTTTCACACACGTGATTATATTTTATTTTATTTTATTTGAACGGTTAATTGGATCACTAACGGGCCACTGGCCCATCCGATCATCTGCATTACTCAAGTACGAAACTTGAGACCGCCCTCAAGGGAAAACTCACATTAGGTGAGAAAACCATCTGGCCCACCTGAAACCTTTTTTTATTTTTTTCAGAGTAAATTACATAGACAGTCCCTGAGATTTGCACGTATTACAACTTTAGTCCCTAGTTTTAAAAAATTACAGATGTGAGCCTATACTATGCAAGAAGTGCACGTTGACAGTCCCTGAAACTAACAAAGGTTAAGTTTCTTTGTTAAGTGTTTGAAAATGACAAATATACCCTCCTACAAATAAAAAAATAAGCAATAGTTTAATTAAGTGGGATTCATTAAAAATCTAATCCCCTTGCTTTTCCAACCCAACTTTCAAATACCAAAAGACCCTACGGCTACCATCACCACCCCCTGCGACTGCCACCACCACCCTACAGTTGCCACTACCACCACCACCCCCTATAGCTACCACCACCCTACGGCTTTTACTAGAGAAAATCAAATCACTCGGTATCATCTTCATCATCATCGATCTTCCAGCTCATCGGAAGTTGAATCACCCGACATCATCTTCATCATCATCGATCTTCTGCCACCAACCTAAAACAAGATCTGATTCGAGAACACCACCATCGTTGTAGATCTGGTTCGAAACCGTCATAACCGGCCATCAATCTTCCACCTTAGAGGTTCTTCAACGCTGCTCACCATCGTACGACATCTGGATTTGGATTGCGATATGTTATTTCAATAGAAGATCTTTACTTTCGATTTCGATCTCCTAAACCATACAATACTGAAGGTGGTGTCGGGCCTGCCCACGAGCAAGGTGAGGAGTCGACGTAGATGGGTGAATTAGGTCACCAAAAGGAGGTGGCTGGAAAAGAAGAAGACAATCGAAAGTGTTGCCGAAAAAGATGGTGGCCAAGAAGGTGGCCATTGGAACTGTTGGCCGGAGGTGGCGATTAGGGTGGGCAGGAGGGGGGGCAGGAGGCCGGAAGTGTTGCCGGAAAAGATAATTAAAGTTCTTTTTTGTTTTTTTTATATTTAATTGTTATAAGAGAGGCATTTTGAACATTTCACATGAATTTAACAGCAAAACTTAACCTCTGTTAGTGTTAGGGACTATCAGTGTACACTACTTGCATAGTATAGGCCACATCTGTAAATTTTTAAAAGTAGAGACTAAAGTTGCAATACATGCAAACCTCAGGGACTGTCCGTGTAATTTACTCTTTTTTTCACAAGTGGGACGGGTTTATATACCGAAAAGTCATCGGGGCTATT
The DNA here is from genome assembly GCA_025506505.1 of Flaveria sonorensis. NCBI lineage: Eukaryota > Viridiplantae > Streptophyta > Magnoliopsida > Asterales > Asteraceae > Flaveria > Flaveria sonorensis. Next base: position 63,755,117 of record CM046437.1, read on the forward strand.
ACTCGGGGAGGCTCATTAGATATCATCATATAATCCAATTTTATGACCAAGTCTAGTATGTTAATAAAACTCGATTTAAAACAAACAGAGTCTATATCGTATATATTTAAAAGAGTAAATTACATGGATAGTCCCTGGGGTATGCACGTATTGCACCTTTAGTTCCTACTTTCAATAAACTACAGATGAGGGCCTGAACTATATAAGAAGTGCACGCTGACGGTCCCTGACACTAACAAAAGTTAAGTTTATCTGTTAGTTTTTTTTAAAGATCAAAATACCCCTTAGCTTCTTGTTGTTCGATAATCTCAAGTAATAATAATAATCATACCCTCTTTTGAATCCATATTATTTGTTTGTTTAGAAGCTGATTTAGTTATGGATCGTGATTCTCCGGTGAGAATTATGGTGTCTTCCTCCGGTGGGCTTCGTAATGTCCCGTTATCGAGTCCCAGCTTAGCGGCGGGGTGACGAGGCAGTTTAGTGGCGGAAGACGAGGTAGCGGTAGTGGTGGTGGAGGGAGGTATCTTTCGATGTCGAATGATGGTGGTGATGAATTCGTTGCTTGCATCGTCACATCCCTCCGACACCCGATCACCAATTCGTGGTGAATTCGCAGAACAGCCCCGAGTACAAGAAGATTCACGAGAACCCGAATGAGAATCGGATCAAAGACACAGTTTTTACAGGGGGGTTAACTCAGAAACACGAGCTCATTCGAGAGGATGAAATCGGTAGAAGAAATGGTGGTTCCGAAGTCGAAATCGCTCTGTCAAGTCGACGGTTGCGACGAGAAGCTCCTCGAGAAATCATCAAAATCGCAGTGCGAATGCAGGTTCAGAATCTGTGACGATTGTGACGTCGATTTCTGTTCGAATGGAGCTGGGGTGGTGGTGATAGTGATGAAGATGAAGATGAAGATGAAGATGGATGATGAAGATGGAAAAAGAAGATGAAGGGTTGGGGTGAAATGTGGTGGGTGAGGATAAGTTTGATTATATTTAGAAATTATTCTTTTTTAACTTTATGGGTATATTAGTAATTTTACATTAATTTAACAGAAAAATTTAATTTCAGTTAGCATCGGGGACTGACAGTGTGCACTTCTTACATAGTTCAGGCATTCATCTATAATTTATTTAAAATAGGGACTAAAGTTGCAATACGTGTATACCCCAGGGACTATCCGTGTCATTTACTCTATTTAAAAATATAATTTAAAAGTGGGTTTAACAAAATACATATTAAGCACTACAATATAAAGGGCATTCAGCGACTGAAAATTTAGCCCCCGTGATACGGGTACTCTTGAATAATGTGTGTTAATAATGTGTTTGGTAAAAAAATATGTTGGGAAATAAGGAAGTGGGTAACGTCAAGATCATGAAAAAAAAATGTTGTAACAAAATAAAACTAAACTATTTAGTTACCCAAAAGAAGCAGTTGAATAAATATATCAAAAAAAATAAAAATAAAAACCTAAGTTATTGATTTTATAGTAGTGATTAACATATCTAAATAATTTAAAATTAAAAATGAAACTAAATTAGTGAAATATATCTTAGACACACCAAGATAACTTTTATCATTTTATGCATGTTATGTACTTCACCCGTGAATGTATTTTTGTTAAAAGTAATTAATACAATTTCCTAAAAGTAAATAAATAGACAAACAAAAGAAAAGTTGCATGTGCATTGTTATGATCATCTTCTAGACAATGCACTGTTGAGCATATAAGTTCAAATCGCACCATAATCAATCATTTAATTATATCAATATTAATTAAAGTTTCAGTATCACATAATATCCCACGTCGGATAGTATGTTCTATCAAGTCCATCCATTTTCTATTTACCGGAGATCGATTGTCTTAGCTAGACCCGATTTCAAAATAGTGTGATACAAATAAAAATTGTTCTATTAAGTTACTTTAGATATTATTATTTTGTGGTCATTTTATAGATTTGTTATATTTCTTGTACCTTTTTAACAGCATATTATAACTATATATATTTTAAATTGAAGCGAATAGTACTTATTCACTACTGATTGTTATTGGTTCATTTAAATCAAATTTTTGGTATTTTTTTCATTTGTTTAGAGTTTAGTGACAAGATATTTTATTCTTTTCTTATTTTAACGTAATAAATTTTAACAAATCTGTATCGAAGTTTACGACAACAGGTGCGTAAAAAAAATTGCTAACCCATCGTGTAACTCGGATTATGAACGCTAGTTTTGTACATAACATAAATTATATTTTGTACCTTTTTTCTACTTTAGATTTAATAAAATATTATAGTTTCACACGATTTTATAAAAGGGCCTATATTAAAAGGATTTTGGATGTTTAGTTCGTAGGCCCTTAAAGTGCAGCCCAATTACACAATTCTCCAGTCTGCAAATAAAGTAGAATTTGGGCTCAAAAGCAAATCTAGCCCAGTCAACATCAGCGTTTTAACAGTCAGTTCCATCATTCCATGTAGAAAGATTTGTCGATATCAAAAATCAAATGACCCTCTTTATGCAACCATAAACTTTTCTTTTGGTTGATTAAAACTATTATTTTCAAAACTTTACTAGTTATGTTTGGTATTTTGAATAATTTCATAAGAATAAAAACATGAAGAAAGATCCAAAGTAGATATCATCATCTATTTTTGGAAAGAATTAATTCATGTTTATATCTATAAACATGTAGATTACTTCAATCTAGAAAAGTGACAATAGAGTTTGATTGAAATTTTGTTTTTATTTAGTTACTAGGGTAGAAACTCGTATAGTATTACAAGGGTTAAAAAAAAGAAAATATTAAATTAAATAGTTAGTAATTAAGAATTAAAAATTATGAAACGTGTTTTTGAGATAAGATATGATTTTAAGTATAGGTACTCAATGAAAGTATGAAACTAAAAGAGTGAATCTCATTAGAAGTAATACTCAATGCAGGTCACGCATGTTGATGCAAAATCTATTTGTACTTATGGATGCAAATAGTCAAATCTTAATATTTAAGCATGTACATGTTTCACGTCCGGTACCCTTTATACGCCTTTTATATAACTTTTTTATATTAACAGAACTATATATGTGTATGTATGTATATATTTGTTAATGTATATATGTATAATGTATGTATTATTCATAAGCTAATATTTTGTAGGTGACATTCTGATCCAAGTAAATATTATCTCCAAGTAATTTAAATTACTTTTATTAACATATATTAGCATATGTATGTGAATGTCGTTGAGAAGGAAGCAGCGACATCCTCAGATTGAATTCTAGATAACTAATAAATATTACATAAAACAAGGTTTTAAATAAATATTAATTGTACTATATTAGTTTTGTGTCATTTTCTTTACATTATTATCAAGAAACTTCATTATAATCAATCTCTTTAATTTTTCTTAGAGGAGCGTTCAATCTATATAAGGATGAAAAAAACAAATCCTCAAGAAAGTTCAAAACTAATACAACACAATGTCATATTATCATTTGGTCCTCTAAAATAATTGACACTCCGTATGTAATTATGACTTCTATCCACTATTGTAATAAGTTTAAAGAACTTTATAACTATCCACACACGCTTTATAATTTCATCGTCACACCTTTTACAATATATATAAGATTTAGCAGAATAATTTGTAGATTTTGTTTCTACACAAACCAACAAAAGAGATTAAGATGGTGAAATCCTTAAGATTGGTGTAAAGACAAAAGAGCATGTTAAGTTAGGTTTAAGCAAGTTCTTATCCACACCAAACCTAAAGCAAAATAAAGGACAAGAAAGGACAAATTTGCATCAACAAGTCCATGATCTTTGGTTTAGACTAAAACCCTAATAAATCTAAGGTTAAAAGGACTAAATCCTAACATGAGTCCCTTTAATTTCAATCAAGATTTTGTTATCAACCACTCATGCTCCTTCAAGTTCATGATGTGATGTTCTTAATTAAGAACCCCTAATTTGTCTTCTTATAGTCACTAGTGGACAATATTAATAACTATCAATATGAATGCTTTACCTTAAGGGCAAGGCTAGTTGAGTTTAGATTAGACTTGGCTTTAGAACTTAAGTGGTTAGATAATACATTAAGCAAATTATAAACATAGAAAAACCGTTTTTAGGTAGAACTCATAAAAAGACGGACTTTTTGGAAGCTAAAAAAGGTCCAAGACACGATCTTGATTCTTAGATCATGACAGCGAGGCACATCAATAACTAAAATGCTCATGATTATATTGTGAGCTACAACTTAAAATAAAGATATGTCCGTCATCGGACCATTTAGAAACCCTTGACTGAAGTTTTGTTGAAGAATATGTGAGGTTAATTTGGTGCATTCTTTTTAATATTTATATAATAAACGTAATTACTTATCGATCAACGTTAGGTTAGAGCATGTTAGGACAAAGAGTATGTTGATTTAACTTTGTTATAACATGGTTGGATACAGATTTTCGTACTTTAAAAAGTACTTCCACAATTAAGCATCTAGGGCCCAAATGCACATGTGTATTCACTAAAAGGCTAGATTAAGTATGGGTTAAGTCACTAACTAAAATGATTAGTAGTTTTGTCAAAGACTAAAGAAATATTCATATGAGTCGAGTCGACTCATCATTGAGTTGTCAACCGGCATATCATCATCCTTTTGAGTAACCTTTTGCTTTGTTTGTTTTCTTGCTAAACTAGACAACCTTCACTAAGTGACAATAGCTTATGGCCATTGGCCAATCACATCCTCATGTTAATCCATTCTTATCTTTTATTTTTTCACTATTATCATTATCATTATTATTATTATCTTTGTTACTGTTATTATATATGGTGAGGAGTATGTGAATTGTGAAATGAATCTCGATCCTTCATTAAAATAAATCAAGAAGGTAAATTCGACAATTTGTTATTGCCTGTTTATTTAGTTTTATCATTTTTCCAGAAAGTATATAACCGGCCTTCACATACTTTGTTGTTTTTCTTTTGAGTAAATTAAGTAGTTCATTCTCAGTTTAATTTATTATATTCTTTTGAAAAATGACTCATAGAAAAACGGTGATGCACTTTATGTATAACTTACACATAACTATTTTTTTTAAACAACTTATTTAAAAACTTTGATGCACTTTGCTATAATTATATGCATTATATAAGTAATTGTGTGTTATTATATATATAGTTTTGCATATTGATATAGATAACTTTGCATTATGATACATATGTTGCATAATTACAAACACGTCATGCCTAATATTATACCATGACTTCATAAGTTTTGGAAGAAAACTTTTTTCACTTCACCAAGAAATCGTTCTCTATATATATGATTATATATAGTTAAAAATTGTATATATACATAATTGAAAATAATTGTCTGTCATTGGTCGTGTATACAAACGTTTTTTTATCATTTCTGGTAATACGCAGTACACGGCCACTTGTAATCATTTATAGTGGGTTTAAGATTAATATTGGGTTAGAACTTTTTACACATACGATAGCAGTTTAATTAGCTCGTAAACATGCAACAAATACAGAGTATTCGGGTCTATTTATAGTTGATGTCTCTTGTTTGGTACTAGCATCTTACTAGTTTGTTGTGTTTAATAAAGATGGATAGCTTTTTCAAAAAAAAATATAGTTAACGTCCCTTGTTTCTCGTTCACATGATTCACTCTTTTAATGTTAATTAGTGTGAAAGACGCGTGAAAATGACATTAAATTTTATGTTGAGTTTGAGAATTTTTTTTTATTTAATAAGCAAATCGCCACTTATCATCAATTTTGAGATTTGTTAGTTGTCCACATTTAATTTTTTTATTTTCTTGTGTAATTTCTCAATCTTGAGGTCACCAGGAGCACCCCACTGGTAAGGGGCCGGGTTCAACGTGCTCACGTGGAACAGCGTTGCTGGTGCCATGGGTAGGCTTGACGAGCTCCTTCACGGGCTACGTAACCCATCCATTTCCAAGCTATAATAGAAGTTACAATGGTTCTTTTATATGACTGTTGACTAATAAAAAAATTCACAAAGGGGTTTAAGGGTTTAAAATGGAATGTGCCCCTCTCTTAAGGGTAGTAAAGGGTACTTGAGGGGTAAAATAAGATAACAAAATACTATTAGATTGGGTTTAAGGGTTCAAGGATTCAAATTAGGGTTCAAGGATTCAAATTAGAGTACTCCCGCACTCTAAATTCAAAGACAAACTATTAGAATCACATATGAAAAAACATTCAAAATTAATTAATAATATCACTTTCACCTGACGTGATAATCACAATCACAATCTCTAGATTTTTTTTGAACAATAGTACCTTATTTTGGACTCCCTAAGTTATTGCTAACCAGATTTAAACCTAGTAGTACTGAAAAAATCTTTAACTTTTACTAGTGACCTACCAACTTAACTGGCTCATAGTATCCGGATAACCCTAAGAAAATCTTGATTGTCTAAGCAAACCCAAACTTGATTAATTGGGTTTTGTCGTTTACATTAACTACTACTAACTACATGTACAGACAAAAGATGCCAACCCTAACTACAAGTGGTATTAGTGACTAAAAACAGCCTTTATTGATTATCGTTTGCAACCACATATTTAGAACTTAATTTGAGTGGTCTTAAAAATTGGTATTCGATTCTATGAACCCACAATATTAAAAGCGTCATTAGCCTTTCACTAATACTCCACAATCTCTCACATGGTGAAGCTCACTCTTTGTCTCTTATCACTTAGTAAAATTCTTCAATTGTTGGTGCCAACTCACATGCTCGATCTTCATTGCCAGTTGCAAATTCTCATGTTGTACTATATGGTTTTGATGCCTTCGGGAGCGGTCCCGACTTGCTCTTTTGAGGTATACTTTCTTTTTTAATCGTATCGCTTTGTTTTTCTATATTCGTGAATGTCATACAGTGTTAGTATAGTCTATGCTATCTAATATATTCGAGTGGTGAGATGTGTAGTGTCAATGAAATAATTTGATGGTTACGTGTGGTTCTACTCGGGTTTGATTTATTTGAAAGCGTGTGGAAGGAGAGATCAAATCTTTTAGTTGTCATCCGAAAGAACCTTGTTATTTTGAAAACAATCAGTAAATCATGAACCACATTATTTTAAAAACTAGATATCAAACATTCAAACTTGTTTTGCTAATTATATAAGATCGTTACTCTCTTTATTTTAAAAATCTAAATTCTTTTACAATAAGAAAAATTTCATACTTTAAAGATACAGTATAACCGAGATGACATACAAATATAAAGATATTTATAGCTATTTTAGATGGTGGTAATAGTGCTGGAAAGAAGATTTCTCTCGTTGTTAATGCTCTTAGTGGTCTTATAGCCGTTTTTCATCATCCCTAACCTGATCTCGAGATGACCGACGTCAATAGTTAGAAGGGGTCCGGAGGCCACCCTCGAAGATCAAGTTAGTATGTTCGTATGAATACATACGTACGTAAATCATAAGTATTCTCATAGTTATGTATAAAGGAGAGTAGTTACTTTTTATAGGAGAAACTTGATCAATTCTAATGGGTTTATCTATTGTGGGTCGAAACCCATTGGGTTGGGCTCAGATCATGCTATATCAGTATACTCAACTAGAGTTGCACAAATCGGGTTTGGGCCGGACCCGGGCCCGGGTACAAAACCGGGTTTGGGCCCAACCGGGTTTTTTGTACCCGGGTATTGGTGAACCAGGGTACGAACCCGGGTCGGGTTCAGCGAGATACAAACCCTACCCGGTATACCCGGGTAGGGTCGGGTCGGGTTCGGTTCGGGTATGAAACCCGGGTTCAACCGGGTTTTTGCCTTTTTTTTTTTTTTTTTCTTTTTTTCTTTTCTTGTGTGTGTGTCGAACACCGGGTCGTATGTTTTTTTTTTCTTATATTTTCTTTATTTTTTTTTCTTTTTATTTTTCTTTTCCTAACCGGGTTCACTTGAATGACAAAAATTTAAACAACTTAATATATAAATATATACAAATCTTGAGCAGAAAATGTTACACTTATAATATACAAATATTAAATACTTTTTATATAAAACATTTGAATGACAAAGAAATTTGAAAAGAACATGAAGGACATATAATATTAAAACAACTTAAAAATAACAATATCGTCTAATTTTATCTACTACGAGATGCTTGATCAAATGCTAATTTTTTATCGGATATGCCAGAAGATACTCCGTCTTCTACCTCTTCATCATGTACTTTAGCTTCGAGTGTAATCTCGTCTTCGAGGCTTGTTTGGTCTTGTATACGATCCGTTGCGTCTAAGTGATCCTTTAAACAAATGCACATCTCCACTGCTTCCGGAGTTAGTCTTGTTCTTCGTAATGATATTACCCTGCCACTAAGAGAAAAAGCAGATTCCGAAGCTACCTTAGAAGCTTGGACGCTTAGTAAATCACGGGCCATAGCAGAAAGAATCGGAAATTGAGATTCTTTTCCTTTCCACCAAGCCAAAATATCGAATGCACGATAATCTTCGGTAGTCATAGTGGAAATAAAATCCGTTCCACTATATCTACCGAGCTCACTTGTTGGGGTGTTACCTCTTTGACGTTTAGCCGTCACATCCCGAACAACATTCAACATAGTCAAAACAGGGTCTTTAAACGAGGTACTAGCACTTGAGGTTGATCCGCTTGGCATGGTTATGTTTACGTTAGGCCCATATCTATTTAAATAAAAATTATAAATTGTTTTCAAACTATGATTAAAATTTTCTTTTGCCTTGTTTGAAAAATCAGGGTTTTCGTCATGCATATCCAAATTGTCATTTATCTCATCTATCAAACATTCAACCCCCGCAACATTTAGAAACGGATTTAAAGCGGCGGCACACGTAAAAACGGGTGGTAAGTCCTTAAAATATTTTTTAAACTTTTCTTTCATTGGTTCTATCATTTGATTAAACATATTATTTTTATTTTGAAAATTTTTAAAATTCAAAGACATAAAATATAGTTCTTGAAGCACCGAATAACTAGTGGAATAATAAACTCCCGATAATTTTGTTGTTGAGTTTTTAAAAACCTCAAGAAACTCGGATAGACGTTGAAGATTCTCCCAACCCGCATCCGGAAATGGGTCGGCTTCACCATTATCCGAAAGACTATTATGAAAAGCTTTCAAAGTGCCCTTTTGTTTTAAAGCACATTCAAACATGTGACAAGTCGAATTCCACCGAGTAGGTACATCCCAATTAGGACCTAAAAATCTAGAGTGCGTATCCTTACAAAGTTGTTTATAATCTTGATATCTTCTTCTACTTTTTTTAAAAACGTCATGTAACATAAATCGAAAAGATGTAATAAAGTTATTAACATATTGCCCGGATAGTCCGTCTTGCACTACTAAATTAATAATATGTGCAACACAACGAGTATGGAAAAAATCACCGTTTGCAATCGGAAGATATTTTAATTTTAATTTTTCAACCGCGGTTGTGTTGTTAGAGGCGTTATCAAATGCAATTGAAAAAAGTTTATTTTCTAATTTAAAAGTACTTATTACATTATCTAAAAAGTAAAACAAAAATTCTCCGGTGTGTGGATGCGGAAAAAGATCAAATGCAATCGTACGTTTCATCAATTGCCATGAATTGGGATCCACCCAATGAGCGGTGACGCAAAGGTACGATTCGGGTAAACCGTGTGGAGCCAACCAAACGTCACTAGTTAAGTTTACACCGGTATTTAAATTTTCAAATAATACAATTAAATCATTTTTTGCTTGTTTCCATAATTTTAAACAATAACGTCTAAGTGTAGTACGACTTACGTGAGTGTAACGAGGTTGAAGCGTCTCTCGAATTAAGTTGGTCAACCGAGGATTGTCGAAGTGACTAAAAGGCAAAGCTTCTTGAATCACGAACTTCGCCATTCGATCTCGAACCGTATTAACATCGTAATTAAAGATTCCACCGTCTCCACCCAATTGTGTTTGTTGCGAATCCGGATTACTTTTCAACGACTTACAAAACTTCTTGCTAATGTGTTTGTTTAAAGTCGTGTTAGAATCTTTAGCAAGCAAAGCTCCACAAAACTTGCAACGAGCCTTTACAGACCCGTCACTCAACTCAACCATATCCCAATTGCACCAAACATCCATGTTACGATTGTGTGCAAGAACACGAACGACGGTTGGAGCGTTGGACGAACCTTGACCAACGGAAGATTGTGAGTGAGCCATATCAAGATTGAAGAGAGTGAAAGTGTAAAACGAGAGAGTGAACGTGTAAAGCGAGAGTAAACGAGAGTATTTTTTGCGTTTTTTGCGTATGTTTTTGCGTTTGAGACTTGGGTACTAAACCATATCAACCCACACCTATTTATACTAACTTATAAGCCTAAAAGTGACAAAAAAACGGTCACAAATCGATCCCAACAGCTATATAGCCGTTAAAAAACGGCCACGTTTTAAAAAAAAAAAAAAAAAAACGGTCGAAACCGGGTACAACCCGGGTTCAACCGGTTCCGGGTCGGGTCGGGTTCGGGTCGGGTTCTAAGAAATTCTAGAAAATCATACCCGGTTCCAACCCTACGGTTTTTTTTCGGGTCCAACCCGGGTATGCATATACCGGATCGTACCCGTACCCGGTTCCGGGTCGGGTCCGAACCCGGTTTTTATGCCCAAGTCTATACTCAACAAGTCACCGGGTCCAACATGATATAATCCCAAGTTCCCAGCAACTGTATGGTACTGTAGTAGCACTAGTGATAGTAACAGACCATCATTCGTTAATTTCAAAGTATGTTTTGTTTTCTGTGTATTGGAAGCTAAGTATGTAAGAGGAGCGGACCCGTAGTAAAGCATCCCCAAGAGCCAATGTACTGGGCACCCAGCTCTGATGTTAGACTCCGACGCCTTGGTTTTAATAAATGTTAGACGCTCCGAGGCGTTTAAGTTTGAAAAGCCGAAGCGCTATATGTGAGGCATGAGGCGAGAGCTCACGTATGCGAGGCGTTGTTCTATGTACAACAAAATAAGCCATATATACAGCCAAAAGTTGCATTTGTTTAAACTTTTTTACATATTGGTTTTTTTTTTACCATGTAAATCATTCATAATCACATCATCACTTTGATTATTTCTACGTATCATCCTTTTACAGACCCCACTCTTTACCAATGTTGACCAAATTGACCTAGATATGCATGAGGCGCCGCCTCAAAGCCCTTAGTCTAGAGCCTCACGCCTTAAGCGCGCCTCAGGCGCAACGCATCTTTCTTTCGCTAAACAATTTAAACTTATGAATTGTCTATTGTCTTTATCACCCCTACTCCATGATAGGGTGAGAAACTAGCTAGCGGCTATAGTGAAACAAAAAAAGAACACGGATGCCTAGGCTCATACACGTTAACCAAGAGAACTTGTTAAGGTTAAGGATATTGTGCACTTCTATAAGTTTAATAGAAGCACAAAGATGCTTAAAGCGAGGTGTGTTGTAACTTGTAACTTGTAAGATCAACACACGACTTGAACTCAAAGATCAACAAAATGGGCACAATTTCTTTGTAAAACAAGTGAAATTACTTATAAGTTCTGAACATAATCGGATTCAAATTCAGAATCATACCAACAAGTGTAGTTTCCACCTAAAGTGACAAGTCAAAGCAAAAAGAAAGTCAAACAGATATTATGTTCATATGTTTGCCATTAACCTAAGACACTGCAAAAGATGAATGAATGCTGAGATGATCATCTTAATAAACCCGCAAACAATGTCTACCATGAACTTACACCAGCAACAAAGGCCTTTAGTACTCTCATGCCTGCAGAAAAGGATCAAACAGAAGGAAAAAAACTAAGGCAGCAACATAAAAAGTCAAGAAAACAGTATTTACCTCAGAAAGGAGTTAATAGTCACTTCTAGCATTTTTATAGTGGCAGTTCAATCAATTTTTATGAGTGGGTCAATTGAGGTTGACTTATCTATAAGGGATCAAACAAGTGCTATCAAAAGTGTTGGTTAAAAAGGAAACAGGTCAAGCAGGTTAAAATCACCTAATTTTGGTGTTCTTATTGCATTTAACCTACTAAATCATTTTATTCAAGAAAATCAAATTATTAATTTAATAAAATATATTTTAATGATCATACCTAAGTACCTAACACAAGATATTGATAAAAAAGTTCTTATTGTATATAAAAGATGTTTCTGGTCAATCCTAACTGACACAACCCAACCCGGCCTGACCCGTACACACGGTAATTCCTTTTAGACTTGGTTCCGACCTGCCTATTTGCAAACTCTAGTCTCTTTCAATATAGTCTGCTTTTCAATTTAACTTGCCTTGTTAGCAATGTTGTTGGAGAGCCAATCCAGTCCTTCATAAAGGCCCTCACCAGATGTTGCACATGTGCTCTGAATGTACCTGAACATTAAGGAAATCAAGTCAATCCAACCCCTTAATAATATCTATGATGTTGAACAAACAATATCCATCGTCTTTTTCATGTGGTGACCACAATGACCAGATGCATTAAATCTGCCACATCATTTCTTTTCTCAAAATGTTTCCAAGTTAGAACTATTTGTTTGTCTATTATCATCATTACAAAAGAACCTCTGGCATGGATTCGCATTCACAAGATTTTTATCTTGTTTTGGTTTACAGTATTTTAGATGTTATCTTGTAGGTTGTGTTGTTCAAATATAGTCAGAGAAAAATATGGGTGGTTATGTGGTTATAGCACCAGGTAAATGTGTTTATTTGGTTCTTGAAATTTTCTATCAAAATTGGTTTTGTATTGTCCTCCGTATGATGAGGAATATTGGCTAAAAAAAAGTAATTTATTTGGAGTTTGGACTAACCTTACAGTATATTCTATTCTAGGTGCGGAATTTAATAAAGATTACGTGACATGATTTACCAATGGCGTTGACGGAGTGAATGAAGGCCAAGCTTATCAGTGATTTCAGCAGCATTCATGGCATTAGGCAGATCTTGTTTGTTAGCAAACACCAACAAAACAGCATCTCTAAGTTCATCCTGTAAATAGTATAAATAATTTTGAGACTAATATAGTGATAAGGTAATAAGCTTAGTTAAAATTCAGAATTTGTGCTAGCATACCTCATTCAACATCCTATGCAATTCATCCCTTGCCTCAACAACACGATCCCTGTCATTGCTATCCACCACAAAGATAAGCCCTTGTGTGTTTTGGAAGTAGTGCCTCCACAATGGACGAATCTATTAAAAAACAGAAACATGTCATTTCATCGCAGCAAACAACAAAGTATTGAGCAATAGAAAGAAATAGAATCTTACATGTAAAAAGTAAAAAAGCGATAACAATTTAAACATTCAGAAAAAAGATATACAAGTAAAATAGCAAACAGGCAAGAAAAAAAAATAATTAAAACCAATATAACACAAACCTTGTCTTGGCCACCAACATCCCAAACAGTGAAGCTGATGTTCTTATATTCAACAGTTTCAACATTAAATCCTGCAAGAAAATTTTTGATAACAGAAAGGCTGTTATTACCTAATAGTAAACATGTTTTTATCCTCTATAAGCAAAAAAATGCAACTGGTCAGCTCATAAACTTCTACAATTGTAAGGAAGTATAGAGTAAAAAGCTTCCAACTCTGTTAACCACTTTGGTTGTATGCTAGATTTTGATGCAAACTATGTAATATCTTCTACAATAATCATTATCAACACGTTAAAGCTGAGGAAGTCTAGGTCAACAGTAGTCAAACACTCAAACCTCTGTAAGAAAATACAGCGTTATATTGGGAGCCCAAAACAATATGAAAATTATATTGCGGGGAAACAATTATTGAAATTTTGTGCTGCTAAAGCTACCTACACAGAGAGGCAGTTATAGCCAGCGGTAACATTCAAACAGTAGCATTGACCTTCATCTGCAAATCTGCATAGCTTATATGTCAAATAAACAAAGCTATTAATTTTTAATTTTGTTGTTTGTGACGGTTATAGTTTTGGCTGGCTATTACTTCTCTTTCTTAATTATTTTTATCGGTTTGTTAAAAGTATACCTTAGTGTTTATTGGTTTTCCTCAGTTGAATAACTTTTTACTGCTTAAAAGAAGTTTCCCGGTCGTTTCTAAGCATGTGAGAGAGAGAGAGAGCGCGCAAAAGACCATTAAATATATGCAATGTTTGTGCTAACTCAATTTAGATGTTGAGTACGCAAATTACTTTTGGTCAATCACTCCTGACAATGGCGGTGCACTCATATCCTGAAGTAAATTCTGGGCACACTGAATCATTTTTTGCGTTTATTTTCACCCAAGTTTTTGTTTAACTACCCCTGCATCTTGTAGATCCTCTTGATACCAAAATTCCCACATTATAGTTTCTTACCAAGCCTCTTTAGAATTGTGTTTAGTAATACATTTATCTAAGAATTGATAAACTGAATGATCATAGGTATCCATTATTCTAAACTAGCACAAAGATTGGTAATTTAGATGTGAAACACAATCGAGAAATAACTATAAAGCTAGTCGCAACTACAATATTAATGCATGCTTGGTTGCATATTTAGCAATACATGTACGGGCATAGCTATGAACCTCTCAAAAATGAAAAACAGAAATGATTAACCAAAAGGTGGCAATTCGACCACTTTACTTATAAACAGGTTGTTTTGTGCTCTGTATTATATCAAAAAGGTCAAATAAAAGACTATCTGAAAGAGTAACGGATCACATTGGAAGAATGAACCGGAGCGTCGGACGAGGTGAAAATCACCCAAAGCCTGCTTTTAAAACAGTTTATTAAAAGATTTAGATGATTATAGATTTATGGTAATTATATTATGTTTCTGGATCAACCCAACCTGACCTGCCCCATATTAATAAGGACCCACTTCAACCCACCTTGCTTATGACCCATTCCCAACATTCCAACCCACCCTATCCATCCATCTAGACTCTGCGATTGACATGCAAGAACAACATCGATGAATCCTCTTTCAAATCCCCACTAAAGCACTTAGATGTTTAAATACAGTGGTGGTGCCAAAATTTATAGTACCATAACATGAACTAGTATTAACCATCAAGACAGGTCTAAAATTATTCAAATGCTTGACTATGCAAAGTGCAAACCAGGGCTTACCAATGGTAGGAATTGTAGTCACAATCTCTCCAAGCTTTAACTTGTATAATATGGTAGTCTTACCAGCAGCATCAAGACCTACCATCAGAATACGCATCTCTTTCTTGGCAAATAACCGGCTAAACAGCTTGGTGAAAGTCAGCCCCATCTTGGTGTCACTTAGGATATCAAAAAAAAAGTTACTGGACACTGTAAACAAATACACATTAACAAATTATTAGAATCCAACTTTGTTCAGTTTCAGACATAGACTCACAGTTATCACAACACTGTGGTCAACATCTATCAAAACAACAAACAGCCGTCCAGTGGCCATTTTAGAAGTAGTAAATTAGTAACCCTCCCCCAAAACCCACGGTTTCATTGAATTTTTTAACTCTACTAAGCTGCCATTCAACTTAAATTTTGAAATTTCTTGCAGATTTTAGGGCAACAAAAAGCATGAGCTAGTGACTTTAGTCATATACGATCGTATAATCACGGATCCAAATAAATCAGACCTATTGATACTCAAATTTCAACTACCGTAACATACAACAAAAGGATTGCAATATTATCATCTTCTAGAAGTAGTGAAGAACCACTTCGAAACAAATTTAAATTGATTTGTCGTGAAAATGAAGAGACGTAACGATAAACACAGATCGATTGGAATCAGTGTGAGCAGAGGTGAATTCAAGAGATATCGAGATCAAATCAATGAGCATGCGATCAGATACACAGCATATCAACTAGATCTATGATTAACCGTAAGAAATGACGTAAACTAACACATCTAAAGCTTCCATCGGAAGCAAAAATGCATAGGGAAAAAGAAGAATCGAAGAATTACCTCTTGCAAATTTGTTGAAGAGAATCCAGTGAGAACTTTGAGATTGATTGGGAGCAGGAGAGGTGCTTTTGAGGGATTTCGATCTCTGAATTCGTTTGCGAAACGAATATTGCAGAATAAGCCCTTTTATGTACAAATTGTTACCGCACGAACCTTTGTAACACAAATGTGTTTTATTAACTAAGATGTTTGAGCTACTCGTAGATTTTATTAGAGTTAATTATATATTTTATTGTCGTCGGATGGTATAACCGTCGGTAGATTGCATATTGACCGTTAGATCATACTGAGATTTAATCTTAACCGTGTAAAGTCAGAAGTTATTCTCTTCTTGGATCAGTTACAAACGGTTGTCGGAGTCTCAACCATTCTTCCTCTTTTCCCTCACCACGTCGCCAATAAACCGCTACCTACAACCTCCGATATGCTATACTATAAATGCAAACATCATAATCTTTCATTCTCTTCTATTGTTTCTGTAAATCAGGGATGGGATGAAAGGAAGATGAAGTTTGCTCTTATTTACCTACTCAAAACCATCGACGATGATGAGTCCTCACACTCACCATCTCCTAGCTTTCATTCTCCGCCTAGAGGTTCATATGTTCGCCTCTAGATGTCCAAATCTGGCATTAAATTGTCGTCCAATGTAAGGAAGTCTTTTTGTTTGAAATTATTGAACAAATTGCTCGTCTTCTAATAATAATATCAATGTTTGGCTCTGCGTTTGTGTTTCTGATGCAGACTGCTGGTCTTCTTCTGAAATCGATGGACTCCCAATTGACCCTACAGTTTCACGGTGAAGCATGTGTACATTCTGTTTTTATTTCCATGTATTCCTTTTTGGTTCTTATCGATGCTAGGGTTTCATGTTCTTTACACACACCTAACCTACATATATGTTGCTTTTAATTTCTAAATCAATAGCTTCTTCAACTGGATTTCATAATAATTTAATGGAAGTCAAACAATCTTGCTCTTAATTATTGCAGCATATATCAATTCTAGAACAAGAACAATGAGCAAGTTTAAAAGATATACTGGGTAAGAAAGTCTTTTTACTTTTTGTTTTAAGAACACCAATATATGAAGGAATGCTTCCTTCTAGAGCAAATTAGTTTTGATTTTGATGCACATCATTAGGTGTTAATGACAATGAAATGGTGTTAGATGAAAGAAGAAAACCATCAAAACATGACACACCACAACCAACATGACTAACTTCATCCTAGAGATGCATGTATATAAATATGTAGTGTGACATTTACATGGATGAAATTCTAGGTTGATCTTAGACTGATCATTTGAAATTCATTTCTTTACCAGATGATGTCTCTACAGCAGCTTCTACATCACCATAATCAACAACTATTTAATATTAATGATAGTATGTAGTTAAAAATGAGAGAAGATGCTCCTTTTTGGGAGCTCCTGGATGTTTCTTTAGTTGTGTTCTCATCTTCGTCCACTTGATGAAGTAGTCTACTACTACTACTACGAAGAGTTAGTGTAAGTAACGCGTATTGAAAAATACACCATGAGTCGATTTCTTTACTTGTGTAATGATGTAGGCTTGATGCGAATATTAATTATATTATCGCGGCTTGTTCAAAGGTATGTGGATTTGGCATTCCCTGTATATTGGATGGTGCTTTTCACTTCTTTGTACAGGTGAAAATTTTAGTTAGTCATAGGTCAACCTTGTATTTATAGTTAAAGTAAAAGTAGAAATTGAGAAAGTATATGGTGTTCTCACAAATATCACTTCTAAACGTATAAATTCCACCCTATCAACAAAATATAATACTTTGACATAACACCGGTCAAGCAACCATATACCATGTAATCATATTATCAACACCATAATTAAAGTAGTTTGTGCAACCATTTTCCTTACCATAAAGAAAAGGATATTGTCTCGTATAATCGTATGGTTGTACGTAATTAATTTGAAATAATAACAATGTGGGGTAAGGTTGACAACAGGTTTTGAACCAGCCATCCTTTATATAAAACCAAAGCAAATGACCATCATAACTAATTGAAGATATGGGTAAGTGTGGTGGATGCTTCAGGGGACAAGTTAAATGGGATTTGAGTTCAAGGTATCTGGGTGAAGGCGGGTTTGAAGATTTAGCGAATTGTAAAACCTCGAATATCTTTCGCCTTGATATCCAAAATTTGGTTGTTGGAATTAGGTGAAAGGTTGGTGTGTGAATTTGTAAATGGTTTGGCTTACAAGTTATAATTATGAGATCATTGTTTAGCGGTTACATTAGCGAGTTTTGTTTCATGATTAAAAACTATTAACATCGAAACAAATAAGGGTTTAACATGTGAAGTAAAAATGAAAATGGATGATTTTACTCTTTTTTATATCGGCAAACGTACGATCGTGCTTCAGATGATAAATGTTATATTAATCGGGATCACCTATCCGCTTCCTAACCATGAGTGCACCCTCAACCTCCTCAAAAGGAAACCTACATTTGAAAAAACCCCATGACTCAACCTAGAGCATAACTCAAAGCGAGACTCGAACCTAAAACCTTTTTATTTTTAAATGTTTTGGGTATCTCACCTCAACCATCTGAGTTGATGATCATTGGTAAATGGATGGTTTTTTTTACTTACAATGGACGTGAGGGAATGAAGGACAGTAGGTGATAGTTGAGAGAGAAACGAAGGAAGTATGTGGAAGTTATGATAAAATTTATAACTTTTTATAAAGTTTAATAAGTTTACTGTATACAAGTTCACCGATTTTAAAATATATAAATATCAACATATGTTAAAGTTTTTTACTTTTTTACATACATAAAGCATTTAACGAGGCTTTTTATATTTTATTTTTAAGTTTTTCGTAAAAATACATGTGTTAGGATTATTATAAAGTAAATAAAATTGCTTATAATTTTGAACGAGATCGAAATGTGAAAGAAATAACAAATTGATAAGAATAATACCAGGGTTTACATAAAAGAAGGTATTGTTGTATTTTATATGTTTTCTGTTGTGTCCAACATATTTCATCACGATATTTGTGTGGAATTCTTAATTTATATGGTATATAGAAGAAGAGATATAAGGTTTTTTAATTATGAGTTTCTATATGTATAAGAGGAGACAACGTGGATCCTAGAAGAGACAAGAAAACTCGTGCTCGAGTGGGAAAACCACCTCCGATCCCAGTGACAAAAAAATTTCAAACCGAGAATATTCATCGGTGCTCATAAGTTGAAATTATGGGCATCCGACATATATTGTAACATGCACACGGGGAATACAAAGAACATGAGAAAAAAATAAAACGCCACATTCCCCAAATACATTTTACCTAGTTTTTTGGTTGAAATAAATATTTTTTCCTTTGTAGTTATTTATTCTACTTGGATACTAATAAATTACAATAAGGGTTTAAGGGTAAGAAAGAAGTACATTTCATTTTGCTTTGAAGTACATATAACTTGATCAAATATAACAAAATAAAAGGTTAAAATTGTTATGTTAAAACACCAAAACCGAAATTAAAGATGAAGGGGAAATAACAAAGATGGTTACTAAATATTTAAGTAAAATAATTCAATTAAAAAAAATTAAAATAACTTTAAAAAATATCAACTCAATAAGATGAAGTATCATATAAAAAAAAAACTGACATATCATAGTATCATATAAATCATATGACTTGTATTGTCGTATGAGTTGTTACATAAATTGTTATCAAGATAGCATAATATGTAGCTAACTAAATCATTTTGTTGTGTTTGACTGTTTAGCCATGCACATACATGTTTTGCATATATAATTTTTACATATTCTTTAAGATTGATTGTTAATTTCAAATAACTTGTTTTAATAATCTTTTTACGATTACAATAGTATCTTAACTTTTTAACTACTAGAAGTAAGAGTGTATATTGAAGTTCAATGTGAAATGTGAAGTTTTGTTCTGTTAGTGCTATTAGAAATTAGCGAAAACCGGCCCTTAATCAATAAAATTGGAACAATATAACTCATTTTATTTATATGTTTAATGAAAAAAATTAAAAACAAAGGCAAGATTGTCATGTTTTGTTTAACATCTAGCACAATAAAATTATTATTATTTGATCAATTTTGACTACTTCATTATTAACGTACATAACATGTTCAATCTAAATTCATTTTTGACATTCGTTTGAGAAATTTTTTTTGAACCCACCATTAGATCTACGCATTCTAGAACCCTAATAAAAATATCACCCGACATAGAAGTAAATAAAAAAAGTAAGATTTTTATTGGGTATGATCTTGTTGTTGTGTAGAAATAAATAAAGTAATCATTTGGCTATGGTGTTGTAACATACTAATATTGATGATTATCCTCACAATAACGACACGAAGACAAATTTTACAATCATAAATGTTTCTACTCTAAGATCATGAGTAATAGTTAATGCCTTTTAAATGATATTTTTCGTCACATCAACGCCAAATCATCTTCTTTCTTTAACTAAAAACATGAGTAATGGTTAATTAATGCTCATCCAATCATTATTAAATTATTTTTTTACTTTACTATTTTATTAAATAAAATAAAACATAATAAAAACTTGATACCATATTATATTAATACTTAAAAAAATAAACATAAGAAACATGGGTAATGGTTCATTGTAAAAACACCCTAATTTAAAGTATCCTTTGAGCATAACGATCGGACCTTTCAAGACCGGAGAAGCCCGCCGATGAGCGACAACACGTTCAACACCAACGACAGACGTTTACGGATCTGGGGATTTAGAACGTGAGAATGATTTTAGTAATGGCGATGGTGGTGATGAGCAGAGTGACGACATTGATTAATTTGGGGTCTAATTCCATTGGACTTTCAATTGGGGAAGAATAATGAACACTTGAAGATCAGAACCAAAGCATTCAAAATGTTTATGACGATTGAATCGGTGAATGTTGAAGATTGAAGAGATGAAAGAATCAAACCTGCAATTGAAGAGGTAGTGAAGGAGAGACTGATAAAGTTAGGTTATTATGAGTTTAGGGGTATCCAAATAATTCATTGAAATTCACAAAAAGATGGTGTTTTTGTGGTAACGCCGGTAGCTCATAACGCCAGCCCAACGCCGGCGGGGGTGGTGGCCACGGCGTTTTCCGGCGTGAAGGGTAGGGCTTAACGCCCACTACGACCGGTCTAATAAAATGGGAGTTTGAAGGGACACGTGTCAACATCACATTTGTTTTCACGAAAAATTTATTGCTTATCTCTCATATTAAATGATTACATTAGTTACTAATAATATTATTTAATAATTTTTTAGATTAAAAATAGTTTTTTTACTAAATTAAGAAAGAGTTTTTTTATTAATGTCTATATAAATAAATTTTTATTAAAAATAGTTTTTTACTAAATTAGTTACTAAATTAAGAATATTATTTCACTAAATTAGTTTTACTAAATTAGTTACTAAATAGTTTTTTAAATGATTACATTAATTACTAATAATATTATTTAATGATTTTTTAAGATTAAAAATAGTTTTTTACTAAATTAAGAAAGAGATATTTTTTATTAATGTTACTTCTATATAAATAAATTAAGAAAGAGATTTTTTTTATTAATGTTACTTCTATATAAATAAATTTTTATTAAATAAGAAAATATTATAAAACAACAAAATTTTTTAAAAATACGAAATATTTTAAAATTATTTCGAAAAAGAAAATTTGTACTTACTAATACGTAATCTCAATTATATATTATCTTATGATAAATAAATTTTATATTATTTAATATTTAATTTATTTAACACGTATAATACACATTTACTAAAATAGTTTAGATAATATTTGAAAGTAAAAAATGTTGTTTAAAAAAAGTAAAGTAGTCGTTTGATAGTTGATACACATAAAAAAAGTTATTATTATTCTACGTTATAAACCTCTTTTATAGACGGCGCGTGTAGCTTATGATCTCCACCAGAGCGTGTATCGCACGTTTTCCTATATCCGTCGAGAAAACGATTATTAATATTCACTTTCTCCGTGACAAAAATACTTCGTCAAAGGGGGTTTTCACGACGCCCCCCTCGCGAATCTCTCTAATCATCGAAAGTTGCAGGAATCAAAGCTCGAAACATGTGTAAATCACCTTTTACTTCCTTTGTCCTCCATCGATTCAATCAATTTTGCCCAATTTTCCACCTTTAATCGCTTAACATGTCGCCAATAAACGATGATTTCCCCCAATTTTCGTTTCACTTGTTCTGATGATCTGTTGTTCGTTTTTTGATGCAGTTTGTGTCAAAGGAACTGCATTTTGGATGTCTGGTGCGAATTAGCTCGGATTTTGGACTGTTTGGGGTAATCGTTGTTGGAATTAGTTTGATTTGTGTGTTTGGGTTCAGTCTAGGTTGTTCCGTACATGCACGATAGCAAGTGAATTTCATCGTTTGGGGGTTTTGTTGTTTGTTGTGTGAGAATTGAGTGTTGATGGCTTGTCGGCGGGCTTAAAGCAGAAGACTTGAGTGTGATTAGGGTTTTAATTCTGTGTAGGGTTTGTTTTTGGGTTTGTAAGAAGAAAATGTACGCTTTTTAAACTGTTTTTGGTTGCTCATGAACCAAAATGTAGTTTTTTATGAGGGGAGTTTAAGACTGCTTCTTAAAACGGCTTATGTTTGAAATAATCAGTTTGGAAGTCGGAAGATATGACTTTGAAGAGTTTATTAAAAACTGCTTATTTTACTAACAAATGGTTATACAAGCAGTATAGATAAGCAATCATAAACATGCTCAATGCTGCTGATTGCTGTATCAGAAACAGTAATAGTAAGCAATCGTGTATACCCTTTAGTTCTGCCTAAAAAGACATCCCAAACAATGTATGATTAGAATTTTGACACCTGCAAATGGGAGGATTTAGGGTTGTTTGGATGTTTGTATAAAAAAGTGATTATTTCACTTTGAAGAATCTGCATTTTTTTATTGCTAAAGCTTACATGGTTGCATCTATTGTTCTTAAATGACCACTTGTTGCATAAGCTGTACTAATTTTGTATGGAAACTTTCTCTGTAACAGATTGAGAGCATTCTTTGTGCAAGACTAACAGTTTTAGTGAAATGGTACGCCCTTTTAGATACCATATGAGTCATGTTTTATCTTTTGTTACGTAGTTTCATTATCTTTGGTTTCGTCTTTTCTGTGATTTAACTTGTATAGGATGGAAATGCTTCTGGTGAGGACTACGAGAATATTGATTGGGACACTGAAGACGAACTTGAGATTGAGAACATAGCTCCTTCGTCTTGTTCAAATGGGGTAGCTCGGAATGTCGAGACTATTGTTATTAATGGGGAGGTAAAATATCTGTACTACTAATGGATAATTGCAACTTGAAGTTGTAATAACCAGCCTTTAGTGTTTGGACAAACAAATTATGAATTCAATTAGAACTCAAATTTCTGACATCCTTTTTATTACAGCTGATTAACTGATTCAAATTATAGAATATCATGTAATCACTTTTAAAACACACATTGAAACACCCCATTAGACCTCTGTGTCGATGGCAATGCAAGTTATATTGATTACGATACCTATTATTAAAACAAAAGTCCATTTTAGTCAAACAATTTGGGAGGTCGTAAACACCAAGTATATGTTGGGTGACTTCTATGTTGTTCGACTCGTTCCTTTTCTAGCTATCTTTTAGTTTTGCCTGTTTGACCGTTATCAATAGAACATAGTCCATGTTGATCCGTTTCTTTGTAAATGGATTGAAGTGTCAAATTCTATCTTAAACAACAATCAACACATGTAAAAGCCTACCTTTTCCATCATATAATTTGTTGATTTAGAACTTCATATACTTGGTTTTGTATAGTTTTTTCTCAGTCCTCACTATTGTATCGAAAGTTTTGTGTCTTTTGTTGCAAATTCATGTTATCAGAACTTGACTTACATCTAATTTCTTTTATTTTCATCCCAAGGCGAGCTCATCAGCAGGCATTTCGAACTCCAAGTTGGTTCAGCATTTTCTAGGGATGGGATTTTCTGAAGAAATGATTGCGAAAGCAATTAAAGAAAATGGTATATAATTTACTAATTGCTTAAATTATAGTTTAACCTGGATAACTTTCGTTACAAATTTGTTCTTCAATATTTGTAGGGGAGACCGACACAGAATCAATACTTGAATCTCTACTTACGTATGGGGTAAGCATAATTTTATCATTATTTCCAGAAATGTAAACTTTCGCCTTGATTACTACTTTCATGACTTTTAATCAGCAAAGTTACATGAAAAATCTCTTTTTCTTTTTTCGTATTAATGTTCTATTGATTTATTACAGGCTCTTGCTCTTGAAGAATCTCCTGGTGAACCGAACTCGTGTCATGTCAATTCTCCTCAGCAACAACAATTTGTAGATAATGGTCAGTTGTCTTCTGACTATGATGAGAGTGTTCTTGCTGACCTCTCGGACTCTGATGACAGCTGGTCTGGTAGTGAGGTAGCTGTAAGTTAATGCTTGTATTTTATTCTGTGTTTTCCTTTCTTGTTAGTTTATTTGGATAAAATTACCCACTTCTATTTTTATGTGAATAGTGATAAATGGTGTATTGTATACATGCTTATATATATATTTGTATAGTTTAGTTTTAAATGTTAGATATGTCAAAGAATATCGATATTTAAAATATAATCTTTTTGGCAGGAAATTAGCAATTCTTTACCTGAACATGAGAAAGCGATATTATCCTTAGCAAATATGGGGTATACCATAGAAGAGGCTTCAGCAGCCATAGATAGATGTGGTATGTGTTTTCTAATCCTTTCGTATGTTTAGAGATATACCCTTTTAACATTTATAAAGAATGTTTAGAGCTTTTGGTAAAACTTATGGGCTAAATGGAATAACACACAAGGGTTTTTACTTTTTACACAGAGTAACAATGCCCTTTCACTTTGTTCAATATGGAAATTTATTATATATTATTGTGCCATTGTGTCACTAACAGATGTTTTTTGTCCCATTCTAACCATTGGTAACCTGTAAACCGATTTAGCAGGTAAACCTGCTGAGTTGGTACTGTGACATAGCACTAATGTGGCATTTTGCTGATTATTTTCTTGGTTGTTTAGTATTTTATTTTTATTAAAATCATATTTAGCAATCTATGTATTTTTATCACATTTATTGAAAAATTTAATACATAAAGCATTATTATTAAATTTACCTTTTTTATAAAATTGATCATTTGTATATAAATTTTGCATTTTCATACTTAATTATTTTTACTTTTATTTTTCACTTTTGATTGTAATTATAGTTAAGAATATTTGTCATATTTTTAATAATATTTTTACAAGAATTTTTGTCATTTTAAAAAACAGTTTTATTTAATCATTTATAATTTTCTAGTCATGACTATTTGAATGTGTTCTTAAGGACCATCACTCATCATCATCACCTTTATACCCACACTGTTGATACCTCAAAATAAATGGTTGATGTCCCAAATCCAAATCGACAATGCTTCAAATTCAAATCATTGATTCCGTGGTAATAACAGAGAAAGAAAAAATCCTGCAAAAGTCGTAACTAAAGAAATAACTACAGAAATGAAGAAACAATATCAAGTTGATGTGTTTATCAATTTCCGAAAATTTAAGGGGTAAATAAACCCAACCTAAGAAACCTGCAAAAGTCCTAAAACCCTAGCTTGTAAGATATTTTAAACCAAAAAAACCCAGAAGTCATACTTGATTCTGAAGCGTGTATGCATGCTTTCTCACTATGTATGTGTCTTTGTATGTGTTCATCTCCGCTGCTTTTCTAATTTAAATTTGCCAAAGTAATAAAATTTATTTAAGGTGACGTAGAAGTCCGTTATTCAAATTTTAAGTTTAAAACTGACTCTTTATTAAACATGTTATTTATTCTTTTCAATTGTAGTTTGATGATTTATGAATTCTTTAGTAGACAAACTGGATGGAAGGATCCCAGCAATATCTTCCTTTTGTTTTTTAATAACACTACTAATAAATATTAATAATAACAACAAAAAATCAAAGTAATTAGCAAATTCCACATCACTTGATTCATTAATATTCAACATCATTAAATATAAAAAAGGCCATATAATAAAAAAATAATGTTATCTTGCCAACTCAGCAGGTTTGCTGGATAAAGCGGTTTTCAGGTTACCAAATGGCAATTTGTCCCATTTGGGATGATAGTGGAAGCAAATTGTTATTTTATGTTTAGAAACCCTAAACAAATAATTTGTAACTTACGTACTTTTTGTTCCTTTTGCTTTGTGTTCTTTACGTTGGGAATGGGAACATTACAGCTTGACCAATCTTTTGCAGGACCAGAAGCTTCAATAGCAGAACTAACTGATTGTATTTGTGCTGCCCAAATGGCAAAGACAGAAGACGTATTCTTTGAAGAAGAGGTGTTTACTTTTTCTCATATTCATTTTTTTGTTATGAAAAATATATTTTGTTCATTTAGCGTAAATCAAAGAGGTTTAATTTCAACACATTAATGTAAAAGCGGGTCAATTTCGACACATTTATGTAAAAGCGGGTCAATTTGGTTATACGTATTATAATAACTTGTCAAACGGGTTGGAAGAATTTTGGGCAAATAAGGAAATGAGTCAAAAGGTTAAAGTTCACCCAATGTTTATTCAAGTGTACATTCTTCTAAACTGATTTGTGAAAAAAAAAGCCTAATTTTTATAGTTATATACCTGTGTGAGTAACAAATCGAAACGTGATGATGCTATTTTACGTGGTTTTGTTGAAGTATTAGGCCGGGTAACAAGTCAAAATGAATTTTTTTATGCTGGTTGAGTTGGGTCAACCCAGAACCGCTTTTCAGTTCATTTTAGACATTTTATTAACAATTGATGCATTAAATATCTTCACTAAACTATATATTTTACAATAGTAATTGAGTTTTTTGTACAAATCATTTTTGGATATATGAAAACATTTTGCCCACCTTTTAAGTTTTAACCCATTCTTTTCTCAGTTAAAATTTGTTACTTTTGACCTGTTTGAGATAAAATACAACCCGAACTCACCCATTCATTAGTTAATGGAACAAAATTGTCATTTTTTATACACTGCCTAATTACAATTTTCTTTCCTTTTTATTTCTGTCTAATTTCAGAAACCCAAAATATCACTCAACGGACACCTTAAAAAAAGGAAACTATACGAGCTCGAGATGTTGAAAAGAAAAAAGCGTAAGGGGTTGCAAGCCGAAGATGAAGTGATTCGTCTTCCAAACCCAATGATTGGGTTTGGAACCCCAACAGATGGTAATTTAATAACTCACAGAACACTACCTGAGGCTGCCATTGGGCCGCCATTCTTCTACTATGAAAATGTTGCCCTAGCTCCAAAGGGTGTTTGGGACACAATTTCCCGATTCTTATACGACGTGGAGCCTGAGTTTGTTGATTCCAAATACTTTTGTGCTGCTGCAAGAAAGCGAGGCTATGTTCATAATCTTCCGATAAGTAACCGATTCCCGCTTTTGCCTCTTCCTCCCCGAACTATTAATGATGCATTACCGTTGACAAAAAAGTGGTGGCCAGAATGGGATAAGAGAACTAAGCTGAACTGTTTGCAAACAGTTATTGGGAGTGCTAAGTTGACAGATAGGATCCGGAAGGCCCTAGAAAAGTGGGGTGATAATCCACCTCAGCATGTGCAGAAGTATGTTTTGGATGAATGCCGAAAGTGGAATTTAGTGTGGGTTGGGAAGAACAAGTTGGCACCATTAGAGCCTGATGAGGTGGAAATGTTGTTGGGATTTCCCAGAAATCACACGAGAGGTGGGGGGATAAGTAGGACAGACAGATACAAATCACTTGGCAACTCGTTTCAGGTAATTATATATTCTTGTTTTCATATTGCTGCTTCTCTATAGTTCTTTTTAATTGTCACTGAAGTGGTAAAATGGGTGGGTTGGGCGGATTTGGTAATGGGTCTAATCATGCTATTTTATAGGTATGGGTTGAACCTGGCCTTGTTGACCTGAACTGCTTTTGTTTCTAGTTGAGAAAGTCTTTCTATAATCATTGTATGTTAAATAATTCAAAAGTTATTATAACCATAATCTGATTTTTGAATAAAGCTATTTTGTATGTTTTATGCATTAAAAATAGGATTTGTGCAACTTTCGACACACTTGATGTGTTGGAAATATAATATGACCCAAATAGACCAGTTTAAGAGTGAGTTGAAATTGCCCCCTCTATTAAATACCCATCTGATGCATTAAAGTTGTAGTGTGATTTTTAGGATAAAAGTGAGCTCTCTAACAAATACCGCAAATAGAAAACTGTTGCCGTTCTGATTGTAGCAACATCCATATTGATTTAAATATTGAAAGCACTACCAATAGTTTAACCTCAAATGTCAATGTACCCTGAGTTTAACTCCCATCATTTATATATTTTTTTATAAATTAGTTAATAAGCCTGCTAAGACGTGATAGCGTAGGAAAAGTGTGCATAACAGTGAAAATGAAAGGCAAAATATGTGATAGAAAGAAAGGGAAGAAGGATATGAAAATACATTTTTCTTCTAACTTTCTTTTGGCTAATTAGCAAACAACCGATTCATTTCCCTTTGCATTGTTTGCTTTGTTTGAAATTATTATTAATTTTTTTTACTGAACTAGGGTTAATGGGTGGGTCGGGTAATGTCTCAAAATGGATGGGCTGGTGCCTGGCAGGCTGGCACATAACTCGTTCTCCACCATGTTATAAGAAAACTTAAAGGGTGCTTCAAGCATTCTGTTTTTTTTTTCATTAAACATTGAAACTACTTTATACTGTTTATAGGTCACCAAGTAAGGTTTTAATATTATTTAGAGTTAAGTTCGATTTTACTCCTTGAAGTTTGTTGAAAATAACTATTTTCCTCTAAAAGATTCAAAACATCAATATACCTCCAAAAATTTCATAATTTGTTTCAATTTTAATCCAAAAGTTTCATTAGTTGTTTCAACTTTATCCAAAATAATAAAACTTTTGGAGGAAAATGAAACAACATATGAAACTTTTGGAGGTAAATTGATATTTTTAGTCTTTTGGAGGAAAATGGTTACTTTAGTCAAACGTTAGGGAGCAAAATTGAAATTAACTCTATTATTTAAGACAGTTCTGGCTGCTCCAAGTACGTCTTATAAATATTTGAATATGAAATAAATCTGGTAATGTGTCTGATATGTTATAGGTTGAACTTGTTGTATTTCAAAATTTTCGTAGGCATTTGCTTCACCAGGAAATTTTTCTAGGGAATTGGAGTGGTGTTTAAAGTTGCTTCAATATATGGGTGCGTTTAATGAAAAAAAGTTGAATACTCAAGCAGCCCACATATAACTATATTAAAATCCTGCTTTTCGAGTCAACAATTTAGGAGATTGTAAGCAATACTCTTTGATGAAAACAAATTTTAAGCCACTTGTTTCTATTTTAGTTAAATTTTTTAGTTTTATCTATTTGACCTGTTGCAAGTCAACTATAACCCAAAAAGACCTAAGAATTGCACATTAACCTCATCTTACATTGTAATTCCATTTTACAGGTAGATACTGTAGCCTACCATCTCTCTGCGCTGAAGGACATATTCCCAAACGGTCTAAACATGCTCTCTCTTTTCTCGGGAATTGGTGGCGCTGAAGTGGCGCTCCATAGACTTGGTATTCGTTTGAAGAATGTTGTGTCAGTTGAAATCTCAGAGGCTAACCGAGACATTGTCAGGAGTTGGTGGGAACAAACCAACCAAACAGGAAACTTGATTCACTTAGCTGATGTTCAACAGTTGAATGGTGATCGGCTGGAAGAACTGATGGGTTCATTTGGCGGGTTTGATCTTGTTGTTGGTGGCAGCCCATGTAATAATCTTGCGGGCAGTAACAGGGTTAGCCGAGATGGACTTGAAGGTGAACACTCTTCATTGTTTTATGATTATTTCCGTATCCTAGATCTGGTCAAGTGCATTATGAATAAACAACAATGATTCCTTTTCTGAAAAGGGCTAGACTTGGTTTGATGATTAGATCTGTTGGACTTGTCTTTGACCTTATTTGACCTTTTCGATTAGATTCGTTGGAACCTTTTCTAGGAAATAACTAAATTAGAGAGGTCTATCTAGAATTCTTATTGGATGCTTATAATGAAAGTTCATCTGCAAATGCAGTGAGTTTCTGAATTCTGTATTGTGATGTTTCTTTGTTTTCTTTAAATGTGGCTTTTATATTGCTTTTACCTTTTGACCATTACATAATTTCTGTCTAGGTAGTATTGTAACAAGCAATGTAGGGGAAGGGTTGCGTGCGCGCGCTCCCCTTAACACCTATATGCTCATCACTGTTTCTTTCTGATACTCTTCGAATGTACACCAAACGAACCGGTCAAACCTAAGGGTTGTGCAAAGCGAACGTCACATCACCCGATCACTCATGCCCACGATCATGGTCGAGACACGTGTGAAAGGGTGCAATACGCCATTATCAGCCCTTACCTCTTCAATTTTACAGGTATCTTTGGTGCCTTCTCAAAAGGGTGCAAGACTAGAAACCACACATGGTTGAAAGTGTCTTAGAGGGTGAAAAGGTGTCTTCTTATAACACGCGAGCTGACCTACTAGTTATTTTAAGAGAGTTACATATACTCTCTCTTAAACTTAATTGCATATTTACCCGAGTAACTTCAAATTACATATATCCACTCTCTTAATCTTTTTAGTTGCATATTTAACCAACCCAAAACTAACCTCCCTTAATGAAAATATTTCAAATTTACCCACGTTGATTTACTTTATTAAAAATAAATTATAGAATATCTATTTTACCTTTATTCTTACAAAAACATTTAAACTTCCTAAATTTTCATATTTATATATTTTTTACTATTTTTTTTCATTTCTAGATTATTTTTTGGTTAATCTGCTTTTTTTTTAAAAAAAAAAAATTTGTTGCGCTAATGAGCTTTTGTTAAATTCCCAAATTATCTTTTATCTTTTTTGTGTTTGTACTAAGTTTAACTTTTTGTTTTTCATTCTTTCATAATTTTTTTCATCTATATTTAGTCTATTCATCTTTCTTATTAGCTTTTGAAGTTACATCAATCAAAATAAATAACAACGGTCAAAGTTTAAATGAATTACCGTAACAATGAGACGATTGCATTTCAGATGTAGCAAATGAAAGAAATTATGCTTAATCCACACTAAAT
Organism: Flaveria sonorensis; assembly: GCA_025506505.1. Classification (NCBI taxonomy): domain Eukaryota; kingdom Viridiplantae; phylum Streptophyta; class Magnoliopsida; order Asterales; family Asteraceae; genus Flaveria; species Flaveria sonorensis. The sequence goes on from CM046437.1 coordinate 63,786,344, forward strand.
TCACACCAAACAATATTGTATCTGCTTAAAATTAGACTTCAATACAAAATCATATGCTGAATTCAACCATATCTCTAATTTCATGTGTAAATAACTAGTACAGCAGGATGAGAGTTACGGGCGCCTCTTTGAACAACATTGCTTAAGAGAGTGAGTGCCACGAATTCAGTGTTGCCGGAGCCAGAGAAGTGATCATATGACCAAACGATGAAAGAGAAGGCTAGAAGAACAACGGCGAATCCAGCTACGACAGTGGCCCATTCACGTTTCCCCTATCGTTGCCACAATATCGTTATATAACTATGTCCTCCTCCTCGCTTGCAAAACTAAGGGCAAGAATGATAACAAATTATAAGTTTGTACTCAAATGTAGATCATTTTGCAAAACTCAGGGAATAAAACCAAAAGTAACTCTAATGCTTATATGAAAACGTGGATGCTTCATCATATTATATTATACTTCTATTTAAAATACAAGTAGACGAATATTGCTTTCTAACAAGTTGATAAATAGTGATTTCTAAGATCCGGGCCATCAATTTTCATATCTACAACTCCTTCGCTTTTATGTGTTTTCTTCTGTTGCGCTTGACACGTCGTCTTCGGCAACAAGTTTCATCTGGTTTTCGTTCCACATGTATTAATGTGAAAGGGATATATGTAATTTTGGTGTTTCGATTAATTAATTAATTATACAATTAAAAAAGTTTATAAAGGATACATACAAGTGTTTCACTGACTCATGTCTTTTTGTGATTTGGATGTCACCACTAATAACAATAAACAACAATTGATTACCCTCACAAAGACCTTTAGCATTTAACGAACACCCGTTGAAATCAAGAAAATGGCATCAAAAAGGTACTCATACGTGCTTCAAATCTCTTAACTTCAAATCTAATATCTAAACTATCTTGCTTTGAGCTTCTTCAATCGTAATGTTCTCAACTGTTTAGGATTGCTGTCGTTACGGGCGGAAACAAAGGCGTCGGTTTTGAAATATGCAGGCAATTGGCTGGTGAAGTGGTGGTGGTGTTGACTGCAAGACAGTGGCGGAGCTTGAACTCTTCCGCAGGGGGCGGAGACGAAATTAAATTTTTTTAAAGGGGGCGAACTCGATATTTATACAAAAATTTACACAACAGGACAAAAAATTTACACTATCGGACTAAAATTCAACACTACCGACGAAAAAAATAGGGGGGCCGGCGGCCCCCCCCGGGCCCTATGATGCTCCGCCAATGCTGCAAGAGACGAGAAGAGAGGCGCAGACGCTGTCGCTAAACTGCACTTTTCTGGTTCACCGGATGTCGTTTTTCATCAACTTGTTGTCACAGATCCGGCCAGCATCGCGTCCTTGGCGACTTTCGTCGATGCTTGGTTCGGGAAACTCGATATATTGGTTACTTCTTGAAGCCCTTCATTTACATATTTAGAATTCTGAACTTGAAAAATTACATATAAAGTTTTTTCTAACGTTAATAGACGATGTTCATTAAGCATGATTTGACACATATGCGAGTTTATAAGTTAGCGGGATACATGTGAATTATTCAAAATTATAAGTTTTTGCTTTGTTCGTTAGGTAAGACTTTTGTTGCATTTAAAATGGTAAAGATAATTTGAATTAAGCTATTCTATATTTAGAAAAATATATATAGAATCATTGGAACGGCCTTTGTATCATTCGGTATAGAGGTAAGACGTGCATCTGTCAAACCTCTTCCGAGCTATAAGTGAGATTATACTATGAATGTTTATTGTTTATTTTATATATGTTTAGAAAAAATGTGACCACATTCACAAACATAAACATGAAATTCAAAACCGGAGTTCAAATTTTGGTTTCGTTCAAAACTTGCATTTAAAACCAAACCAGTTTAAAAGGTCTAGATGACCTCTAGGCTTGTACAATAGAAGTTGTAACAATGTTTTTACTACTATATTCATGGCACAGGTGAACAATGCAGGAGTTACTAGCACTATGGTGAACAAGGAGTTGTTTTTGAGTTTAGACCTTCCGTTTCCAAGCGAGGCAAGGCTTGTTTGGTAGAACGCATTAACGAGTCGCGTGATATGATATTTTTTCGTAATTCATATACATAGTTGATGGAAGAAAAGGCTAAGGGGTCCAAGAAAGTTGTGACACAAACCTTTGAAGGAGCTCAAAAGTGCTTGGAAACCAATTATTATGGAGCTAAACATGCATGTCACTCAAGCTTTGTTGACACTTCTTAGATCTAACTCTCCAAGAATAATTAACGTTTCATCCAAATTGGGGCAATTAGTGGGAAGATAATATTCTTGGGTGACAATTTCGACGCATTTATCAAGAAATTAGTTGATTTGAGTAAAAAAAACTATGTTTATGGTTCAGTTTGGGTCAACTGAAATTAAACAGAGTGATAAATTTTGACAAATTATACTACGTGTCGATTTAAATGGTCTTTTAAAATTTGCTAACTTAATAATTGATACAAATGTACGACCACCATTAGCTGCCATTGTGTGTCGCAACTCATATACCCTCTAATTTTTTTTCTTAAATCTAAACTTGAGCCCTCAACTATTTAGAAAGAATCATATTTGTCACACCTTTGTAGTACTAAGCTAGAGGGCAGAGGCCATTGGTAGGCAGTTTGATATGTGATAAATGTTTACGTTCAAACAGAATGTGCAAGGATGATTCTGAGTGATTTTGATGGACTGACGGAGGAACGCGTGGATGAGGTTGTGAGCGAGTATACGAAGGATGCTAAAGATCAAGAATTGTTGGAAAAGAAAGGGTGGAGCGGTAATCTTTCTGGTTATATAGTCTCAAAAGCGGCTCTTAACGCGTACACGAGGATCTTGGCCAAGAGATATGACATTTTTCCGAGGAACTTTCACTGCTGAAGAAGGTGCAAGATGGCCCGTTAGACTAGCTTTGATCCCTAACGGTGGGCCCTCGGGTCGGTACTTTTGGATGATGCAAGAGTCGACATTTTAACATGAAGAACCATTGAAAGTTATTATGGCAACCGCAATGACAATTTTCTTTTGGTGAATTATATCTAGAATAAGATGAAGAAAACTGATGTTGTACAAGTTGTAGGATTCAACTCGAAAGGATTGTATATTATGATGATTTGCATTTTGTTACTCGCGATCAAGGCTTGTTCTTCGATGGTCGTTTTCAACAAAACACTTTTTGACCAAACCGGATTAACGCATTTTCTTCAACAAATGTCTTTAACCAACATTTTTATAACCGAGTTGTAACGGAGCTATGCTATCATTTGAAGTGAATGTGTATGTTGAATTTTAGTTGATGAAATATGTATGAATGTAAATAATGTGTGCTTATTTGAATATATATTCACACTATCTTTACTAAACCCGTGTATTACACGGGTTTAATAAAATATATTAAATAGAATAAAAATTTATTAATTATAAATCGATATTATAAGATAAGATTTGATTGAAATCTTTCTTATAATAAATAAAATAAAAATTTTATTTCAAAACAAATATTTTAAAAAATGTCATACTTAAAACTTTCTTATTATAACTTTTAATTTTAATTATTTTTTATTTACAAAATTTTACTTTTTAAAAACACCGGTTATAATATTTTATATTTTTAAAAAAGTTTGATCTTTTAAAAAACTTTTTAATTTTATGAAAAAAATTTTCCTTATAAACAACGTTAATAAAAAGATCACTTTCTTAATTTATTAAAAAACTATTTTAATTTAAAAAAAATTAAATAAAATTATTAATAATTAATATGATTATTAAATAGCAGAGAGAAACAGAAAATAATTAATAAGAAGTAATATGATATTGCCATATGTCCCTCCTAGATACTCTTTTATTAGAGTAGGTAGATGTACGAGACAACCTTCGATATCCCATATAGAAAAGACGAAGAATTCATGGTAAGAATTGGAATTGGTTGTCTTCTCCCTTCAATGTAGTAGAGAACAATGAACTTGAATTAATTCTTAGATTACAAATAGTTTTTTAATAAATTAAAAAACAGAATCTATTTTTATATGGTCTAAATAAATAAAATTTTATATAAATAGAAAGATTTCTAAAACATCAAATTTTTTTTAAAATATAAAATATTTTAAAATTGGTGCTTTTATAAAGTAAAATTTTTATAAACCAAATATAATTAAAATTGAGAAAATGACATATTTTTAAAACGGTTTGTTTTAAACAAAATGTTTACTTTAAAAAAAATTAAAAATTTGATATCATTGTTTTATTACTTACAATCTTTATTATACGTAATTCAATCATATCATATCTTATAATATCATTTTATATTTACTAAAATTTTATTTTATTTAATAATTTATTTATTTAATCCATGTATTACACATTAAAAGCTAGTTACATATATATATCCTTGCAAAATTACATATTTTTCTAAAAAGAGTAGTTTTTAATATGTAATGTATAATGATTTTCAAATCTGATTTGGGGAAATATGTAACCTTTACAAGTTTAAATGAGGATATATGAAATTGTCCTGTATGTTCAAGTATGATTTGGGGAAATATGTATATATATTAAACATTTTTAAAAAGGTAGGTTTTTAGAAGCTCTTTTTTTCCGGACAATATTCAAATAAAAAGGATTATAAATCTAAAAATTATAAGAAATAATCTCAACTATTAATCTTTTTAATCAATGGTTGAAATGAAATTGTAGATAAGAAGTTTGTTAAAAAAATATTATAGACATGACCATTTTGTTGACCTTTTTCAAGTTCCTTTACTTTTTTTTAAATATTCGTAACCTTTTTCAAGTTCCCTTAAAGGAGTATTAAAATAAACGTTTTTAATCTTTAAAACAAGTATAACACCATCACATAAAATGATTATATTTTTTTAAATGTTTTTTAGCTTGTATGATTTCTGTTTGTCATTGTGTATTTAGTGAATTTATTGTGTCTTTTTGTTAGTTGTATTTTTCCGAATAGTATTATGTTTACTAAAATGGTGAAATTTAAAATAATATAATTATGAAATAACGTTGTTGTGTGCTTATAAATGCAAAACACAATGATAATGTAAAGACTAATTAGTCTAATCAATTAAAAACAATAATAAAACCAACACACTTGATATAATAAAATGGCTTATTGTGTTTTTTGTTTGTCATTGTATTATCTTGAACACTTTGAGTTTTGAAAAACGCATTGGTAAAGAACATCAATGTATACCTCTCATTGTAAAACATAATGATAAGATAACAACAACTTTATATAATATTAACAAAATGATAAATGACTCGTTGTTTTTTTGCTCGTCACCGTGTTATCCTAAAAATATGAGTTTTGAAACACATATTGATAAAGAACATCAATGTGTACCTCTAATTGTGAAACAAAATGATAAAATAACAAGTAGTTTATATAATATATAAAAAGCAATGCTAAAATGACTTATTGCGTTCTTTTGCTCGTCATTGTGTTTTTCTAAATACTAAAAGTTTTAAAAAACACATTGATAAATAATATATTGAAAAAAACAATGATAAAAATAATACGAAATGATCTAAAACGTAAAACACCATGATGAATAATATGTGATACAATGAACTGATATTTGACACAATGACCTAACGTATTTGATATAGTGAGCAAAATGTCATCCCTTTAAAAATAATAAAATGAGACATGTTAAGCTCAAAATCATTTTTAAACTTTTTACATAAATTACTTTTTTTTACTATAAGCCTACCTTTTTTTCCCGGAAATTATACGAATCCGCTTTGAAATAAATGTGTTATCTTATGATATCTTAATCATATAAATAATATTCTTACAGATATTGTGTAAGCATTTGATATACGAACAATAATATATATAATATAGTGAATTTCCGGACAAAAAAATTTATAACTCAACCCTACTCTCATTAACCCATTATCCAATCTACAATTATAATTCCCTTGTCTTTGAACACCAAAAGCATAGATGTTACCTTGGAGATTCAGTTGCTATTCCGCTAACGAACTCGAACACACGTCACACCTTCATTGCTGCTAGGACATGAGTTGTTCGTTGATCGTGTAAGCAAAATGTAAAACAAAAATCAAATACAACATCTGTTATGTTAATTATAATAAAAGAAAGACTTTACACAAGCATGTACCTTTGATAAGAATTAAAATTTAACTTACATATATTAGACTATATTATTATTAAAGTTATTAGTATGAACCGACGGACCCGTTAGGTATATAGGGTTTGAATTCTTTCTTTATAGTAGTATTGGTTAATCATCATCTTTAAAAGGATGAGCTTTTTCCTTCTTGTCCATCCACCTGGTGTACTCATACGTGAAGTGACAAAGTTCACCTGAACTTAACTTTGTTTTTGTCATGCTTTATTTCTTGCTTTTCTTTCTTGACTTTCTTGCTTTCTTTTTTTATTTATTTATTTATTTATTTTCCTTTCTTTTCTTTATTCTAAACTTGTTTTGAGATTGCTACTTGCAGGTCTTGCTAATTACTTGTTTTGTTTTTGTTGTATTCTTGCTTTATTAATGTGTTTTTTTCTTGCGGATCCTTTTGTTTCTTCTAACCTTGCTTTGATCTTGCTAATCAGAACCAAATAATCTTTGATTTTTTTTGCTCTTGCTAATGATCAAAAGACCAAATTCTTGCTTTTGTTGCTGATAAAAAGATTAGCTTTTTGCTCCTACTATTGATCAAATGATCAGATTCTTCCCTTGTTGATGATCAAAAGATCATATTCTTGCCCCTTGCTAGTGATCAAAAGATCATATTTTTGCTCTTACTACTAATCAATTACTGAATAATTGATTACAGTATATAGATAACAGATTACAAACCATAAATACCTATAGGTCGTGAGCTCATACTAATAAGCTAATAATAATATAATTTAATACCCCCCGCGGCTAGAGCAGTAGAGAATCATACTCTCAGACTGAAAACGATAAAAAAATGAACATAGAATAATAAAAAATAGTCTCGATCTTGGTCACAACTTCTACCAAAATTCTACAATCCATACTCTTGTAATCTTCAATAAGAAATATTAGACGCAATCCACTATTTTCTAAATGATCATGTAACCTTGCACGGGGCATTCAATGTGGCGACGGCAGTAGATGGTTCGATGGCGGACTATAGTCCTACAGGCGGCGTGGTAAAGGATCACACGACAGTTCCTCGATTTTGGTTCATTGTCTCCGGAAGTACAAACATGATTAGTACCCTAGCAAAAAAATAAAAAGAAAGAAACAAGATAACACCCGACGACCATGGTTGTGCGCGCGGTGTGTTAACCTTAGGTTGGTGACCATGGTCTGGCGGCACAGCAAAGGGTTCGGTGGTAACAGAATGTGGTCCGACAAGAACAAAAGAAAAGAAAAAAATTGACACCCAACGACTATGGTCGTGCAATGGTGTGTCAAGCGTAGGCCATGATAGTGGTCAGGTTGCGCGCTTTGATGGCAAGAGACTGTGGTCTGGATAGAGGAAAAGAGAAAAATAGACACCCGACGACTGTGGTCAAGCGGAAGTGTGTCATACCGAAGGCCGGCTGTGACACCCTACATAAATCCCACATCGGCTGCGGACAGAAGAGATTCCTGGTTCATAAAGAATGTCTGGTCTCTAATATCACTAACACGTTTTGGGCGTATTAACTGTGGATGAGAGGAGAACTCCACAGTTAAGCGTGCTCAGGTGGCAGCAATCTAGAAACGGGTGACCTCCCGGGGAAGTTTTCACCCGGGCAACCAAAAGCAAATCCGTGAGCTTCTAGTGGGCGAAGCGGACAATATTGGTGGTATGAGAGGCCGGGTGTTACAAAATGGTATCAGAGCCACTCCTGTGCCGTTCGGTATGGTGGGACAAACCTTACCAGGGATGGTGAGTTCTCGGGCTCATCGAGGACGATGAGTCCAAAGGAGGGTGATTGTGACACCCTACATAAATCCCACATCGACTGCGGACATGAGAGATTCCTGGTTCATAAAGAATGTCTAGCCTTAATATCACCAACATGTTTTGGGCGTATTGGCTGTGGATGATAGGAGAACTTCACAGTTAAGCGTGCTCAGGTGGCAGCAATCCAGGGATGGGTGACCTCCTTAAGAAGTTTTCACCCGGGCAACCAAAAGCAAATCCGTGAGCTTCTCGTGGGCGAAGCGGATAATATTGGTGGTATGAGAGGCCAGGTGTTACACTGACAACCATGGCCAGGCGGCGTTCTTCGGTGGCTAGGGACCGTGGTCCGGCCAGAGCAAAAGAAAGAATGAAAACAAGTAAGCTGAGACACCAAATCTGAAACGAGATACATAAACTCGATGAGAAATCTTCATTGTAATAAAATACTTGGCAGACGAGGTGAAGGCCGATGACTGTGGTCAAGTTGCGACAAGAGTGAGTGGAAAGATCCATAGATTGTAGAAATAGATCCTGATCTAATTGTGGCTTGATCAGTTAAGATCAGTGCCCACGAGCAGCAATTAAAGTGAGAAGATAAAACCACAAGGTTGCAAGGTGGTAGATAGGGTGGCTCTAATACCATGTCAGATAAAAAGACTAAGAAAATAACAAAATAATTGATTACAAAATAGAGATAATAAGGCAAAACATAAAACTAATTGCCTCGTGAGCTCATACAGGCTGTAAACAAATTGAACCAAATAGTATAAAGTCTTGTTCGTGTTGGTCTTTTTAACATTGAACTTGTTTAGAAACAGTTTACAAACACATAACCGAATGAAAATTCTCGTTTGTTTTCGTCATTAAGGAATTGGACCTGTTCAAAAAGGTTCAATTTAACAAACGTAAACAAACATTAAATAATATGATTTTAAGCATTTCTTAATTTAAACATTAGATAATATAATTATAAGCATTTAAACATAATAATATAAACATAATTATCCAAAAACAAAAACACAAATTAAACATTATAATCATAAACACAAATATCCTAAAACAATATCTAAAAGATCCAAGTTTCAAATAACTAAGTTTGCAACGTGATACTTCAAATGACTAGGGTTTTAGCTTAACTTTAGATTCATAGAGTAAACATAAAACTAATTTTAAAAATATTAAAAAAAAAATTAATGAACAAACATAATAAACGAACATAACCAAATGTAAATGAACGAACACAAACGATCGTATTACTGACATTCACAAACATAATTAAACAAATGTTATCAGTATTTGTGCTTGTTTATTTAATTAATCTTACGGGGTATATTAACGAGTTTTGGGTAGAAGAATTCACTAACAGTCCGCTTAAAGTTGGGTTCAACAGACAGGCTGATTGATGCTAACTAGTTTTGTTTACATGACATCGGAGGTGCTTGGGAATGTTTACTTGAAACAACTTATAACTTATTACTTTTTTGAAAATATTGTTTTGTATTATGATGGGTTATGATGAAAATAAATTAATAAATCATTTCATGCTGACTTGTTAACTATTGAAATATATTAATAAGTTGTCTCAAAAAGCAATTCCAAACGCCTAAATCGAAATTTAAGTTATCAAAGGAACGATGCAATTTGTAGAAAGATATATGAATATTGAGGGGGTGTTTGAGATTGCTTATATTTAACCTACATATAACTTATTAACTTTTGAGAAGATAATAAGTTTAAAAAAATATTTAACAATCCTAAAAATACCTTTTAATTTGGTTTTTCTTATAAGATAAAAATGAGTTTTTAAAAAATATGAAGTGCGAAACTTATTAACTTTTAAAAATTTATTTTAGTTCAATTTCGTATTATTCCCTCTATTACCTCCTGTTATCTCCACTTATTTTAAAAATATATACTTTATGGCATTTTATAATTTTTAATTTATAAGTTAATTAAAACATTTTTATTTTTTATATCATAAGTCCTCTTCAATTAAATCAAACACCTAAAATAAACAAGCCATCTCTTCGATGTTAACACCCTTCATCTTGGCGAAAGGGCGTAAAATGGTGATTTCAGAAACAAAGTCTGCTCAGATTCACCACGGATAAGTCATTTTTTCTTCTTCGAATGTTTTTGATCATGAAAATGATAACAAAAGGGTTACTTTCAGCGATTAGGTACTTCAATCATTCAAACAAACACCATGGGCAGGTGGGAATTTTGTTGTTCCTGTTTCTCCTTCTTCAATTTCGTAATCACAGTACTTTTAGGTTCCCATTGCAGCAGTTATCAGCTCATTTGTATCTTCAGGTATTATTATATTCTTATTCATGTGAAGTTTCTCTATTGATGGTAATTTGACAATATTATTGTTATGCACCCCAGGTGTTTGCGAAAATGCCTCGGTTTTCTTTATTATTTTGAGGGTGTCGATTTCAGCAGTTGGCCCTCTTAATCTCTAGCCTTTATCTAAATGTTACAATATGATTGTGTAGTTGTGTATCATGCTTGTAAATTCTATTCTTTGTGGTGTTATACCCTATGATCTTAAGTGAGCTTGAAGGTGAAGTATTTATGTTGCTAGTGGTTTGCAATTGCATGTTATTGTTATATCCCTCATATCTTTCTGCAACTCGTTCAGTCAAGAAACTTGCTAGTATCTAGTTGACTAGTTTTAACGAAATTTAGTTTATGAAACATTTTAATCGAATGCTTAAACGTATGCACATTGATTCACTTCATATGTTTCAAGATTTGGTTCATATGCTTGAATTCTTCAGTACTTTCTCATGTAAAGGATGAAATGTCTGCAATATGCAAATCACTTTGTGTGAGTTATAATGGTGAGTGATATTCCCTCTTTCTTTTAACACAATATTAGTCAATATTATATATTGATATAAGTAGAGGGATCTGAATGTAAATTTGATATCTATTTATATCCTTGTATTATAAGTTGACAATACATACAATTTCCGATCACAATCCCTGTTCTTCTTTTTTCTTTCTGAACAAAAACCTTCTGTTACATATGGCAATCACAACAGATCCTCTTCCTACCTTCACTTCTGCCGAGAAGACAGCCCATAACTCACACAAGTTTGGGTTCACGTTAACTCCTACCAACTACGGTCATTGGAAAGCCATGATCAAGCCGTTTCTTGTTACCAATGGCCTGTTCGGCTATGTTGAAGGCATTCTACCATGTCCACCTTCTGTTATTAAGACACCAAACACACTTGGGCAGGTTGATGTTGCTGCTGTAGAGATCCCTAACCCTAGCCATACGCCTTGGGTATCCAATGATGCTCACGTCCACATGCATGTCCACTATATCAGAATCCTCGTTTCAGCATGTTCAAGGGGAGACCTCTCGTGATCTGTGGTTGTCCCTTGTACGTGCTTATGCTCCACACACTTCTTCACGGGAATTCACCTTGAGAACACAACTTCTGAAGATTATGATGAAGGAAAACGAGACATCTGCAGCCTATCTTACTAGGGCCCAGGAGTATTCAGATGCCTTAGCCAATATTGGAGCACCAATGCCAGAAAAAGATATTGTTATGCTTGTTCTCTCCAGACTTCGTGAAGAGTACAACTCCCTCAAATCCAATGTGCTTGCTAGGCAATTCCCGACAGCTTTTAATGAACTCTATAGTTTACTTGCTGATCACGACTTCATGACTAGGAAGACGGTCCCCGGAAATTGCTCCAACCCAAGCTTTCACAACCTCTACAGCTGCTGGAAATTCTTTTGTTCAACTAGAAATGATGCAAACTCTTCAACAAATGGTCAGCAAATTGGGTTTGTAGTTGCAGCCCACTTTGGCATCACCCCAACAATCCCTGCAAGCCTATTACACCAACCGAACAGGAAACAACAGCCGATGCCGGGGTGGACATTCCAACCGCGACCGCGGTGGGCGTGCTCAAAACAACAGTTACGATCGTAATCAAGGAGGGGGAGGAAATTGGAGTTCAGGTCAATTTAGTTGGGCCTCGAATCAAAATACGGTGTATGGGACGTGTAACTAGTGTGGAATAGGTCATATCCCGTCACAATGTCCGAATCGTGACCATCCACCTTCCGGACAAGACAAGTAGTCAACCGTCCTCTAATTATGCCAACTATTGTTCACAAGCATCTACTCTACTCTATCAATCCTCTTCACGGGTCCAAGTGATGGTGGTCTCTACTCTATCAATCTTCCTCCCGATCAACTGGTTCCTAAAGTTGCTTTTTCAACCTCTCGTGCGTCTACTACCACATGGCATCAATGCTTAGGGCATCCACACCGTCAACTTTTTCAGACTATGTTATCTAAGTATTGCTTACCTATTTCCAATAAAACATTTGATTTACATTGTAATTCTTGTTTTGTTGGGAAATCTTCAAAACTTCATTTATTATCTTCTGATTATAAAAGCAATCATATTCTAGATTTAATATTCTGTGATGTTTGGGGACATGCACCGGTCACCTCCTTTGATGGTCACAATTATTTCTTATTATGTGTTGATCATTATTCAAAGTTTATGTGGCTGTCCCTTTAAAGCGTGAGTCTGATGTGTTTGAGGTGTTTAAACGTTTTGATACCATGGTAGAACGATAGTTTACATCAAAAATATAATGTGTTCAAATTGATTGGGGTGGTGACTTTAGAAATCTTTCTCATTTTTTTCTCCACAATTGGCATCATCCATCGTCTTTCGTGTCCTCACACCAGTGAACAAAACGATTTTGTGGAACGTCGTCATCGACATGTTGTCAAGACTGGTCCCACCCTCATGGCACAATCCAATGTTCCAAAATATTGTTGGCATTTTGCTTGTGAAACGGCAGTTTACCTCATTAGTCGGATGCCATCACGTGCCAACTCAGCCATTTCCCGTTTGAACTTGTGTTGAAACACAAACCTGTTTTTTCTTTCTTACGAGTTTTCGGGTGCCTGTGTTATCCTCACTTGAGACCATACAATCCTAACAAGATGGATTTCCGTTCCACACCGTGCATCTTCCTTGCGTATAGCACATCCCATCACGGGTATCGTTGCTTTGATCTTAAAACCGAGCGTAGGTACATTGCACGACATGTCCGGTTCCATGAAACATCTTTTCCATTCCACATCAAACCCATTGATCTCTCTTCCTCCTCTTTTTCCAGCCCCTATTTCTCAACCTATCCCAATCCTCCTCCTACTTCCACTACCAACGACCCGGTTCCACCACCCACTTTTGTTACTTCCACTCCTCCACCACCACAACCACATATCCCACCACCTGCTAACACCGACCCTTCTCCCATAGCACCACCACCAACCACTTCACCTCCAACCCAAACTTATAGCCTCTGCCCTACACATCCACCAGATCCACTCCAACCGCCCACTTCTTCCTTTGATAAATATCGTGATAGAACTTGAGTCGGCTTGATTAAAACTTAAACAAGAACAGAACAGTCTAGTCCTCTTCGAGAGGGACCAATCTCCAACATACAACCAGAAATACTAAATCAAAAATAATTAATCCTGACCACTAGAACATTCAAAACATATATAAAGAAGATAACATGTAACTACCCCACTAAGTTCCACCCCACTTTCCTTGAATACGTGGGATCATCCCCCACCTCCTAAGTCAGCCCTCTTTTTCCTGCCATCCCAGGTTGACTGGGTCTGCCCCGACCCAGGTTGACCCCTTGGGATTGTATCATATCGCCACTCTCAATCTACCATCACTATCCAACAGTCGGCTGCCCAACAACCACCTTCCACTCATCCTCCACAATCTAATCCTACCTAATGCTTTCGCCCGTCCAATTTGCGACAAAATCCTAGGCAAACTACACCCTTTCATCCTACTTCACATTACACAACTTCCACCTCTGATGTCACCAAACCAGCAAACTTTACTATTGCCAACTCAGACTCTCACTAGCGTAAAGCTATGGCCAAGGAATATTCAGCACTTATCCGTAATGGTACGTGGACACTTGTGCCTCGTCTTTCTAGGGTTAATGTGGTTGATTGTAAATGGGTTTACAAGCTCAAACGGGATCAAACAGCTGCAATGAAGTGTTACAAAGCGAGCCTGGTTGCAAAGGGTTTTAAGCAATAACCAGGAATTGATTATACAGAGACTTTTAGTCCAGTGGTGAAATACACCACTATTAGAGTTGTTCTATCTCTTGCTGTCACTAAACAATGGCCCCTCCGACAACTTGATGTCCAAAACGCTTTCTTGCATGGCAATTTGGCAGAAACAGTGTACTTACAGCAGTCACCTGGTTTTGTTGATCCCACCAAGCCTGATCATGTTTGTTTACTTCATAAGTCGTTGTACGACCTCAAACAGACTCCCCGGGCCTGGTTCCAACATTTCTCTCAGGCTTTATTTGCTTTGGGTTTTAAGCGCTCTAAATCATATCCTTTTCTATTTATTTACTTGGCTAATGGCTTTTTGTTATATATGCTTGTGTATGTCGATGACATAATTTGACGGGTAGCCAACCAGAAGCCATCGAACAGGTGGTCAGCTTAAGTCTTTCCTTTTTGGTAACAAGACATGGGCCCTTATCGTATTTTCTAGGAATTGAGGTGGCACCTAAAGGGGATGGCATTATCCTCTCACAACACGAGTACATTAATGAGCTGTTAGATTGGACACGCTTGTCTCATTCCAACCCGGTCCCATCTCCGCGTACCACTAACGCTCATTTGACACTTGGTGGCAGTGCCTCATATGAGGATCCGTTTAAATATCGTCAAGTTGTCGGCGCTCTACAATATGTCACCTTATCAAGACCCGACATTACTTTTGTAGTTAATAAGGTTTGCCAATTCATGTACTCACCAACTGTGAACCATTCGTCAGCAGTCAAACGCATTCTTCGGTACCTTCATGGGACTGCAACTCATGGTCTTCTCATCTCTCGTTCCTCATCCTCCACCTTACATGCTTACACCGATGCAGCATTCAACTCTTTGAGTGCCTTTTCTAATGCAGACTGGGCTGGTGCTCAGATGACCGTCGATCCACGAGCGGAAATGCAATATATACTTTGATCTAATTTAGTTTCCTGGTCTGCACGAAAGCAGAAAACTGTATCTCGGTCATCTGCAGCGTCTGAATACAAGGCATTAGCCGATACAATTGCAGAATTGATTTGGCTCGAGACATTATTACGTGAGCTTCATATTTCGATGAAATCGGTTCCAACATTATGGTGTGACAACTTGGGGGCTACATATTTATCTGCCAATCCAGTATTTCACGCGTATACAAAGCATGTAGAAGTCGATTTTCACTTTGTTAGAGAGAAGGTTGCACAAGGGAAATTATTAGTTCAGCTTATCTCAACAAACGATCAGATAGCCGATGTCTTTACAAAGCCACTGTCTTATCAACGTTTTCTCTTTTGAAGTCCAAGCTAAGAGTCGATACCCGGCCTTAGCTTGAGGGGGAATATTAGTCAATATTATATACATAAGTAGAGGGATCTGGATGTAAATTTGATATCTATTTATATCCCTGTATACTAAGTTGACAATACCTACAATTCCTTTTACCAAAGTTAATTCACAAGATTCTTGATAACTACTATGTATATCCTTTCACGTTTTTTATAATTGCTGAAGCTAAAGGCTAAATTCCATCTGGGTAAAGTTTTGAAGTTAAGAGTTGGTGCCTGGATGTGAATCTTGAGTGTTGAACTATTCAGTCTGTTGAAAAAGGAGCTAAATGAATTTGTCTAGATGCACGTACTGTCCATTTTGCTCCTAGGGTGTGTAAACGATATGTGTTCGACTCATATCATTTCACTTTTCATACAATTTTAATGATTCGACATCAGATGTTGTCCCTTGATTTTTCAACACTTACTCATATGTGGTGCTGTTACAAATTACTTCAGCATGTATTCTACTTACTCGCTAATGTTAATCATTCAGAAATCACAATATTATGTGCTGCATTACAACATCAGGGTGAGTACCTGAGTTGTTTAGAATAAATCTGAAATGTATAAAATACCAGCATGGAAAACATGTTTCATCCCCCATTTTAATGGCATTTATCTACATGACATAATTTCCAACATCCTAGTCATTGCATACAGATAAGGAAAATTAAAGCATATGTGTTAACTTTCTATATTCACCGTCGGATTACGGGGCATATCAACGGCCACTAATCAATCTGCTTAATAAGCCCTTATGTTACAAATGTAGCCGCCAGGGCGATCCAATTCGCTACCCTCCTGCCTAATCTCTTTGATTGTGATGTCATCAAACACACATTTCTTTGAGAATTTCAGTCTCAGTGACAATTCATCCGAGTCAATAATGGCTAATTGTGCTTTTATGGAATCTCCATCAAATCTGCTGTATCCCAGTTTTCCTAATTTTGTGCAATTAACCAGTCAAGAGGCTTCACGGAATTTTGTTCTTGGGGAGGCTACTCAATCCTATGATGCATTCAATCCATATCAAGATTCTACGACTCAAGATTATTCTGAAGACCAGATCAATTTGTATGCTTCAAGTCCTTTCGAGTCAAATGATTTGTTGAAACCTCCAATGCATCAACCAGAAACTACTCAAATCCCCCCATCAGTGTTGGAAAATCACAAAAAAGCAAAGGGTAGGAAGAAGAAGACGGACAATGTGGAATCCAAAGGTGGACTCAACATAGGCTGGCAGGAAAAAGCTACCATTAGATGCCCATGGAGTAAATTCGAAGACAGGTTTGCTTTCTTGATGTTTAGACTTGAGGAATCAAATTTTTTTTTAAATCTTTTTAATCTCTTTATTTTCTTGGGTGATTGGATGTGCGTTTTAAAACTGATTATTGTGACTTGAAAACACAACAATCAATTTTCTTAAATGTTTGGATATACAGATACTTTTTTTTTGCTTATGTGATAATATATGGTCACACAATTGGTTTTTAATTATGAATTTCATATCAACCGCGAGAAAACTGGTTGTCATAGCAGGGGAAAATGACCTGCATACCCCTTTTAAACTTAATTGGAGAGTCAGCTAGGTCTTAGGGGTGTTTGGATTTAAGTTTTGTAGGTTTTTATCTGATTTCGAAATGTGTCATCGCATTGATCAGCTTTTATGTTTTGATAAACATCTTCCTCTTATGATTATCAGAAGGTAAATTAGATTGCCTGCCTACTCCTTCTTTTAACATGTTTTGGGACTTTACTTCCATCTCAAATGACTCGTCTTGTTATGTCATGAGACTGTCCTTTTTATCATTATAATCAGACTTTTCCAATCACTGAAGTATAATTCTTATAACTTCTAAACAACAAGAGTACATCCAAACAGTTTCTCCTGGAGCCCATTTTTACAATGAAGTATTTATTTCCAATTATTCTAAATAACATAACTCTTTCAAAACAAACATTCAAACACACCCTTATCATCCTAGTTCCACAAGACAGCATTCTTTTTCACAAGGTCATTTTATCTCTTAGCATCTCAAATTATCAAAATTTGCCAAACACTTGATGAGTTAAACATCTGATTACAACGACTTTAAACAACATAAACGCATCAAAATACTAGATTACTACCTTATCCTGATCACTCAATATCACATAATCACCTTGAAAATGTACATCCAAACACCCTGTCATCCAGTTCTATGTTCTTAAAAATCTATGTTTTCAGGTTGCTGGTGCAGTTGGTGGAGCAATATGGAGAAAGAAGCTGGGCCCGTATTGCTGAAAAGCTTCCTTTGAGGATTGGGAAGCAATGCAGAGATAGATGGCATAACTCTTTGAAGCCAAACATCATGGTACTGCTTCTAAATGTTCTAAATTTAGATTAAAACTTTAATAGTTGATTTTTTATGATCATATGAAATGGTTTACCATTTATAAAAGTCAGTAGAAAGGGACAAAAAAGGTGTAACATGTCAATAAGACCTGTAATATAGAGATATGTAGTTTGACCCATAACCCAACCCCTCTGACCCGCCCATTTTCCACCTGTCTCTGTTACAAATAAACACATTACCGCCTTCTCATTGTCTTATTTTTATATTATTTTAAGATTACTCTTTTTTGCAGAATAATGCATGGTCTGAGGAAGATGACAAGTTACTCATTTCATTACACAAACAATTTGGAAATAAATGGGCAGATATTGCAAGAAATATGCCTGGAAGAAGTGAAAATAGCATAAAAAACCATTGGAATGCAACCAAAAGAAAGCAGTTTAAGTTTTCATCCAAGGGTCATAAAGAATCCAAATATCAATCCTATCTTTTAAAAGATTACATCACAAGTGTTTCATCATCTTCCTCTGCTAATCAAACTAACATCCAAGAAAGCTTGGGTTCTGACCCTCATAATCATGAAACCATAACGAGCTTGAATGCCAGGTCATCATCTTTTTCAGGTTCTGGGCCCGGCTATAAGCCTGATGAGTTGGTGGTCAATGAGTTCGATTTTAATTTCGATGAAGTGTCGTCTCACTTGTTTGATCAACTGCAATTCGATTCACAGAATGACATGGATTTTATTGGTTCAGTTTTCTACATCGGTTTTAGGTAATTTCTTGTGCTTTCTCTTGGAAATATGAACCTGATGATGAACTTCCTTTGATGCAAACACCTTATTCTTTTGGGATTAGAAGACTTTAAACTTTTGTTGTATTTTATGACTTTTTGGGTGGGAGATGGAACTGTGTTTGAGGTTTGTTTTGATTAAGGTTTTAAATTGAAAGCTTGGGTCTTCTTGTGTTTTGGTAAACGAATCAAGTGTTTGAGATTGTATTCTGCCAATGTGGACCCCTACACATCCCAATTTCACTGTAAAAATCCAAGTTTATCATGTACAAATTAATATTGTTCTAATAACTTGACTCATACTTTTTTTAACTATAAACATTTATGGTTATGGAAATTTTTATAAAAAAATTGAAAATTAAGTGCCTAAAACATAATATATAAAAAATTTAGTTACTATTTAGTGGTTATTTTTTTCAAGTTGACTTATAGGAAAAAAAAATAAAGTTGGTTATTATTTAGTGAATTTATATTACTTCATGATCACATCCTACTTCAGTTAAACTTGAAAAAGATAATCAGTAAATTGTAATTAAGTTTCTGCTTCGTTAAGTCATTTAATTTTATGGTATTTTCATTTCTTTAAAAAAGTTTTGCAACAATGGAATAATATTAGAACTTAAGTGGCTTTTATTGTTAGGAAAATAATATGAGTGATGTTAGTGGAATGCTAAAAAAACTTTGTTATTATCAAGTATATATTCTTAATCTTTAAATACAAACTATTCGATTCTAAGTTATGATTTCTAACTTGTTAAGATTATGTGTAGTGTTTGTTTAATTAAAATATCACCTAAATGTCATGTAAATAAAAATCGTTTCACTAAAGCCTTTTTAAAATCAATTGTAGTGGTTAACTAATGTTTGGAGTCCCTGTTGATGCAATAATTTAAGAAATATTGTGTTTAGTGTTCATTAAGGGCTTGAAGCCTTATGCCTTTAAAGCTATTTTTAATTAGCTTGTAATGGTGTTTGAAGCCCACTAATGTTTATATCATCATGTTTGGAGCCCTCAAAATACCTAATATATATATTCTGACACTTAGGAATTTGTAATTCCCATTCTACACTACTTTATGAATCTATTTAAATCAATTATCACTTGTGGCTTTACATCCAAAAGCAATACTTCCACTTGGATAATTATAAACCACATCATGTCTTATGGGTTGTCATTCTAAGTTTAATTTAATCCTTGAAGACTAGACATCCCAATTTATTTTTCAGTGTAGGGTTAACATTCTGCATTCAATGCACTCAATTCATATCCACTTGGTGGGGTGTATGGCTGAGATCGGTACCGTACCGAGAAATACTGATATCAAAAATAGGTAAAAGTGTGAACCGAATACCATACCGATTTTGTCGGTTCGGTACCAATCGGTACAGGTACCATTGAAAATACCGAAAATACCGAAACCGAAGGTATCAACGACCGAAAGCCTAAAAAATTAAATACCGGTACCGATTAGGTACGATACCGGTATTCGGTAAAATTTGCTCATCCCTAACTTGGTGAATCTAAATCCCAACTTCAATTTACCACTCAAGGATTAAACATCCATAGGAATTCTTTAGATAATAACTTTTTGCTAATCTAGGAAACAAATCAATATCGGCTTATCCATGTTTACTAGTTACTACCATGATTGCTCTGAAAAATTAGACAACATTACAAGTTTACAACTTGGCAAAGCTATGGACAAGTAAGATTACACAATTCATGCGTTAGAATGATTAGCAATAAACCATTTGTTTTGCAAAATAAAAGTAAAATCATATTTTCTTACGCTCATCCGCCTTTACAAAGTGCCCCCTTTATCATGAGAGCTTTTCTAAATAACGATTCTTCTATGTTCATCACCTTCTACGTCTAATTCTAGTTTTACTAGAGTTCATTATATTAAAAGCCAATATATTTTCTTGTCGTCATGAAACATTCTTTCAAAATAGTTTTGTTATAACGAAGTCTCACAACTCAGTAAAACAAATCAATAGACTATTCTTTGTATATTAAAGTCCTTAAATTTGTTTAAATTTCACATATTTTAGAATTTTCAAAATAATAATTAGTTAACTATTAAACTGGTTAAAAAAAGACGGTGTGAATTTATTTTGTAAAAAAGTTAATGTCATTTTGGCCAAATTTACATGTATTTTAGACAAGTTTAGAGATTTTAATATACAAATATTACTTTAGTGCATATGTATTAATATGCATCTTTTGATTGTATTATTTTGTTATAATTACAGTTTCAAGGCAGTTACATACTAGTTGATGTTTGATCATGTTGTTGTGGTTGGATTAAAAACAAGTTAATTTAATGTTATCTTTACAACAAATTGAAGGAAATTGTAAAACTTTGTACCTAATTAACGATGTATGAAAACAAAGACTGATAATGAGTTGGTTGTTAGAAAACTAATACAAAGCAAGTAACTTAATCTAGATTTTAAAATCTTTAATAGAAAGCGATGACTTCCGGGATCTGCGTTCAAATATTCATAAAAACTTGTTAACCTAGCTTGGAGAATACATAGACATGAACTTGTAATGATTTAGTTAAAGTGATAACCAATGACAAATTTTTAATACTAACTCATTCGTCCAATTACCTAAACATAGATGTCAAACACCCTTTAATTACCAAACTGTTCACGATGCATAAAAACCGAAATTGAATGATAATAGATGGATATTTGAAACATAAATAATTCGTTTGAATTAACCAAACCACAATTGAATTTGTATTGTCACTACAAAAACAATCCAATAAATTAAGTTAAACAAAATAACTACGAGTCTTACAAAACCCATCACCCGGAGATGATCATGAACAAGATTAGCCGCTCATCGGCATGATTGGATCTTCAATGATTGATTGCAGGTTGTTGATGCTTGATTCGGGTGAAATCGTGATGAAAGGAACTCCGAAAATTGTCTTCAAAACATCCAAAACTTGTAGGGGAGAAGTCCGTTTCGTAACCCTAATGATTGTGTCAAAATAGAGAAGAAAATCCACGCAATCCGAAGGTTGTTAGGGTGACTGACATATCAAATGTCGGGTGTGAAGTTGTACGAAGCTTGTTCTCTGGATTCTGTCTAGGTTACAATGACTGATACGGTGCTCAGCGTATGATAAAGTGGTGGATACGGTGGCGCCTGATTGACTTGATTTGACTCTAACTTTCGTGTAATTGCACATCCGGTTCTTCTACTTGCTCCGATACTTCCATAAAGCTCCTAAACATGTACTTTTGCCTTCTATCACCTGCAAACAATTACACACTCAAACTAAACATATTCGACACTAATAATCATACAAAATAAAGCAATTAACCATTATAAATATGGAATAAACACCACGATCAATGTTGTTAATGTTTTTATAAGTCGTCAGTCTTTTTAAATACTATAATTTTATGACAACCACAACACACAAGGTATTTGAAAAATGAAAACATGCTTGTTAATAATTCATAGCCAGGCATAGAATAAATGTGAGAACCATCTAAAAAAAATGATTTGTTATTAAAAATAAAATGAAAAGCGTACAATTACAAAAAGATTAAATGATTTTTCTTTGATATATAACTAATTTACATACGCTCTTTTTCTCTTAATAATTTTCATACAATGTGTAGATAAAATAATTATAATGAATTTATACGTGTATTGACGTTTATAATATATAAATAAACATAAATTAACACATATAAATCCAAATATAATTCATAACAATGTTACACTATAACATTCATGTTAAAATCCTAATATACAAACATATAATATATAATTTAGTCGTGTTTCTAAAAACTATATAAGTCTACCATATCAAACGTATTATATGTTTTTTCCTGATAGATTTTAAAAACCGTAATCTTTTCGCTTTATACATAAGGCCACCTACTTCCTTCCACCTGTAAAATAAAAATATGTACAAATTCAAAACGCAAATTACAGCATATATGCAAATTTCAAATCTTAATCAGAAAATGTTCCACACACACTTTAGTTTCGTGATTTTGTAATGGACCCGTGAGCACAATGTTTACTCAAATAAACGCCGTCAGAAAAAAAAAAAAAGTCGATTAAAAAACGGTCCGATATTTCCATTATAGCTTCTTTGTTAAACCTCTCAAATCCCCTGCATCACTAGCCGCAGTAGCCAACCCTCATCCCCTTCGCCGCCTCTATTTCCGATCAATTTTCAGTCGGTTTATCAATTTGAACTTCGATTCGATTACATACACACACGCACAGGTATATAGTATATGCACACATGCATACATATCTTGATATATATGGGTTACATGTTATTGTCAGTAAATCGCTTTTCTGAACTGGCTTGAAGGTATATTTGTGCTTCTTTTGATTCTCAGGCTGTAATTTCTCTTTGAAGTATTGGTTATTTGTTTGTTGCATTATTTTGCCTCTGGTTGCTAGTATTTGACTGAAATCGTTTGTATAGTTTGTTATTTGTATCGGGGTTCTGCAGTTTAGATTTTTTTTGGAAAGGGAATTAGGTTTTATTATTCGATTTGGAGTGTTTGCTTGTTTCTAATGAATTTGCGTGTTTCTAACGCTTCCAATTTGGGGCCTAAGGGTGTGAATGTGTGATGAAAGTGAAATTAGGCTACGGATATCATGATTTGCAATTTTGTGACCATTTAGGCTGCGATTTAGACTTTTGAATATGCTTAACCGTATTAAAAAAAGTTGTAGACCTGTTATATGTACTAATCAGTACTTGTTTATTCATTTTATATAAGCTTCATGATTTATGAAATTTTTGGCTTGATTATATTGTTTTACTTCTGTTGTGATTCATTACGGATTCATGTTAAGCAGTATGCATACCTGCACTGGAGCTATCATGGGTTCACTTCAACAGCCTGTATGGATTAAAGAATCTAGTTTCCTTCCAAAAGGACCTCGTGTCGGTGGGTTTGTTAGGCAGGTGAATTTTGGATCATTTAAGCCATGTGGATCGTCTAAAATTGAAGGTAGTTTGGTTACTGGAAGGCCATCAACCCCTTCTGTGCCAGTCACGATCCCCGAAGGAGGTAATTATCAGAAATCTATAGAAAATTTAGCATGAACCTGATTTTAGATATTTACCGAAAATAATAAGTTTTTAACTTCTAATTTTTTTCTTTAATAGGTAACGGAAGCAGCTTTGTTGACCCTGAATTGAGTAATATTGATCCTGAAGTTAGTGAAATAATATATAATGAGAAGCAACGCCAGTTTAGAAGCTTAGAGCTTATTGCATCAGAGAACTTCACATCCAGAGCTGTTATGGAAGCAGTTGGTTCATGTCTTACTAACAAATATTCTGAAGGACTTCCTGGGAAAAGGTGAAAATGCTCATTATAATTTCATTGGTCAACTGCCCTTATTGATTTGATATGCTTTTGCAGATATTACGGTGGAAATGAGCATATCGATGAACTGGAAACGCTTTGTCAAAAGAGGGCATTGGCAGCATTTCACTTGGATGAAAATAAGTGGGGTGTAAATGTTCAACCTTTATCTGGTTCACCTGCTAATTTTGAGGTTTACACGGCTATTCTTAATCCTCATGACCGTATAATGGTGAGTTGTATTTTAGGGTTCTGTTTTGGACAATCCATATAACATATGTTAAATTATATTATTTTTATGTTTTTATTCATAACCTTTTTTAATTCAGGGACTTGACTTGCCTCATGGAGGACACTTGTCTCATGGATTCATGACTCCCAAACGAAGGGTTTCAGGAACATCTATCTATTTTGAATCTATGCCTTATCGTCTTGACGAAACCACAGGTGCTAGTTTTTTAAATCTTTGTTTGTCTACAGAATGGGTGATATTATTTCAGTATCACATGTGAAAGTGTCTGATATACATGTGTACTCTTCACACCTCTATAGGCCTAGTTGATTATGACATGCTTGAGAAAACTGCTACATTATTTCGACCAAAACTTATAATAGCGGGTGCTAGTGCTTATCCACGTGATTTTGACTATCCTCGCATGAGAAAGGTGTGCTTTTCAACTCAACAAGTCACCAAAATGGATCAAAAAGTCAACTTTTTTTTTCTATGCTTAGTTCAATAACCGCTAATGAGACCTGACTGTTATAGATTGCTGATGCTGTTGGGGCTTTCCTGATGATGGATATGGCCCATATTAGTGGGCTTGTGGCTGCTTCTGTGGTTGGTAATCCTTTTGAATACTGTGATATTGTGACAACCACAACACACAAGGTAACTATCATGTATGAGTTGATAAAGTTCGGAGTTTTAATTATAGAATGCTACTAGGAAGAATAATTTTCCTTTCTTTTTGTCAAGCATCATCATCAAACACTTTATTCTGCAGCATTAGATATGACAGTTTTAATCAATTTATCTATAAATGGGTTAAGCTAAATGTTTAAGTAAATGATACAGGTCAAAAGCCATTCTAAATTGATTTCAGATACATAAAACCTTCATTATTGCTTTATTAAAAGAAGTTAATGTATTATTGTTAGAAGATAGTTTTTATGATCATATTTAACACATTAAATTATATGTGAAATTAATAATTGGATGACAAGTGTTTGTGTGGTGGCTCAGCCATCCCAGTTTGATTTCGAATGTGAAAGTTATATGTTTCTGACCAACCCCATTTTTACATGCTACCCAACCCCTCTTTTTGCCGCATCAGCATATTATTATCTTGCTCTTAGAACTAGATTTACAATCTGACTTCTTTTATCATCAGTCTCTCAGAGGACCTAGAGGTGGCATGATATTCTTCAAGAAAGACCCTGTTTTGGGAGTCGAATTAGAATCAGCCATCAATAATGCTGTTTTCCCAGGTCTACAGGTAAATTCTAGATTACCTTTTTATTTGTTGTGATAAGGGGCAGGGTGCTCTTTGTTATTTTCTGTATGCTTCAATAAAAAAACTGTTACCTTAACAGGGTGGTCCGCATAACCATACAATAGGAGGACTTGCAGTCTGCTTGAAGCATGCTCAGTCTCCAGAATTCAAAGCTTACCAGAACCAGGTTTTTTGCAGCCCATTCTGTCACTTTGTTAGCATCACAAGATGCAAACCTTTTTGACATTTTTTGACTGGGTTGACTTGGTATTCTTTCAGGTTGTTTCAAATTGTCGAGCTCTTGCTAAGCGATTGTTAGAGCTAGGATACACATTGGTTTCTGGAGGGAGTGATAACCATTTGGTTCTTGTGGATCTCAGGCCACTGGTAAGTTTTTGTACTTAAGGAACAATTCAGTATAATATATTTAACCCATGTTTTTCGATACAGATATTCTTAATTTGTTGTTTCCATTAGCACCTTGCTAGTTTAAGAAATTGGGTTTTTTTACCCCGTTTCTTTTGGACTTATTAAATGGTATACTTCTAAATGCATTGTTAGGCTGTGTCAACAATTAACAACTTATCGTTGTTTTGTTACAATAGGTTTACCTAGTGACCTATACACCATTTCGGATTTTTTCAAATCTATTTCGTCTCTCTTTTATGCAGGGTCTTGATGGTGCTAGGGTTGAGAAAATTCTTGACCTGGCTTCTATAACCTTGAACAAGAACTCTGTACCAGGTAACATATAGTTCTTTTATGCAACGGCCATAATGGGCCCTGCTTAGATCTTAATTGTAACAACCTAATTTGGTCTCTCTTTTCTAGTTATAGTTTTTTAATTTGACCTGTTTGAGACAAGCTTGCCCAAATTTACTTGTCAACAAGCAGATGTGTAGTTCAAAACTGTCATGTGTAGTACTCATACCGTCTTGATTTGAATTTCATAGGGGACAAAAGCGCACTTGTGCCAGGTGGCATACGTATCGGCTCGCCAGCTATGACAACTCGTGGATTCACCGAAAAGGAATTCATTCATATTGCTGAATTTATTCACGAAGGGGTGCAGCTGACGCGCGAGGTCAAACAAGCTGTCTCTGGGTCAAAGCTTCAAGATTTCATGAAGTTTGTAGCTTCATCAGATTTCAGCTTCACGGATAAAGTTTCAGATTTGAGAAAGAGAGTCGAGGCGTTGACGACCCAGTTTCCTATCCCGGGTTTGTGAAAAGTAAGCTGAAATCTTTACAAATTAGGATAAAAATGACGTTTGAAGTCATCATTGGTTGTTTGATGTTGGTTTTCTAGAATCATGAGATGTTTTGATCCAAGGTTTTGTAACTTAAATTTTCTTTTTTACTTTTAGCCTCCCAGAGGCTCATGTCATATCCATGCGCCTAATTTATTTATTTTTTACAACTAATCTACTACTAATGCTATATCACCGTCCACTATGGGCCTGGCCGTTTCTAAGATATCAGGTGATCAGGGCTAGTAGTAAAACTGGACCCTCATAAAATAACATATAAAAGTCTTTAGTCTCACTAAATTATCTATTTATAGACTAAACTAGCTTAAATCAAACAAATAACATGACAAGTTCTTATATGTAGCATTTTTTTTCGAGTATAAGAATAAACTTTTTATTTTCCATTTTTAACGTATGATAATAATTATAACTAAGCCCAACAAATATTAAAAAATCGAACTTTTTATTATTTTCACTTCCTTTTCAAAATAGTGTAATCCATATAGTTTTTAATGTATGCTTTCATTTCTATTTTTTAAAAATAGTAAAAAAAACTGATGGTCCCTGTAATTTGTTTAAAATTTTGGATTTGGTCTTTAAAGTTTTAAAATTACGAATATAATCCCTAATGTTATAGTTATCTTTTATCAATGATTCATATTCTGTTAGTTCAGTTAGTGATGTTAAATTTGTCAAAATAACTATTTTGTTTGTAAGGATAATCAAAAAGTTTTAGAATGACGTATAGAAAACGAACGGTTGAAAAACCGAACATTTTAAAAAACATTTTTTTAAAAAGTCTTTTATTTGTGTATTTAAAACTTATTTTATTAAATAATAATCTTATTAATAATGAAATTATAAAATAATATAAAAATAAAAATTGTGAAAAATAAAAATATAAACTTTTTTTAAATAAAAATAATACTATAGTTTAAAAGGTAAATTAAGTAGATGGCTAATGCGAGTAAAATGCTAATTTTTACAATATTTAACATCACTAAGGGTTAACTAACAGACTTAAAGACCATATATGAAAAAGAAAGAAATGTTAGGGATTATATTCAAAGATTTTAAACTTTAAAAACTAAATTCAAAATTTCAACATAACCACAGGAACCATCCATTAATTTACTCTTTTAAAAATATTGTTCGCCCAAAGATTCCAACATCACTCAAATTCTATTCTAAACAAACTCCCGTCACATGGATGGTGCTTCGAGCCTCAAACATGTCTTCTATTAGTTATTTTTTTAGACGTTAATTATCATAATTTTAGAATACATTTTGGAAAAATATTTTACATTTATTGCATGCATTTTTCGTTTATTTTATGCGATACTTGTTTTGGTGGGATAGAATCTACTCTGATGTGTTTCGGTTGATTTTGTAGGTTCAGTACGATTTGAAGTAAAGATAAGGGCTTGTGGGAACAATGAAAATATCATTAAAGAAAATCCTGAATTTTAAAGAGCGCAATAAAATTACTAAAGTTTAGGAATTTTACTTTTGAGGGATGAATATCATCGTATCTTTTTAAATAATTCAAATTAAATGTCTAAAAAATAGGGAAAAATAGTTGGAGAAAAGCAAGTTAAATAATCTTTTGGCATTTTGAAAAAGAACAAAGGATCAAAAGAGCAGCTTTTATTTTTCTTTTTCTTGTGAAATTCTCTGGATTGTGAAGATAATTAATTATTCATGTTTTGATTCGTAAGTTTTATTTATTTTGGTTTCGATTGATCTAGTCGTCTTGTCCTGTTAGAACAATTTTAGTTCCATTATTAAGGTTTAATTACTTTAATTTGGTTTGAACTTATGTGAATCGTTTATGAGATCTTTTTGTTTTTATGTTTTGTTTGTTTGATATTTGATGTTAAACCCGAATCTACTCTAATATATATTAGATTTTTAATAAAATTGATCACTTTATTAATTTCTCTAATAAAGTTTTTAAAGTTTTGAAACCCTAATCAGGTTTCTATTTTTTATATAAGGAACATTTAACGGTTTGAGTTTGTTTATGAATTCATTCTCGTAATAGAATCATATAATCTAGTTAAACATACTGAACAACGTGTATGTTTGATTATAATTGATACTTCTATCGTTGCAACCCGCACACTAAGATCCGAATGCGTGAGCTTAGAGTAGCGGGTTGACTCTTATCAACGAATTGTGCTTGATTAGACATTAAATAGAGTGAAAGTCCGAACGGCATGATGTCTAATATCGATACAAATCGTTAATTGAAAAGGGTCATTGCACCTAAGCGTTAATGATTGTACGCTTAATCGAATCAAGAAATTACCTTAATGTTGGAATTAGTTTTCATATTTAATTTTACTTCACAATTTAATTAACGTTTTTAGTAATTCTTTTTCATAATTAAAAAAAACAAAAAAAATATCAAATTCCGTTTTCCTGGCAGAACCTTAACACGGCCGCGTGAAATTTCATTTACAGGTTTGACGTGGCCGTATCAACTTGCTGGAAAATTTTTACTTTTTACTTTTTAAGCGGCTGGTTGCTATCAACTGAAGTAGACTTACCAATTGGAGGGGTTGCCGGGGTAAAGCCCATGTCAACTGGAGTAAAGGTTGATGGAAGCAAAGGCCAATGCTAACTTAAGCAGAGGCTAATGCCGCTACATGCTGATGTTCGTGTTCGTTGGTTTATTACAGGCCTAGCACAACTCATTGTATTCCAACTTGCATTTTATTAAAGATTGCGTCAAACACTAGATGACCATCGTCATGGCTTATGCATGAATCGTACAATTCATTAAGCTGCTAATGAAAACATTATTATCCTTTACATTTTTGTGACATGGGCATTAATAGTTTTACCTGGTTGTAATGACTCATAGGTTTCTGACTACCGACTTCTTCGTGCTCAATTTTCGTCACTGACCCTTCTACTTCCTACTCAACTACATCACTCCATCCACATCACAGAGTACGGATCTCCAGACTGGCCTATAATAAATCCATGCTCAACCTCAAAGAACAAATCACTAAAGATGGATAGATAAGCAAAAAGAATACTTACTCTACTTGATATCAGAGCTTTATTTGTCAACATGTCACCTTACAGACTGAGGATGATATCGTGTCAAAAGATGATGGAACGGCTCAATAGGATTTACTGAAGTGTGGATCTCAAACAATTAATCTAATACATTAAAATCTCTTATAAATGATTCACAAATCTGCAGCAAGAAGTGATGTCGAAGAAACAGAAGCACAAGCAAAACCAAACTCAGAAAGATTTTCAGGAAAAATGGAAATGGATAACCAAAGTCTCATCTCATATAGAGCTGTTGTTGTTCCTCAATTTACACATGTAAAAAGAAGTAAATTATTATATAAGACATGTTGTAAGCTCATATATGTTAGCTTTACATAAGCCTGTGGTTTACACCAGATTGAAATAAAAAACAGGTAAAAGTGAGTTGCATATATGAACTTAATCTCAACCAATGAACATCTAACAAAGCTTTTGTTAGTTCAAAAGATGTTGTAGTGTATATCACAATAACAGAACTGGTACTTTTGCAACTGCCACGTCAGATACTATTGCACTATCTTTCATATTATCAATATTATTATGCACTACATATCAGTTATCTTGACTTAATGATCTGCAATTAGAAATGAGGAATTGATCTTAAAGCTACGAACATAAATAATCTTTTTTTACATTTACCTTCTCTTGCTCATCACCGCATATTCTTGTTATTGTTTCAGGGAATCTGCCATTAGAAAAGAGCAATGACAGCAAATAATCTGTATTAGAAGGAATCATAACGAACAATTAAACTTATGATGAATATTCTATTTACCTTAATAACTTTTATGATATAACACGTGGTGAGATAAATAAAACAATATACCATGAACCTGATGTTTTACAGATTATCACGTAACATCTTTATAACACCTATCTAAAACAATCAATAAAGATGACATTTTCCTGTTCCTGCACAAACTGCACATTCGTCTGCATCTCCAGCTACGTGACTTAAGCAATGTTTAATTCTGTCATCCACTACATCCTGTTTCAAAAAAAAATAATAATAATAATAGAAAAAAATCAATTAGAAAGCAACTAATCAAGATTGAAGGAGAAAAAAAAGAAAGGCACACCACAAAAATTTCAGAAATCATGGTAAAAGAAAATAAGTTTGAAAGCACGACAGAATCTATAGATTGATCATAAAAGATCAAAACTTTCAGCTAGTGTTTCAATAATGCATATTTGTGTAAACAAGAAAAGGATTATCAATTATGTAATATTACTTCATCAATAAATTATTTTAAAGATATCCATACCACAAGAAGTGGATGCAGTCCAAGATTGATCATAAAGAAAATAAGTTTGAAAGCACGACAGAATCTATAGATTGATCATAAAAGATCAAAACTTTCAGCAAGTGTTTCAATAATGCATAATTGTGTAAACAAGAAAAGGATTATCAATTATTTTAAAGATATCCATACCACAAGAAGTGGATGCAGTCCAAGATTGATCATAAAGAAAATAAGTTTGAAAGCATGACAGAATCCATAGATTGATCATAAAAGATCAAAACTTTCAGCAAGTGTTTCAATAATGCATATTTGTGTAAACAAGAAAAGGATTATCAATTATGTAATACTAATTCATCAATAAATTATTTTAAAGATATCCATACCACAAGAAGTGGATGCAGTCCAAGAGGTGCAGTTATCATATATGACACACCCGGATAGTCTTTGGCAGCTTCAGCAGTCAAGGAAGGGATGTCCTGCAAAAACAAATGTCTATAAAGCATTCTTTTTTCTTTTTGATTTCAAATCTAGCAGATAAAATCATCAAGAGCACAATAATATACACCCGCCCGGCAAATATGAATCATTCTTAAATAATTGGGCTGTGTAGGGTAATTTCTATTATACAATACGTTACTCACTCCTATGAAACTAGTTGACTTAGAAGAAGCTCAAATGGGCCACACACCACCCACCATTTTTCGACCAGAACCAGATTGATATTTTTTTTAGAATACAATCTGTTTTGACCTGAACCTAGTTTGACATGTTAGCTGGCCCAACCCAACCCCTAGTTTGCCAGGCTTACAAAATACTTGGTTTACTATAATACCTGGTGCCAGTGCCGCCCTGGGAACAGGAAAAAAGGGCTTACAATTACACGATTTGCACCTCGTTGAACACACGAACGAAAAGCATCTCGTATGGATGGTTCCGCCAGCTCCTAATTACATTTGAAAAAAAAACAAAAGTATGAATATTCATTGGTTTCAAGTAAGCCCACTACAAAATCATAAACTAAAACACTTATCCTTAAAACAAAGATTTTGAAAAAAAGTACCATATGAGCAGGCTCAACAATTGGGTACCCAGTTTTCTCTACAAACATTGCCACAAACTCATCTGCAAGTCATCAAATCGATTCAAACTTTCATTCAACCCATGGTATAATCATCTATACTATGAATTAAAGGATGATATTACTGATATTGCTTACTTAGCATAAGATTGGATTCTTTTCTTCGTGAACCATGATCAACAATAATCACTCCATCAGTGTCTCTAACTCCATGAATCAACTGTTTATAACCACCATTCCCGTTGGTCACACAACACGTCAACTGTAGACCCCGGGGATTCCGATTGAAATCATGCAAACGTGAAAACCCTAGCGTATTTCTGCTAGGGTTTCTTCCTTTTTCAGCTTCAATTGATATAGGGCTTTGATTCGCATGATTCAGAAACAAACTGATCATCAATCACGTAAATAGTATTACTAAGTTAGCGAACAAGTGTAATTACAGCAAACAAACACTGGATTCTGAAGCATAAATTGAAGAGATTGAAAGCAGAAATTATAGATAGTTGTATCAAGATGTGAATACCTTTTGATGTGTAAATTGGATGGGGTATAGCAATTCATCTGGAACGATAAGCGTATGCGAATAAATGGAGTTAGCAAGTGTCAATGGAGTGGAGTGTTCGAATGATTTAAATGCTTCTGTTAAACGAAAACTCTAAAACCATTATTGTTATAACTATGTTATAATTACGCGGGTAGTATAATATAAATTTTATAATTATATAATGTGTATTAAAAGTTATAACTGAAAAATTATAAATGAAATCAAAGCAATAGTTAAAATCAAGATTTTTATTAAACATGATACAAATTATTGAAGCAAGAATTCAATAATCTATACATGAAATCAAAGCAACGGTTAAAACCAATACCAAATTTTGAATTTCCAGACACAATTAAGCATAAATGTATACTAACAAAAGCAACTCACAGTTTTAACGTCTTTCTTTATCAAAACTAAAGATGTGTTATTTGACTTATTTTCATCTGCTTCAGTATCCATGTGTAAATTTTACAACCACAGTTTCTTTGACGTCTATGCTCTAATTTCAATAAGATATACATTTAAAGAGAAAGAAAAAAACAATTTTATTTTAAAGTTTTATTTTAATAAAAAAATAGAAAAAAGCAATTTTATTTTATAGTTTTATTTTAATAAAAAATTGGAAAAAAATAAGAAAGTTATGTTTTTGAGTTAGGAAAAAAAATAAAAAGAAAATGAAGTTTAAAATCAATCTTTTCAAATTGAAAGAAAATAAAAAGAGGAGAATAAAAAAGATAAGAAAGGAAAAAGAAAAGAATAAAAAACTCGGGAACGCAACGGGGTATTTGGGTTTACTGCTTACATAAATTTTGGGTTTACTGCTTACGTAAACATAGGGTTGTTTAAATTGATGGTGACTCGTTTAGTAAATTGTATAATTGTTGGTTTATATAAATGCTTGAGATGCGTTCGAGCCGAAAACTCTTCAAATATATGTAAAACTTGAGGTGATTGGCTTCGAGCAACTCTATGGTTAGCTCATATTAATTAGTTTCTTTTTTAATTTTAGTGATTTGGTATTGTATTATTTAAACATGTATAATCAAGATTGTTATCAAACTGTGTTCTGAGACTTTTATGAAAATACCAAGTTTCAAACAAAATAGCTGTCACCAATTCCCTCAACACCGGTCTAGTCTAGCCTCGTTCGATCGCCTTTCATGGGTTAATGATACTACCACCCGGGTCTATAACACACAGATACACAAATCCTTGCTCCTGGTCTCTCCTAATCCTTTATTCTCGACTCACACAGAATCAATGTTTGATCACACATATAAACTTCTTCTATTGGTCTTCTCTAGTTTGAACGGAACCTTTTCCTTGGCTCACTCAGAACCTTAGTCTTCTTAGGCTCACGCAGAACTGATCTCTTCTTGGCTCACACAAAACCTCCTTGGTGGTTTTGATCTTAGGCTCACATAGAACCTCTTCGATCTTCCTCTTGCTTGATCTTTCCGTCTTTGCCGCGATCTTTTTTCAGGCTCTAATATCAATTGTTAGAAATATTAGATCGAGTAAAAACGATAAACACCCATTTATTAAGAACAAAATCATATTTTTACAAAAACCCTAAACCATCTATTTATACTCAACCTATACTATTCATGACTTAACTTATACACTGTTTAATATTCCACTAAAATATTAATAAAACTACAAATAGTTATCTCCAAATACTTTCTTCTTTATCTCAAATTTTCATCCAAGTATATCTCTAACAAATTGGGATTAACTCCATAAAAAATGCATCGAATATGACTTGCTTTCTGACCCGAGCTCGAGTTGATGTTGGCTCAGTTATGATGACTTAATGGAATACAGTAACAGCAGCCAGCATGAGGTGGTATTCACGGTCCTAAGCTGGTCTTTAGGTTCAAAAGAAGTGGAGACGAGTAAAAACGTTAGCACTTGTGAATTGTGATTTTGGGGTTTGAACTGTTTTATATTTTTAAAGGCACAATCGTTTTACTAAAAGGCCTATGATTGGATATTTGGTTATTTAGTTTGGTTTGGGCCTGTTGGTATATTGATTAGACTATTGGACTGGGTTTTATTGGATTGGGCTACAATTATTTAAATTCTATCTTCTATTTGGATCAATTATTTTGGATGATCATTAGTTCATCTGTTCATGAGAAGAAAAAACCAGTTTGAAAAAAAAAACTAGGAAAAAAACTAAAAACCGGTTTGTAAAACCGATTTCTAACCCGACTTGAACCGACGGTTTGTATATGGGTTTGAAACCCGACACCAAAAACCGGTTTGTAAAAAACCGATCCGGTTTAAAAACCAAACCGGTTCGGCAAAAAAACCGGTTTGTACATCTCTGGTTCATTACCATTCAAAGAAAGTTTGGCTCCATTAGATCGGCTAATACTAATCAAATATTTTAGTTCTACATCGGCACATGGCTATATTGAAATTTCAGTAGCCTGATCAGCTTAAAAAATTGCGTATACTTGGGCTCGAGTTCACTATATTAAAGAGTTTTTGTAAGCTTCAAGCTCGATCTGTCTAGTCTCAACTAGTTTCGATTTAATTTGAAGCAATTTATGAGCGGCTCTTCTTATTTACACAACTATTCTCAATATATCTATTTAATAACAAATAATTAATTAAATATTTTTTTTATCTCTTCGACATGTCAATGCAATAGATGATTTTTTTTTTTAAAAGCAACTGTCTTTTAATAAAAACTACGTCGTTTTATGTTACCTTATAGTCTTGACATGTCAACGCAAAAACAAGAGTAACTCAAGCTCTAGTTTTTTTTTTTATTAAACAAGCTTTGGCTTATTCAAATTTGTATTCAAGTCAACCCGTTTACAATTTTAAAAAACCCACAATCTTTAAATTGAGATCGTACTCATATCGTTTCATTTACTAACTTATTAATTGATTTCTTGTAACAGGGAGAGGAGATGAGGGAGAGGAGATGATGCTTGATATGAAAGTTGCATGAAGCATCTAATGGTAACATGTTACCCTCAAAGGTAGCAACCTCTCATGTACTTTTTTTACTTACATGAATACACATCATGCATTCATTCATAAGCGATCTTAGTTGCATTCTTAAAGCAACACCTTACTTTTGACTTTATTTACTTTATATTTTTTTTAATCATTTTAATATATCAGTATTATTATTATTATTTTTTTTGAAAAGTTCAAATCCAAAGCGATCTCTTGCTCATATTCCAATGTTTTGGGATCCTTTTTCTTTTTGTTTCGTCTTTACGGAAGTCCTAGAATTTTTAAGTTATTATATATCTAAGATTTAGGTTAAATATTAATTAATTAGATGTAAGAGTCATTTAATATTCTCTCAGAACAAGAAATAATGACGTTTTAGACATTATACTTTGTTACCTGCTTCAAACTATTCAACGTAACTTGTTATTAGCGGATTAGAAAGAACACAGATAATAAAAAAAAGGCATAATTCATATATATGAACGTGTTAAAATAATGTTCCTTTAAAATACTAAAATAGTATGAGTTCAAGTCACACCGTAAGCAAATGATATAGATTTGAAAGTAATTTTAGTGAGTATTTTTGTTTTGTTTAATAGATTCTTTAAATATATAACAAGGTGTTAAAATAACATTTCTAGAGAATAGTATGAGTTCAAGTCACACCGTAGACAAATGACATAGATTTAAAAGTAGTTTTAGTGACTATTTTTGTTCTGTTTAATAGATTATTAAAATATATAACTTTACATATTAGTATAAAAATATCATTTACCATACCTGATATTTCTTGCATTCAATATGTGCATATTTGTAGATGTTAATATTTCTCTACATGACAATAATAATCAGCATCAAGTATGATTCATTTAATGTGTATCTATTTAATCTAATAATGTTTACTATGTTGATGTGGTTGTAACGTTCAAACCACATTTTAATGTTTACTTGTATAATTGCTAGATGTGATACCAATAGGATCATAGGAGATGGTTTTTAATAAAACCAATAGTTATATGAAAACAAAAGAAAATCACGGAAACCAATAATATAATTCATAATTTTTTTATTATTTTAATTGTTAAAAGGTTATTTAAGTTTTTGTTACATATACGTTGAACATAAATACGAGAATGAAGAGTCTTACGTATACGTAACACTATGTAGAATGAAAAATGATCACGTATACGTAACCTATATGTGACATATATGTAAAACTATGCTGCGATTTTCATTTGATCCATACCCTTATTTATATATACACATACACAAACATAAAAGGTAATGATAAAATTATAAATTATGTGACTGGTTTCATTGATTTTCTCTAGTTTTCACATAATATTGTGATTTTCTTAGAATCTTTTATATAGGATCATATGTGATCAACAAACTTTTATATAAGTTCATATGCATACATATCCAACATTATTCTTATCTTTCTATCGATTTACACTAACAAGACAACATGATAAAATACAAACATACCTAACCACATGTCCTCGATGATTTTGTCAAAACTTTAACATATATAACTTTTCAGGTTTTGCATCTACATTTTTAAAACGTGTGATTTCCTTAGAAAAATTACTTGTACCAACCTTTGCTTTGTCGGTTACTAGCATTACCACTTTGACTTTCAAATACTTGTTTCACGTACGTATCACATATCAATAACTCATAGCTAATAATAGAGCACATAACATAACTTGGATTATATATGATACATAAAATTGCACATAAACTTCTACATACATTCTAAAAGTATGAACTTACTAGCTTAGCTCTTCTCATTCTCCACTAAAACAT
Source organism: Flaveria sonorensis (assembly GCA_025506505.1). NCBI lineage: Eukaryota > Viridiplantae > Streptophyta > Magnoliopsida > Asterales > Asteraceae > Flaveria > Flaveria sonorensis. The sequence continues at coordinate 63,823,689 of CM046437.1, forward strand.
ATTTTCCTTCTATGCAAATTTTAGTACTTTAGCACTAGTTGTCTTATTAAATCTTAAATCATCACTCTTTAAATGGTGACAACCACTAGTAAACAAAACTTAACACAAGTATAACTCAATCTAATAGTCAAGCAATACATTTTAAGCTTAAGTTAACGGTTCAATCACGCCCATTTAAACCAATTTGATCGGTTTTCATATAAAATGCGCTTAACCCATCTTTACCCATGTGCAAATTAAGGTTACGCAATAGTTTTTTTACAACTTATTAGACCATTACTAGTCACCTCACATCAAAAACCAACAATTTGGTTTTGAACCTTGGCCTAAAACTCAAAGTAAAGGAAGAATATTTTACAATCTTCTGCCAATGAGTGTTCTAACACTTCTAATATTAAGCTCACACATTAAAATTCACCAAACCTAGTTTCTTCTTACACTACAATACTTTCCCGTTGCATTCTCTCAATGAAATCCCCTAAACACACTAATTCAACTTTTAGTGTGTACTAATGCAGTAATGCTTTCTTTTGATATTTCACGTTTTTTACATTAATCTTGTTAAAATGGAAAACCCCTTCGTTTACCATCTATTTCATATTTTCTACATCATAAACTTTCTAAACCATTTTACCATCTCCTTTGACTTCTAAAGTTCACAAAAAGAAGTTAACAAATTTATAAAACATCTTGCAAACATCTTATTTCATTTCATTAAGATGATATTTTTCCTATTATAATATTTCAAATAGAAGTGAAGTGTCACATCAACCACTAAATGATAGGATTAGCGTCTTGACCACTAACTCACTAAGTGCATCTTAATGCGCATACAATTTTTTGTTCTTCTGCGAAACGCAGATTATGGCTTAGCTAAACTGGAATTAAAAAAAAAATAAAAAACTGGTCAATTCACACACCCTTTATATCTTAATTTTAAATTTACATAATTGTACACTACAGACTTAACCCTTAACCCTCTAAGAAAATACATCTTTTACAAACACTTATATGTTAGATATTTTAGTGTAATTGGATTGACTAACGACCAATGTATCATAATATCCATCAAACAAGTCAGGAGTTGCGGAGTGCATATTTGTTTGAGTTTATTGTGATCTTCGAAATTGAAAACCTCCTTGGGGGCAAAACCCTTAAGCAATGGTGGTTCCAAGTGGTACACCCTCTTGATGGGGGTACGGGGGCAACGCCCTTGAAAGCGGGGTTTAAGGGGCGACAGCCCCTTACGGGATCCAAGGGATAGAGCCTCTGGCTAGGTTGTATATATAAACAGACGTTTATATATACTACTCAAAAGTAATCAAACATAGACGTTTCATTAAGGCCGGTTAATAAAAGCATTTTAAAATGTAAACAAATCTTCTTACTCTAATAAAAAAGTAAATGGAGGTGCAACGTCTCAGAATCATATTTTTTCTCATCAAACTTTTTCCGTTTCTCTTTCCTATTAAATAATCACATTAATTACTAATAATAATATTTATTTTTTTATATTTTAATTAGTTTTTAAAAAATTAAGAAATAGAACTTTTTATTAATGTTATTTCTATAAAATAATTTTTTATAAAAAGAATTTTTTTCTAAAAGATCAAACTATTTTTTCGTAATATTTTAAAATTAGTTTTTTTAAAGTAATTTTTTTATAAAATAAAAATAATTAAAATAGGGAGTTATAGTAAGGACATTTTTAAAATGAAAATTTTTTAAAATATTTTAAAACAAAATGTTTGATTTATCTTTAAAAAACCAAAAAAATTAAAAAGTTCATATTATTGTTTTATTACTTATAGTTATTACTTATACATAATTTCAATCATATCATGTCTTAGTCTATCGTTTTATAATTAATAATTTTTATTCTATTTAATATTTTATTTATTAACCCGTGTAATATACGAGTTTATTAAAGGTAGTATATATAAATTATTACTACTGAAGATAGTGTTCCAATGATAAAAAATTTTCAATCGTTTTATAATTAATAGTTTTTTTTCTATAATATTTTATTTATTCAACCCTGATAATATACGAATTTACTAAAGATAGTATATATAAATATTCTGTTACTACAGATAGTGTTCCAATGATAAAAATTAACGTTTAGAAGCACTATTTATGAAGAAGTCGTAGATTTTATTTTAGCAACCGTAATACGCATGAGATGTAGTTTACAAGTCGGGGTAGTATAATATTACCGTTAAGAAAATATAAATATTCCGTCTGGGATAGAAATATATTATAATCCTACTGCAATTAATTAGCTTATAATTTAATCAAACAATTATACCAAAAAGTACCCCTGACATATACACTCCAACACCCCCGAGGCTTTGTTCTTTCATTATACCAAACTAAAAGCGATTCCAGATCGTTCGATCCAAACGAGTCACGGACTCAGCTCACGAACTCAGTTAGCTTCCATTAATGGCGTCTGGAGGTCTTCCATAAGTCTCCACCAATCTTCTTCCTCATTGACTCCACTCACGAGCCTCTTGCCGAAGTTTGCGATCTCGTTTTCCGCCATCATTGCTGCAATTATTCACGGATTCAACTCATCTCATCAAATTGAAGAGGTAGTTGTTCTAGATCTTGATCTCGTTTGAATTTCAAAATCACCGGTTGACACGGTGAATCTGTGTGTAATTTGTAACAGTTTGTTGTTGATACAGTGTGTGAGGAGGTGTGTTTGGTTGTTTGAAATGGCGGAAGAAGGACGCTAACTGAATTGAGGGTTGGAGGCGTTGTTTCGATGAAGCGGAAGGCTGTTTCGCCTAAGTTGCTGATGCGGCACAAATGGAAGACGAAGATGTTTGCGGTGCTTTTGGTAGGTTTTTGCTTCTCGACGCTGTTGTTGATGGATGCACAGTACAGTCGGATTGGAGCTTCTTCGATATTTCCTCAGTTCGTTCAGAAACCTAAGATTGCGTTCTTGTTTCTAGCTCGAAATCGGCTTCCTCTATACCTTGTATGGGATGAATTCTTTCAGGTGATTAACTAATTGTTCATCTCGGTTGAGTGCATTGTTTCGTTCCTTATAATAATAATGTGATTGTGTTTTCAATTTGAAATTGCATGTTATGTTAATTCGGGTACTACTCTCTGTTCGGAATTAGAATGTTCGACTTTTGCTGCTATTTGTCTGGAATCATGAACTATGTCCATAGTTAATTGAGAGTCTACTAAACTCTAGTGAATGTTATCTCCTTGGAATTGGGGATTTCACAAATTGACATTTATGAACAAATGACATGTGTAGTTTATGAGCAGAGGGAGTGCATATATTTGATCTATTGGTGTTTATGAGCTTGTATGTACGTGGCAACTATGTGTCTTTGTTTGGTACCAGCTATCATGGATGTAGGATAAAAAACTCAGGTGACAAGTGTTGTGCTGATTTATATAATTTCTATTTTTAGACTATTAATGGCAAATTTTGTCTCAACTGGATTAAATTCAGATGTGCACACGTATGAAAACTGCCTAGGATATTGTTTTCATTTTTTGATTAAAATGATCTATTTATCTATTATCTATAGATGTAAACTATTGGTATTAATCACTTTTGCTCCATGGTTCACTTACTTTGTCATTAGTGAAGGATATTTAGACAACCTATATTGTGATTATTCAACTATAATTGCTTAGGATACAATCACACAAATGTTTATGATGATTTATGAAAGCAAATTCTAGACTTAATAGATCTGATTTTGTGCGTAAGATAGTTCCTGGTTTCCTCGCATCGCCATCAGGACACAAGCATTTTACTATGTTGCCATTTAGATTTAGCTAAGTACACACAGATACTCTTGGTAATGTCATTATAGCTGAAATGTATGTTTTTACTTTAATAATAAGCTCCTTGTTTTGCAGGGAGAGAATGAAAATCGCTTCTCAATATACGTTCATTCTAGGCCTGGTTTCCTGCTTAATAGGTTGACAACAAGATCTAGATATTTTCTGGACCGCCAAGTTAATAATAGCGTACAGGTTAGTCTTATCTTTTCAACAAATTCAGTGCTCAAGTATCTTGTTTTTCACATTATGACAATTAACTTGCGCCTCTTGGCTCCTTTAAAGATTCCATGGATTTCAAAGGTTACCCAAATCTTAGTGCTTAATATTATGTAATCAATATGCCTTTTTTGTAGATATATTGGGGAGAAGCAAGTATGATACAAGCAGAGATTATTTTGCTTCAACATGCACTTATGGATCCATTTAATGAACGATTTGCATTCCTTTCAGACAGGTGAAATATTATCTTTGTAAAGAACTTAAAAGAGCTTATGTAATTTGTAGTCTTACTACAATGTATAGGTTATAACTTTAATGGATTAATCTTTGATTATACTAAAAGCTTCTTACTCTTTTTTCCAGCTGTATTCCTTTGTACAACTTCAGTTACACGTATGATTACATAATGTCAACATCAACTAGCTTTGTGGACAGGTAATTGTTATGCTCAGGCTTTCAGCTATTTGTTTTTGGTTACAAACATAGATGTATAGATATATTTTATTATAATCGGTTGTTTTTTTACAATAAGTTTAATATTTTTCAGCTTTGCTGATACAAAGGAAGGTCGCTACAACCCTAAGATGGATCCAGTTATTCCTGTTAAGCACTGGAGAAAAGGATCGCAGGTAACATTGCTGCCCACGAAACCAGCCCACATGTCTGTTCATTTAATTAACTTGGAACTAATTAACTTGGAACCTAAGTAACCCATCTTGTACTTGTATTACCTAATTTCAGTGGGTGATTCTGACCAGAAAGCATGCTGAGATAATTGTAAAGGATGAGGTTGTCTTTCCTATGTTCCAACAGCACTGTCAGGCAAGTGTTACCATAAAATTATTTTTGCAATTGTTGGTGGTTTTCTTTTTATTATTACTAATCCGTATATGAATTTTTCATATGAAACTGCCTTTGATTGACTCTGTTAATTAGTGACGTTTCTTTCTTGCCTACAGAGGAAATCACTACCTGAGTTTTGGAGGGATCGTCCTGTTGTAAGTATATATTTTAGTTTATTCATTTAATTATTTGTTTTTTTAATTATTCTATGATTTCATTTGCTATCTTTGCATCCTGTTGTGGCTTTTTTTTATTTGCATTCTTGTTAACTGCAAAGAGGGACTTTGATTGTTTTTTTAATGAATAGCATACTAACAATCTTGTTTCAGTGCCATTTCAATAAAACTGATCTTTTTATTTCCTTGCAGCCGGCTGATAATTCAAAGGAGCATAATTGTATACCTGATGAACATTATGTTGCAACATTACTGGCAGTAAGTTTATGTTACATGATTATTTCCAATTATCTTTAGCTTCTTGCTTTAAATAATAGAAACAACTAAACTCCATTCATATTTTTTGTTGATGGTTTTTAAATTTTGGATTGCAAAAATCAGCATAAAGGCCTTGAAGGAGAACTCACAAGGAGGAGTTTAACTCACACTTCATGGGATATTTCATCAGGCAAAGGTCGTGAGAGGCAAGGATGGCATCCCGTGACCTACAAGTTGGCTGATGCTACTCCCATGCTAATTCAATCTATTAAGGTAAATTATATAATTTCACAAACTGTTTCACACCTTTTAACTAACTAAAGACCACTTTTTGTCACTTCAATCGTGTGTTTAAAGTTATACTGTATTTAATTTTTATTGGTGAATATGGTTAAATGGCTCACAATCCACAAATGTGAATTGGAAAACGAAATTGTGTTCTATTGTGATGTAATGCTCCTTTTTCCCGGCACCAATTGAGAAAATTTTATTGGTTCACTTTTATCCATTTTTGACAAGTGTATCCTCTCAGTCAAGCCTTTGTCTTGTTTTTGGTTTGGTAGTTTTAGGTAAAATGAAAAATAGCTAAAAAGAAAACATGTCAAATGGGTTGAAAGTTGACCAAAGTGTATTTTTAATGCACATAACCTCCTACATTGTTTTAATGTTCTTTTTTCATATTTGACACGCTAGTTGTTTATAATCCCTTTTTAAATGGACATAATGTTTTTTTGGCAACCCAGCCTGACCCTTGCTTTTCTAAACATACCTATTTTGATATGTTACCCAACATGCTTTTTCACCACCTCTGTTTATGGTCATATATATAGATTTATCTATAGTTCTTTACCAAAACATTTGTGAAAAATTGAACATATTCCAAACCTAGCACAATGATGTAGAAACGGGTTCCCTCCACTTTCGTGGATTCTCCCTTCAGGGTGTCTTATTTGCACTTCACAAAAAAAATGTTGAATGCTTATAACAAATAAGACCTTAAGTTTTTGATAATGCTTACCCTTAAAAGAGGGAATAAGACCTTAGCTATTGGTATGTAAATTTTGAAAGCTGTATATGTTTCTTGGATTCCAAATTTCAGGATATTGACAATATATACTACGAGACAGAATACAGAAGAGAATGGTGCACCAGCAAGGGAAAACCATCCCCTTGCTTCCTTTTTGCTAGGAAATTTACTCGGCCTGCAGCCATGCGTCTTCTCAATATGGTAATTGTAAAACATCCCCTTCCTTTATAATTGTGCTGATTTGTGTTTTGCTTTATCTCAAATGACCAAATAAAAATGAATCCTGTACAGAAATGGGTCAAACGGGTCAAATGACCCCAAAATATATGTTTGATGCATACCTAAAACTTTTTATAGTAAAAATATAGCACTTTGTAAATAAGATTTACAGTGCTTGTGGGCCAACCCAACATCCCAACCTGATCTGACCCGTTTCACCACATGCAAAAAAACTTTATCAGATTTCACCATTTTGTCATCTTATTGTTGGGTAGTTGTAAAAAACCATCCCCGTGTTTTGTTTTCAGATGGGCTAATTTGTGTTATGTTTGATCTCAAATTAATCAAATAAAAAATTACAGCTTGTACAGAAATCGGTGACCGCATACAAGCACCCAAATGATTTTATTGTGAAAATATAGTTTTTTTATATGAAATTTTAAAGTGCTAGCGGTCAACCCAACCTGGTGTCTCTTTTGACCATCTTGCCACCATATCTATCCATCTAATAGGTTGTTTTCTTTTATCTAGTCTGCACTAGGTGTTTCTAAGGAAGCAAGCAGCTACTCCTTCATGACGTAAAGTGTATAGAAGCTAATATGTTTGATGACAACCACTGCCAGGTAGATTTACATTTTACTAGATGTGTGTGACTTGTAACAAAATAAATGTGTTGTATAAAAGGAAAAAAGGGACCCACAACTACTGAGTTACTACTTTGATGTGGTTTGATTTTATGATTTCATTCCACCATTTTTGAAAAGTTGTACAAAATTCTGAAAGGAGTATGCAAAATGTTTCATAAATGACATCAAATTGGAAAATAGTTTTAAATCAAAGTCACTTAACTTTTAAAATTGGTGTCATTTACGACAAACATATAACAAATTTAGGGTAAATGAGTTAATTTGTACAAAATTAAGAATATCCATGTACAACTTAAAAATATAACTGATTTTTAATGTTCTGTCGTAAAGTGGTTGTTATACCTTTCGTAGGTTCAAAATTACGTAAATGGAAAGCTATATAAAATTTAGAGTTAAGTTCGATTTTGCTCTTTGAGCTTTGTAAAAAATAATCATTTTCCTCCAAAAGATTAAAAAACATCAATTCACCTCAAAAAGTTCATAAGTTGTTTCAGTTTCAGTCTAAAAGTTTCATTAGTTATTTCAATCTTATCTCAAATAATAAAATTTTTGGAGTGAAATTGAAACAACATATGAAACTTTTAAAGGTAAATTGATGATTTTAATCTTTTGAAGGAAAATAGTTACTTTAGTCAAACCTTAGGAAGTAAAATTAAACTTAACTCTAAAATTTAAAAATACTTTTATAAAACTAAAAATGATAGCAAAATTAAACATAAAACTGAACTAAACAAGTAAAATGACTGTTATACCTTTCGTAATAAAGTTTAAAACTGTTAAGTGGAAAGTTATACAATGTTTCAAATATATTTTTAGCATTGAATCAAATTTCATTCATTAATCATTAGAGACCTTGTACTTAATGTCTTTTTTATTTTGCTCTCCCATCCTTTCTTTCTGCAAAGGGGTAATTGCAAGGATTTTTAACGGGATTTATAAACATTACAGATTCTGTTTTTACTTTGAAGTTATATACATCTATCTATTATTATTATTATTTTAATAAAAGTTTCATATGGGTATATAGATTCAAGATTAAACATAAAAATAGGTACATCAAGACAAGATTTGCAAGATATATAATCAAACAATAAGGTGGAATTTTGTTTAGTGTTAAAGTGATTTTAAAATAATATATACTTTTAAATAACTTACACTTTATAAAATGATCAACTAATTCATATGTTACTATGAGAAAATTTTAGGTTAACAAGAAGTGTTGTAAGAATCTTCTATAAGAATATTATAATTGCTATTTTATTGAAGGCTTACTAAATGAGTATATTATGTGTTCAATTTTTTTCCCTAAAAAGCGTATGTGCAATTTAGAGCCTCATATGGCTTTGTAAATTTAGACACTAAAGATCAATATGTTTAGAAAGTTAAAACCCTTCAAACAAATCCTCTACTTCATCTAATTAAAAATCCATGTGTATATAAGAAGATTCAAAGTTTTGTTATGTTACACATGTGCATATAAGAAGAGTTTATCAATTATGCTTGAAAGATAGAGAATTTAATCAGCTACACATATACATGTACGGATAGAAAATATTATGTTAAAAGACATGCTCATCAACTCATCAAGTACAATTTTAGATTTTTTTAAAACGACTAAATTTTATAAAAAAACTATCACAGAACGAATCAAAACGAATATTACAATAATAAAAGTAAAACTATGAGCGGCCCGTAAGCATTCCAATTAATGACCATGGAAAGGAACTAGACAAACAAAACCTAAAAAAAATGATCCAAAAAGAAAATCCGCTCATAACATCTATCACCCCTGAACCCACAAGACCCAAAGCTCGAATCATCCCACCCGAAAGGAACCCACTTCCATTCCACCAACTACGACACATTCGCTTATAAATAAATTCAAAACTCATCTAGCAGTTCCTTAATAACTACATTAAAAAAATTAAATTATATTGTGACACATGTATTTATTGATAGCTAGAGAAACACATAACCACAAATTCCATATTCGTGTACATAGAATGATAGAAACGTATTTCAACGCTTAAACCAATCTTTTATTGCATCACTATTCTATCTATTTACAAGTGTCCATGTTTATTAGTGAGGACATTTATAGTTACGCTCTTAGTAATAATGTTATTTAGAAAATTTTGCATAGTAAATCAAGGCATTGCTGATTTTGGTGAAGCCGCATACCATTAAAAACTGATTCAAAGATGTATCTTTGTAAATTTCATATAATTCTAACCCTTCAATTGTTTGATAAAGAAACGAGTATCGCTAGATCAATATATTGAAAAGATTAAAGTACTGATTATGCCGGAAAATTGAGGGTAGACTTTCGACCCATGTGGGCTAAAACCATATTTAAGTGAGTCTATGTTGGTTAGGAAGTGAGGTTATTTAAGTGAGTCTAAGTTGGTTAGGACTTAGGAAGTGAGGTTAGGCGGTTAGTGATTGGTACATATTTGAAGTTTAGACACAATATGAAAACACGACACGAAACTAACAAGATGGTTAGGATCGATCTCCACCATGTTTTGCTAAACAAGTTTTGTTCGGGTCGATCCGATGGGTGCGTAAGTTGGGTGCGTAAGTTGACCTGATTTACTTGTTTAATAGAAATATTTTATGTTATAGCTTAAATTGATTGATATTTAACTTTTAAAATCTTTCTACTCTTATAAAAAGATGACAGTGGACACGTGAGCAACATCACATAGCTTCTCATCAAAATTTTATCGCTTCTCTTTCTTATTAAATATTTACATTACTTACTAATATTAGTATTTAATTCTTTTTAGATCTAAAATAGTTCTACATATAAATTAAAAAATATTTTTTTATTACTGTTATTTCTAAATAAATAAATTTTTATAAAATAAGAAATTTTTTTAAAAACGTGAAACTATTTTAAAAATATGAAATATTTTAAAATTGGTGTTCTTAAAAAAGTAACTTTGCTATAAACTAAAATAATTAAAATTGAGAGTCATAATAAGGAAAAAATTAAAAATAACATTTTTAAAACGTCTAGTTTTGAAACAAAATGTTTAAAATTTTTGAAAAAGAAACAAAAATAGTTTAAGAACAAAAGTTCAAAAAGTTGATATTCTATCTTAAAATATTGTTTATAATTAATAAATTTTTATTATATTTAATATTTTATTTATTAAACCTGTGTAATACAATAATTACTAAAGTTAGTTTAAGTTTTATAGTTATTTTATATGCTATTGTATGTTTGTTGTAACTTTGTAGTATTAATATGCCTAATATATTGGGGTAAACGAATCTTATTCTTCTCGATTCTTGAAAAATCATGTTGTATTCGAGTTCGAGTTCATGCGTCTGATATGATTTTCATGTTCTGTGGTGTTCGATTCAGGTCAAAATTTTGTGTTTATGCCGGGTTTGACCCGTCAAGCTGTGCACACGACCCATTTCTAGTGATTCGCACTTGGCACCAGATTAGTTGTGGTCCTTGTGGGTTTAGTTGTTGCGTCTCCATCAGTTAACAACCACACTCACACAAGTCTCATCTAGTGCCGGTGGGTTTGGGCCTACTTGCAAAGCCCAATATATGTGGCTTAACTGGATGCCCATTGCCCACTCAAAAAATGGTGGTGACTGGTGATATGTTACAGACTCCACGTTCCTTTGTCTCCCTCCAGTCCTCCACCAATAAATAGTCAAATGTTACATCAAGCTAACATATTTTATCACTAATATTTAAGTTTCTAACCAACCTTTTTCATTTTTATTTAATAAACATACTCCGACATTAATAACATAACTGGTGATATGCCTTCGCGCTTCACTAGGGGAGTTTTTGATGCGGATTTAATGTTGGTACCAATAAAAATATCGTCACGCAAAAAAAGTTTGTGAAAACAAAAATATGAAATAAAATACTATAGACAAGTCTAGAACCCAGATCGCCTAAGAGAAAGGACAAGTCCTTACTATTAAAATTTGATGGGTGTACGAAGAAGCGTTGTTTGTAGTGGAGCAACAACGCTCTTTGGTTATTTTCCCCTAAAATGAGCCACATATCTAAACTTTTAAATCTTGAAAATCGACAAATAGAAAGTTAAAAAAAAACATTTGTTGGGTCAATGATTAAAAGCCACGTGGAAATCGGTCCAATGAATACTGGTCACAACAGTTTCTTATTAATATTAAGATAATTTTATTTTATGATCAGCATCTTGATTAACATAAAATTCCATAATTAACATGAAATAGATATTTTTAACCAAATCAATTTCATTAATATGAATTGAGATAGTTACACATTATTATCTGATAGAATTGGAGTCGATTATTTTTTACAATTTCTATTTACCTCCAACAATCCGTCATCAAATTGAAAGGAAAGTTATAAAATATACCTTTCATCTATACCACATGATCCAACCGGCTTCTATCAAGATTTTCAACACTAGAACACGTTGTTTAACTATCGCAATATCAAAGACTTAGGTATAAGCAGATATATACTTGTTACAACTATATTGTACTCTCTCACAAGTCGAGGGCACATCATATCTACGTATAATTTGTAGCTCTAATACCACAAGTTGGGAAGATCATAACAAGGAATCAACACAGACATAGAGCCAAATAAACATTACCAAAAAAATTTTAAAAAACATAAAACAAATACAACATTTTACTAGTTTATACCGTCAAGCAAGTTTTAAAAGAAGGTGAATAATAGTAGTTGGTATACAGAATGGGCTTCCCTCTCAACACCCATTCGTACCATCACCATGTCTCCATCATAATAAATTGATAATGATCTATTCTCACAATGTTCCTTTATGGTGTCAACATGAGTAGAAGTATGCTTCTCGACACTATCTAAAATGTCTCGAGCATATTGTGTTTGAGGGAGAAACATCCCCTCTTTGTTGCAAGTAGTAACACTTTTTGAAAATAACGAAGAGGGCTCAAATCGATAATCACTCATGGCAAACTTGTAGTAGAGGATTGATAAAAAGTCAGATCAACTCATTTGCATAGCCAATAAGAATAATATTAGTTATAAAAAACAAGAAAAAAGTTGTATCATAGTCATGTCGATATATAAAATAGAAAAGTCATAACAAGGTTATAAAAGCCAGTAGTACCCATGTTGGTGGTGAACCATTGGTACTATGCACTAGGTACATGTTAAGGCCATGTAAAAACTTTTAAAGTCGACATATATAATTCAGGTGACTAAAGTCCACTAACCCTATAAGTGCATGAATACCATCTTGTGAAGCGAGCCATGAAGAAATTCCATCTAGCTTATGAGTAAACCAGAAGCTAGATACTGTCGCGTAAGAATAGTGTTGATGAAGGCGCTTTGGCAACCGATCTAAATGTCCTAGCAGTGTGATAATACTTGGTCACTAATACTTTCTACTTGGTTGGCGTCGCTAACTATTTCCATTAGTGCTTTATACTAAGTTAAGGACCCACCGACATCAAGCTTGTGTTTATATTACCACATCAATATAACCACATCGACGCATAGGGGTATAAGCATCATACCCAACTAGCATGGCAACATGCCAACGTGGATCATGTAAGGCCAAGTCCGGCAGAGGTGTAGAGGAGGTGGTAACATGAATGTTAAGCTTATCGGTTGGATCGATAATATCGTTAACATCATTGTAATAACTTGTTTGATAAAAAAATAACTCGTGCTTTTTCGTTTGATAAAAAAAATTAACTCGTTTTATTTTCCTTTGATTAAAATAAATAACTCGTTTTTTTTCCAATATCTATTATGTTCAGTGACGTTGTTTATGGTTGTTACCTCTATCTAGAAAATCTTACATAATAGACAACAAACATAAATTTAGAATTATATTAAGTCGTACCATACGAAAAGCAACTCGTGTTGGTTTTTTTTATTACACAACCGTTTGTTTTGGTTATAACTGCCGACCTAACAATCCAAACAGCGTACCTTTTTTGAATATTATCCAAAAAGTCGGTTAGAAATGTCAAAATCCTTGATGTCTATTTGTTATTTTTAACACAACAAATCCTTAATTACATTGAAAAGGCGAAAAGATTGATTATGATTTATGCCAGAGAATCTAGGGTAGACTTTTGACCATGTGGGCTAACCATATTTAACCGACTCAACAATTATTATTATTATTATTTTTTTTTTTGGAAAGCAACTCAACGATTATTAGAAAATGAGGACAGTGGTCGGTCCAAGATTATTAAGCTAACGTGTGGATTAACTTAGTAGTCGTGTCTTTAATAGTTGCTAACATAGAAACACCACACAAGTTTCATCTAGATGTCGGTGGGCCTGGCCCACCTAAAAGCCCAAATAAATGGCTTAAATGAAACCCAATCAAACACTGGCACGTGGTGGTGTGGCTGTATTTTGATTTTTGTGAGTGGTCCACTTTTCATTGTCTCACATCTCCATGACCATGACCATGGTCCATGCCAATAAAGAATTGAATAATATGTTAAACTAATATATTATTACAGTATATCATATATATATATATATATTGACGTAAGTGACTTTATTAGTTTAATTGTAATCACTCTAGAACTAATGAGATGATTTTATTTTAAACTAATGAGATGATTTTATTTTATATTATCCTAATTTTATGGGATTCTAGATATTTACACTTTATGTTATTTACATTTCATGTGTAAAAAAATATTATGAAGATCTTTTTGCGATGTTGTATTCGATGTTGCATTTCTATCAACTAGGAGTAGTAATTCAGTTACTTCTAATCTTTTAAGTTGCTAATGATAGCACCTGCTACAATGTTACTACTCGTACTTGTCACTTTAATATCATCACTAATGTAATGACCAGTTGCCTTTAATAATTGGTGCCTTAAATTCCCATGTAATTTTCAAAGGTGAGGTTATTTATAAAATGTATTTTTGTTACAAAGTGTGAGAAGACACAATAAGGCTAAAAAAGTCACTAAAAAAATTATATCTTACAATCTAAAAAATACTCCCGAGTCTCTGTTCCTCTCGTCGTCCTCTTTCAAAAAATAAATAAATAAATAAATAAAATTTCATTGTGTCTTTTATGACATGATGACGTTATTGTGTCTTTCATAATGACACAATTACGTCATTGTGTTTTTTATAATGACACAATGATGTCATTGTGTATTTTATAAATGACACAATAAAAAAACGTTAATTTTTTTATTTTTTTTATTTTTTGTTTATTTTTTACTTTAGTGAGGACGGCTAGGGGAACAAAAGTTCAGAATTATTTTTTTGAAATTCGATTTAGATTATGAGATATAATTTTTTTAAGATTTTTTTTGACTCATTGTGTCTTCTCATATTTTGTAGCAAAAATACACTTTGTATTTGAAGCTCTTTCATTTTCAAATCATGCAAATCTAAAACAAGTTTCAATTTCTTTTCAATAGGTAAAATAATATTTTTTAGCTACAGAGCAGCACCTGGCTAGCCAAGGGGCTGATGCTTCATTGGAGAGGTGAAAGCGACAAGTCAAAAAGAACTAAAGAGAACATAGAAAAAGCTAAAAACAAACACCTTAGGATCAAACAGGCGTTGTTGTTTTTTTTTTCCTTCTTCTTTGTTGTAACGGTTTGTTTCTATTCAAACTACAAATTAATCTAATGCTCCAAATGGCATACCTTGATTTGCACCTTATCCAAAAGGTCGGTTAGAGAAGGTCAAAATCAATGATGTTTTAATGTTTTTAAACACAACAAACCCTTATAAAAATCGAAAAAGTGAAAAAGCTGATTGAGCCCCAAATTTCAGGTTAGACTTTGACAAGTGTTAGCTAACCATATTTTACGGAGTCAGTGGTCGGTTCAAGAAATAAGATTATTAGTTAACTTGTGGTTTACGTTAGTAGTCGTGTCTTTCATCGGTTGTTAACACTTAACACCACACAAAGATGAAAGATCATCAATATGGGCCTACATACAAAGCCCAAACATATGGCATAATTTGATTCCCACTGAAAAATGGCATGTGGGCTGTGGTTGTTGTGTTTTTAGACTCCACTTTCCTTTGTCTCACTCTCAAATCTCAATAATCTAATATATCTTTTTACTTTTTTTAGAGTATCCGCAGGTTTGACATTCATGTACGTATATACACCATCAATGCATAAATGTTTTACCTCAAGTGATCCAGGGCGTTCATGTTCTAGTTTTGATAGGTTATAGATCAAAATGTGAACCGGAAAATTTGTGATGGTTTTTGATTGTTGAAAACTGAGTTCGAATTGTTTAAATTTATAAACGAGATCGAACCCTTGAAATATATAACTGAGTAAAGTAGGCATGTTGCTAATGGTTTGGTTCCGACTTCGTTGGGCGCATTGGGCCTTAATGCAAGTTGTTCACAATAAGACATGACGTATATAAATACTTATGGTTTGTTTCACAATTTCAACATATTTTTGTAATCAACACTTTCTTTATTTTCTAAAAGTTCCTTAAATATACAATATATGTGATTATAGTTATACCTAATATTAAACATTTAAAATAAAATATATATGTATAATAATTCACTGTCCGGTCCAGTTTTATACGACTGCTATTCTGTATAAACCGTAAACCAAACTGTTTACTTCATTTTAAAATTATAATCCACAATTAATTATAATACATGTAATTATTAATAAAACTATATAATTTTGATTAATGGGTAATCAACTTGTAGTGTCAACCTATTAACCTAACTAATACAATAAACTAAATGTGTGTTACAAACAGGTTAAACCGGTTGAAACTTTTATACGTGATTTTAATCATGTTTTCAACTTGTCAACCCCTTTACGACTGTAACTTGTTAACCTTAAATGCTAACTCATTTAACTTCTTGTGAAACCATATAACATTAGTAGGTCGTCTTACATACTTGTAGCCCTGCACACATGCCAAATTACACAACCAGGTCTATCAAAATATGCTATCGAATTAAACAACTACTCTTCAAAAAATCTAACAAAATAAAAATCATATCAAGAATATCTAAAGAAAAAGCGTTATTCTTTTTTCCATTATATGCTGTTCCCTTGTACGGCGTTATTTTAGTAGTGCCACGTTATTCGAGCTATTACTAAACTTTTGACTAACACGTAATAGATAAAAAATATTCATTATCTAATTTATTACCATTGAAATATTTTTAAAAAACACACCGACAGCTGTGGCGAAGCTTCTCGTATGCCACCGAAACCTTGTTATAAATTCCCTCGATAGCAACCACCAACTTGTCTACCTTCAATTCACAACACAACTTGTTTTATTATACCCTCAATCTTTACACATTTTACAAACTAACCTTTCTTAATGGCACCTACTTTATTTGCACTCGAGCCCAATGATGCCAAATGACCACTGGTGCTAACCCTGTGCCTATGGTCACGCTACTTGGGTCCAACTTCATGGCTAGTGGTCATGCCATATTGTCCGATGTCCCGTCGAATATCACCACTTGTTTAACGCCTTCGAGTGGTTGTTTTGTCGGTTTTGAGGCGTTGGAACCGAATCATCGACATGTGGTCCCAATTGGGAAGCTTAGTGGTATTAGGTTTATGAGTATATTCCGGTTCAAGGTCTGGTGGACGACCCATTGGGTTGGGTCGAACGGTCGAGACCTTGAACACGAGACCCAGATGGTCTTGCTTGAGAGCTCTGGCTCTGGACGTCCTTATGTTTTAATTCTTCCAATTTTGGAAGGTCCTTTTCGGGCTTCTTTACAGCCCGGAAAGGACGATTTTGTGGATGTTTGTGTGGAAAGTGGGTCCACAAAAGTAACTGCCACTTCTTTTAGAGGTGTCATTTACATGCAGACGGGTTATGACCCGTATGTTTTAGTGAAAAAAGCAATGAGAGTTGTTAGAGAGCATCTTGGAACTTTTAAGCTATTGGATGAAAAAACGCCACCTGGTATTGTTGATAAGTTTGGTTGGTGCACGTGGGACGCATTTTACCTTAAGGTGCACCCTCAAGGGGTCGTCGAGGGCATCAAGGGTCTAGTCGAAGGCGGGTGCCCACCTGGGCTCGTGTTGCTTGATGACGGGTGGCAATCCATATCTCACGACGAAGATCCAATAGACTCAGAAGGCATGAACCGAACAGCTGCAGGCGAACAAATGCCCTGCAGACTTACGAACTTTGTCGAAAACTACAAGTTTCGGGACTATAAGAGCCCGAAACCAGACGCCCCTAGGAAAGGCATGGGAGCCTTTGTTAGGGACCTAAAGGAGGATTTCAAGAGCATAGAACATGTTTATGTTTGGCATGCTCTTTGTGGTTATTGGGGTGGGCTGAGGCCCAATATACCTGGGCTCCCAGAGTCGAGAAAAGTGAAGCCCATATTGTCTCCTGGGCTTCAGAAAACCATGGAAGATCTTGCTGTTGATAAAATTGTGAACAATCAAATTGGGCTGGTCCCACCGGAGAAAGTAGATCAGCTGTATGAAGGTCTACACACGCATTTGGAATCTGTTGGCGTTGACGGCGTCAAAGTTGACGTCATCCATGTACGTTTTTCCGTTACCTTATCTTTCACTTTCTGCATTTTATAACTATATCCAACTTACACTAAAATAACGTTAATTTTCAATTAAGATTATGTTTGGGTTAACCATAAGGGTGTAAACGAGCCAAATTGGCTCGCAAGCTACTCGGGATCGGTTCGAAAAAAGATCGAATCGAGCTGAGCGTAAACGAGCTCGAGCTCATATTATGACTCGTTTACTAAATAGCTCGAGCCCGAGCTTTAGATATCTAGTTCAAGCCGGCTCGCAAACCTAAACGAACTTTTAAATCTAAATTTTTATTTTCATATTTAAATATATAAAAATATATATATTACATAAATTATATTATGACATATATAATTGTGATAAAGATAATTAAATAATATATGTTATGTTATATATAGAAAGCATGATTATAAATAAATATAAAAATAATTATAAAAAATAAAAATTTAATAATTTAACAATAAACAAATCGAGCTCGAGCTTAAATATTTCTCACAAGCCGAGCTAGAGCTTTAAAAATAAAACTACAAACGAGCCAAGCTCAAGTCTAACGGGCTTGGCTCGGCTCGTTTACACCCCTAGTTAACTGGTGGTCTTCAAAACTTCATGTCAATCTAACTTTTACTCAGTTTAATTCTGTATTGGGCTCGGTTTGTGTTGCTTATTTAATGTTTATTCATGATCAGTTCGAGTTGTGTTTTGGGTCAACCAATTTGTTAGTTTGTATGTATAGAAAGTAAGTTGTTTTTGTAAGAAAATGATGAGTTGGACCCTTAATTATAGTCGATAAAAGAAGATTTTATGATAGACCCTTTGCTTCAGTCACTCAACTAAAGTAAATAATTTTACCATTTTTCGCCTCAGTTGTTAGAGATGTTATCGGAAGATTACGGTGGAAGAGTAGAGTTAGCAAAAGCATACTACAAAGCACTGACTTCCTCCGTACGGAACCATTTCAAGGGCAATGGTGTAATTGCTAGTATGGAGCATTGTAATGACTTCATGTACCTAGGCACCGAGGCCATTGCACTTGGTCGTGTTGGTACGTTTTTTACCTACTTGTACCTAATTAATAGCTATTTGAGCAAATATAAGTATTTGTACGTAATGTTAAATCAAATATAAATAAAAGAGACAGAGTGTATATTAGAGTTACATAACTGAATCACGTATCATTGTTAATACAATATAAAATAAAAGAGAGATAGAGTGTATATTAAAGTTGCATAACTGGGTTACGTATCACAGTTAATACAATATGCATATGTTATGCGATTCGAGTAGCTCTATACTTGAAGTGATTTAGTTTTAAACAACCCTATGTTAATAGCCTAAAAAATATGTTCACATAAAGTCATTATAATTTATCATATTATAGCATTAATAAATTATTAATTGTGATTTTTTTCCTAACAGGGGATGACTTTTGGTGCACCGATCCATCGGGTGACCCGAACGGTACATTTTGGTTACAAGGGTGTCATATGGCTCATTGTGCTTATAATAGTTTGTGGATGGGCAATATCATTCAACCAGACTGGGATATGTTTCAAACGACTCATCCTTGTGCCGAGTTTCACGCGGCCTCTCGAGCCATTTCCGGTGGTCCGATCTATGTTAGCGACTCCGTAGGAAAACACAACTTTGACTTGCTCAAGAGCCTTGTTTTGCCCGATGGTTCGATCTTACGTTGCCAACACTATGCCCTTCCAACCCGCGATTGTTTGTTTGAGGACCCACTCCATGATGGCAAAACCATGCTCAAAATATGGAATTTAAACAAGGTAAACATTAATAATGATTATTATCATTGTTAGTAATCCGCAGTGATCTGTTAAATTGTTTGGTCTTACAATTTTTTTCTTTTCTTTTATTAACTGATTAGTACACCGGAGTTGTTGGGGCATTCAATTGCCAAGGAGGAGGATGGTGTCGTGAATCAAGACGCATGAAATCCGCTTCTGAATACTCTCATGTTGTGACATCAACGGTTTGCCCCAATGACGTCGAGTGGCAAAACGGTAAATCCCCAATTGTTGTGGACAGTGTCCAAGCGTTTGCCCTATACATGTTCCACGAGAAGAAGTTGATCTTAGCAAAACCAACCGATAGCATAGAACTTGCACTAGAGCCATTCACCTATGAGCTCGTCACAGTGTCCCCAATCACGGTTTTGGCCCTCAAATCGGTCCAATTTGCTCCCATCGGGTTAGCGAACATGCTCAATTCTGGTGGGGCGATCCAATCGGTTGCATTCGAGTCAGATGTTGATGGGGCGTGTATGGTTCGAGTCGGGTCAAGGGCACAGGAGAAATGAGAGTTTTTGCGTCTGAAAAACCAGGTGATTGTCGCGTAAACGGGAAAAGGTTGATTTTAAGTACGAGGAGCATATGGTCATTGTTCAAGTTCCTTGGACTGCTACAAGTTTGTCAATCGTTGAGTATCTGTTTTGAAAAATGGGATTGTTTTTTTTTTTGTTGTGGAAAAATAACTTACCAAATTTTTTTATGGTTTGTGACAACATTATGATAATGTAAATATTTATTATTCATGTATTAGAGGTGAAGATGTTGTAATTGTTTGCATTGTAATATGTATTTTGATAATTTGATATTATTGGGATTTGTTTTTTTCAAATTGTAAAAAAAGGCTTAAGTTTGCAAAATATTCATGGTTATTTTTTAATACAAATACGAATTAGTCACTCTGTAGATTTAGGATTTTTTATATAGCCTTCGATCCAATCCATTTTATTTATTGTTTCTGATGAAAAATGTTTCTGGTCTAACCTGTCTGATCGGCCTATCAGTCTGATAGGAAACACTTCTTTTGATGGATAGTCATATGGGTGATGAAATGTAGAAATTTTGATGATTACAAGTATAATAGAAAACAAAATAGTAATGAATTTTGTCTTTTATTAGTATATACTAGAAATTACAAACTTGATTCATGCTAATTATTTTCCTCCAAAATTTAATAATTTTGATATCACACAAAGCGAAGAAGAAATGGGACATGAGGACTATAGATTTGTGTGTATGCCTCCTTAATGTGTTATGCGATTCGTTTGTGTGTATTATTAATGCTTATAGATTATGTGTGTACTTTTTCTTTGTTTAATTTCTTGATAACATTATATTAGATTTATATATACAACATTATACTAATACTAATAAACATTAAAGAATATAAATGTTAAAAGAAAGAACAAAAGAAAGAAGATTGCATAAGAATCTTGAAATTACAAGCCAAATATTAGGATAAAAAGGCTATAAAAAAGTTGAAGATAAAACAATGAAACGTTGACCATAAAATCATACTAGTATTTAGAGTAAATTACTATTTTTAATCTTTATGGTTTATTTAAAATAATTATTTTATTCAAAGTATTTTGAGTAAATTACTATTTTTCATCTTTATGGTTTATTTAAAATATTTATATTATTCAAAAGTTTTAAAATAACCAACGTCCAATAGTTTTAATTAAGTAATTTTTTTCATTTACTCCGTTAACTTCATCCATGGATTCTGTTAAAAATCTTCCATTGCCCCTCACATGATAGACAATTTAGTCAATTTAACTTAAAAATATATATTTTTGGTTTTCACTTCTCAGACTTTGCACCTACGATCGATTAACTTCACAACCTGCGTTCTTCTGTTGATTGGCTTCACAAGCTATGATTCCCCCACATTAATCGACTTCACAACTTACAATTCCTCTATCGATCGGCTTCACAAGCCGTGAATCCTCATAGATCGGCTTCACAGACCTGTGAATCTTCTATTGATCCTTCAAAGAGTCTGTCGTCATGGTTGTTTCGTTGTGGCACTTTTCGAAACAAGATAATGGGTTCAGTCCTTACTATGTGTTATGGTGAGTTTACATTACTATTCTTCTAAATTTTTGTTCACTGTCATGGTTGTTTTATTTCATATCTGTCTGATTTTAAAAGACAAAATGTATCTTTTTATCATGAAGACTTCTTCGATGTATTTGTTTTCTGTATTTTTATTTTATTACATTTGGTTTTATGGGTTAAAATAGTAGCAACAAACATCCAATTTAAAAAAAAAAATATTTTTTTAAGTTAAATTGACTAAAATGCCACTAATGTGACATGTGGAACTTTTAACTGAATTTATGGATGGAGTTAAAGGAGAATGAAATCTTTAGTCAATTGAAACTATTTAATTAAAATGGTTATTTTTAAATATTTAATTAAATAGTTTGGATGAACATAATTATTTTGAGCAAACTTTCGGATGAAAAATAATAAGTTACTATTAAAAACGAACTTTAACACTCATCTATTCTATATTATATCTATAAGACTATGACGAGATTCAGGACTTGGTTGGTAATGATTTTATGCCTTGCGACTTTAAATATAACTAGATGTGTTAGTTTAGCTATGATTAAGATACGGCCTCATACATACCATTCCGGTACACTCATTTTCCTTTTCAGATAAATCCGCTATGTGGGTTTTTAGTGTTATCCTATACGATATTAATATGGCTTTTGACCAGATAATATGGGCTCAGTGGCCCTGATGCAAGTTGCAACAGCTTATCGAAGCAACCATCAACCATCAAACATTGTCTACGTGTTCTTGATCAAAATCCAAACACCATTTCACCTCTCTTCCAGAGTCTTCCGATCAGATTCCCCTCTGGGTGCTTCATAATTGTTCGATCGATTTCAGTATACAGTCTGCTGATTACTTTGTTTATAGCGTGTTTGTGAATTGGGAAACCAGAATCAAATTCGATGAATACATCGCATTTATGGACAAACAGATCATGGATCTATCGAATTCTCAAAATAAAACCACCGGAGACACAGATTTCATGGATCTAAACTTCATCCTTCTCAGAGGATCACCACCGTCGTCGGCGATGGCGGCGATAATAAGGATGAGATCTTACCAAACTATGATTTCCAGCCGATCCGTCCGATCGTATCGTCGCAGATTTCCAATTTTGATACATCGCAGTTTATGGACAAAGATCATGGATCTATCGAATTCTCAAAATAAAACCACCGGAGACACAGATTTCATGGATCTAAACATTCATCCTTCTCAAGAGGATCACCACCGTGACGTCGGCGATGGCGGCGATAATAAGGATGAGATCTTACCAAACTATGATTTCCAGCCGATCCGTCCGATCGTATCGTCGCAGATTTCCAATTTTGACTCCGTTAACGTCGGTGGAACTAGGGTTTGGGCCTCGGCGGAATTCGAGCCCAATTTTGGCCTTCGAGTAAGTCGTTTACACTGAAATTTTGTTTCTGTTGATGTTTTCCCTTTTATTCTGTTTGAAATTTGTGGTTTTACTAGTATTGATCCAGAAGTTTATTAATTATAGCCTTAGATGATTTATGATTAGAATCAGCAATTAAGAGTAGCTTTTAATGTTGACGCAATAGATTATGTTATCGCTTAGTTGATACCTCGATTTGGATTAGATGTGAAATGCTCTGTCGCTGAATTTTTGTAACTTTTGCTTCTGTGGTATAAGACGAAAGAGATGATTAACGCAATTGTTTAGCATATGCTTCTGAAGTTTTCTTTGATTGGCTGTCAAGAGAGTTTATTGTACTTGTGCTTCATCATCTGGAAAAGAATATGAACCACGTACAGCATAAACTATCGATCAAACTACTAAAAAGATTACAAAAAAGCAAGAGGTTACAGTGCACGTTTTCTAGGGTGGAGGGGCACTCTCAAGTCTCACCACACCCACCACACTACATCATAAACTCACCAATCAAATTTTACCATGTCACACTACACTATACGCTCAAATTTGATGGTGACGGTGTTGCCACACCACACCACTACACCCACACACAGATAAAATGTTCACTGTGTCACGGCAAGTAGACGCCGTGAAAATGGAAAATTCCAGCGTGAAGGTGGCGGCGGTGGTACCGCTTAGTGGCTCACGATGTTGGTGCCCCTTTCACCCTTGTAAAGGAGACCATGAGTTATTGAGTTATAGCTATAGCATAATGGTTTTTTGTTTGTTTTTTTTTAATTCCTGACAAAAAAATTTCAATGCATAACGTATAATACTCTTTAAACTTTACAATAATATGCAATTTTATAAGTTTAAAGGTGATATATGTAGTTGCCTCTTGTTTTAGGGAACCACATATATCGCCTACTTGCAATATGCAATTGCCTGTAATTTTTTTAATCATGTGTCTTTGGAAACTCATGGGACATGTCACTATCATGCTAACCAACACAATTAGGCAAATTACCTGATTACTCATTACTGGTGCTGTGAAGTCATGGCAGAAACCAATGGAAGCGAGATTTGAACCAGAGAAGTCTACTAAAGGTTATAAGTTATAGCATGCTGGTTGGGAGTTACTAGACAACTACAATGTGCTTCCATTTTTTGGCCATGCTTGTTGAAAATATCTTTTTGGTAGAAATAGAGATAAACGAACATGTAGTTTAAGGGACAGAAAAACTAGTTTTGCCATGTTTGCTATGCTCAAGTTTCCCTTTTTTTTACTTTGTCTGCCATGTTTAACTTTTTTTTCGATGTACAGAACTATGGTTCTCTTGATTCTGTGGTACCGTCTAAGGTTGCTGTGGAGAAGGATCGTACTGTTCTTGATGCAACTTTGATATCAGAGATTGATAGAACAATGAAAAAACATGCTGATAATCTGATGCACGTGTTAGAAGGTGTTAGCGCGCGTCTTTCACAATTGGAAACCAGATCTAGGAACCTGGAGAGTTCTGTGGATGATTTGAGAACATCTGTTGGGAACAATCATGGAAATACTGATGGCAAATTGAGGCAGATTGAGAACATGATTAGAGAGGTAATTTTTGTCATTATTACTAGTTATGTGATTGTTTGAATAATCAATTTCAGATTGCAGATTGGAACACCTGCTTATAATTATCAAGATACTCACCAACAAGCTTATGCAGGTACAAGATGGTGTTCAAGTTGTTAAGGACAAGCAAGAAATACTTGAGGCTCAGCTACAGCTATCAAAAGTACAAATTTCCAAACCTGAGCAGCAGCCAGAACCCCAGATAGTTGGGCATATAGACTCTCTGCAGCAGCAGGCTGCAGCACCGCCTGCGCCTCTGCAGTCTCATCAGCAGCTTCCTCCTGCGGCTCTTTCTCAGGCTCCACCGGCTACTCTTCCTAACGCGCCACCACCTCCCAACCCCCAGACAAACCAATTTCCTCAGCACATCATGCCCATGCCCATCTCCCACTACCCATCGCCTCCGCCTGGTCAAACGGCAGAAGCACCACCATCTCAGCTGTACCAGCTGCCGCCACCTCAGCAACTTCAGCCGCCTATGGCATCACCACCATCACCGCGTCCACAGTATCAACCACCCACTCAGATGCTGTACTCTCAACCACCACCCCCCATGTCTCTGCAACAGTCTAATCCATCTCAAAGCCAACCTCCATCAAGCCATCTACCCGAAGAACTGGCTTATCTAGCATCCCAGAACTATCCGCCTAACGCCCGCCAACCTGGTAGAGCAGCCCCTGCACAACAGTTTCATGGGAACCCATCCCAAATGTACGAACCACCGCCATCTGGCAGGACTGGTCCAGGATTTCCTAGCCAGTACGGGTCATCACCTGGGTTCGGTGAACCTTATGGTTATGGTGGTGGTTCACAGTATGGAAGTGGGTCACCTGTAAAATCTCAGCAACATTCTCCACTGAATATGGGACCTGCTGGCGGAAGTGGTGGCTACCCTCAACTCCCTACCGCCAGGGTATTACCTCAGGCCCTTCCTACTGCTACAGCAGTTGGTGTTGGCGGTGGCGGTGGTTCTTCTAGTTCGGGTTCGGGGAACAGGGTTCCCATCGATGATGTGGTTGATAAGGTGACCAATATGGGATTCCCGCGAGACCAGGTGAGGGCGACGGTGAGGAAGTTGACCGAAAATGGTCAGGCGGTAGACTTGAACGTGGTGCTTGACAAGTTGATGACTGATGGTGTGGAGAGCCAGAACCCGAGAGCTTGGTTTGGTCGTTAACTTGCTTTTTCAAACATTGTTTCATACTTTTTATGGTTTTTTTTTGTGATTATGTACATAATCTGGACCACTCGGCATCAGAGATGTTATATGGTTTGATTTCTGACTCGTTAAATGCTCTTGATTTACTGCCTTTCTGCTTGAATGAAAACATTGCCAACTTCTGTTCATGGGTTTAGAAAATTAACAGGTTTAGGTTTTGACAAATTAGATTTGGTCTTGCAAACAAGGGTACACCCGTAGATGACCGCGCAAAACAAACAGATGTTTGGGTTTACACGGCCTCGCAAAGACGTTAGCTAAGCATGTCTGTTGGTGGGTCTTTTTGCGTCATTTCTTAAAGGATTCGAAGTTGACAAACTGCTTTGAAAAAATAATATTTTAGTTTAAAACTATTATATTATCATGCGACAAAAGTTAAATAATTTCTTTATAATACTTTTTTAGACGTTTTAAAAAGGTGCGTGTTTAGGTTCGTCAAACAGTGGGAAAAAAAGGGGGTGTCGTGTTTTATCTCATTTGTAGGGCTCGAGCCGATTACCCGACTGATTAACAGCCATTTTTTGATTATAGAAACAATAATACACAGAAAACACGGATATTATATTTTATTCAAAGTAAAACAAAGCTTAAACACAACTGAACATATAGCAAAACATTATTTCACACTCTTTCAACATCTTATAAATCCTCAAGTCCTATCACCACCTTTGCCACCTTCTTTTCTGCCTTCTTTCCCACCAACCTGACCATGAACACCGGCTTGAACCTGACCCTGCTCACCCATCTCATGAGCCGTGTGCTGAATCTTCTGACCAAATCCTTCGTTTTCTGCCCCGTATACTCTCCCACATCCTGCAACTTCCCCTTCACATACTCCATCTGATCCGGCACCGACATCGCAGACTGCCTCAGCATGTTAAACAGGTACGACAGCGAGCTCAACCCCGTCAACCCGAACGTCCCAGACGTCAAAAACCCCGTAACCGCAAGCGCGATTGTGAGAATCGCCGGGACGATCACCGGGCTGAAAATCACGAACAGCGGGGTCGCTATTGCCAGCCCGATTATCGTCCCGACGAGGCTGATGCCGGATAAGCCGAGCAGGACCCCGGTCACCGGAAGTAAGGCCACGATGGCCATAATCTTGCTGCTGGAGGGACCCTGCTGGTGCTGAGGGTAAGTGAACCTATCGCCGTGTGTTTCTTGACGATAGTGGGGTTGGGTGGTGAAGTGTTGACGCTCGTAAGCAGTGGTGGTAGCCATGGGTTTGGTTAACCGATGAGGTGAAGAGGTGGAGGATATGGTGTTAATAAAGGTGGAGTGGGTGTGCTGGTGGTGACACGTGGGTGATGACTTGTGTTTATGAGGCTTTGCATGAACTACATGTTCATTTTGTTTAGTTCTAGAGGGTTTGGGAAAGGCAAGTATTGGGTTCACTTTTTTGGTCTTTTTTATCTGATCTAAAGTTTTATAAAAGGAGCTCAATGGCGGAGGTGAAATAATTGTGAACCGGTACTGGTTTTAAACCCGAGTTGTTTGAAATCGGTAGGAAAAATAATAGAATGTTGGTTTAAAACGGTTTGAAAATAATCTATGAAGATATGTGGAAATGGCTTAAAAGGAAAAAAAGCGGGTTGATTTAGTTTGGAATATTTGAACCGATACTTTTTTCTTTTGAAAAATTAGTTTGAATCTGAACTGGTTTCTTGGTGAAGCCGGTTTTGATCATTGTTACTTAACCCGAACCGATTAGAAAAAAAAAAAGAAAAGAAATGTGCATATACTGACTTTAGTAATCTTCATTGTTTTGTTTTCTTATTTTAATTTATTTACGGTCACACGGATGACGGATATACCAAGTTGATCACAATTTCCAAATAGGAAATATGTTATATGTGGATTGTTGCTTTGGGCTAAAAGGCCCAATCGTGTTTTGGAAAGGCCGAAAGGCCATAAATAGTAACTAAGATTATTATATTGTAAGATTTAATTTCGTGGCATCATGCATATGAGAAGTTTGTATAGCTTTTTGTTTAGATGTAACTCGTCACAATTACTGAGAGTTGTAGGAAATATTTCGAGCTCGAGACAGGTATAGGATTATAGGAATAAGTGATGCAAGTGTATGATTACCTGAACACTTTATTTGAATATAATATCGTATATTAAAATAATATAATTAGGAGAAACTTAAAAATATTTAAATTATAAATATTGATAAAAGCATATTTGAGCATTTTTAATGTTCAAGATCGTTTTTTAGGTGAGTTTAAGTTTTGGTTTCAGACTTTCAGGTAATGAGTATCAGCCTCAATCTTTTAAGAGATTGATATATGATAGAGTAAAAGTTTTACGTCTTCAATTTTCGATTTGTGAATCAATAGATTTTTGAATATAAAGCAAATAAGGTAGATCCATATGTTTCATCTCCATCCTAATACTTTTCCAAATATGTTCACCAGTGGAACTAATAAGGATTGGAGTTTGACAGTCGGGGACGGATCCAACATATTTTTCTACTATACTGACTTGTTTACTTATATAATATAAGAGTACGTACTGAAGTCAAAGTAAGATTGCGGGTTTAAACAAAGAAATTGTCATATTACTAAAGAAAATAAGATCTTAATTTTCGATTTCACTTTAAGTCCCCAATAGTTAGCCATCCCCTCTTACAGATAACTAAAATACAAGGTATCCTAATATCTATATGTTATATAAATGATTTAAATGTGATAGAAAGGGCTAGAGATAATATTTACAAAAGGTAAAGAAATATACTGTGGATTCACGAGGGATGATTGTTAGAAGATGCTATTAATAAGAGTTAATTACGCAAATGGTCCCTATGGTTTATTGAAAACAACAGGTTTGGGTACTAAAGGTTTTTTGTAATACATATGGGTATTGTGTTTTCATTTATAACGAATTAAGGTATTAACACTAACATAAGTTAACTTTTTAGTTAATCTAACGGTATTTTCGTCCTTTTACCATACAAGGACTATTTGTGTCATTTGATACATAAAAAGGACTGTTTGTGTAATTATGTATATATATATATATATAGATATATATAAATGTGTGTATATACAGCCGTGTTTCCACCACCTACCACCACCACCCAGCCCCACTGCCAGCCACCACCACCCCAGCCCCCACTGCTGGCCACCCCCCAAGCCCTCATCGCCGGCCACCACCCCTCCAGCTCCCACTGCCGGCTCCCACCCCCAGCCCTCGCCACCGCCACCACCCCCTCTCACCCCCATCGTCGACTACCGCCCCTAACAGCCCTCATCATCGGCTACCACCCTGTCGTATCATCCTCACCTCCACCATCTTCTTCAGCTTTTTAAATAAACAACAAGATCATCAATGTCATCATCATCCGGCCATCACCACCATAATCGTGAATCATTATCGTCGCATCATCACCACTGTCGCACCATCCATTGTCTTTTCATCTCCATTGAAACATAAGGACCATCAACGCCATCATCATCCGCTGCTGCATACAAGCCCTAAAATCAAGAACCCCCAATTAGGTAAAGCTTGATTTAGGTTTTAGTGTTTTGAGAAAAAGACAAGGGGACCGATGGAGTGTTTGGTATTGATTATGGTGGTGCCGTTGGATGGTATGGTGGGAAAGAATGTTTGTGTTGGTGGCCGATGGTGATGGCAAGATAGGCGGCAGTTATGGATTTAATGCTAGTAGTTTGAAATGAGAGTGGGAGGGAGACGACAATGGGCGGGTTGGGAGTTTTTGTTATGGGTAGTGGTCGTGGTCGGCAACGATGGTGGCTAATAACAGTGGTGGATTCAATCTTGTGGCGGTGGCTGATTATGAAAAAGACGGGGGTGGGGGCGACGGGGATGGTCGCCGGGGGTGTGGGCGGCGGGGATGGTCGCCGACAGTGAGGGCTTGGGGGAGTGGCCGGCAGTGGGGGCTGGGGTGGTGGTGGCCAGTAGTGGGGGCTGGGTGGTGGTGGCAGGTGGTGGAAACACGACTGTATATATACACATATTTATATTTATCTATGTATATACATAATTACACAAACAGTCCTTTTTATGTATTAAATGACACAAATAGTCTTTGTATGGTAAAATGACAAAAATACCCTTAGATTTAACTGAAAAGTTAACGTCTGTTAGTGTTAATACCTTAATTCGTTACAAATTGAAAGCACAATATCCATATATGTTACAAAAAAACCCTTAGTACCCAAATCTGTTATTTTCAATAAACTACAGGGACCATTTGCGTAATACAAGGTATCCTAATATCCATATGTTATATAAATGATCTAAATTTGATAGAAAGGGCTAGAGATAATATTTACAAAAGGTAAATAAATATACTGTGGATTCACGAGGGATGATTGTTAGAAGATGCTATTAATAATGGTCTTTTTCTGTGCAAGATGGTGGTATTGCACACAAAAGAGTTTTGGATGTTTTGTGTCAGAAATTAGAAATATAATCGATTCATAAACATTTATAATGGAGATAGAAAATGGTTTAGGTAAGATTAGTAAATATTAATTTTGTAAAATGAGTCATTAAAAAAAATTGGATTGTTTGAAACTGATAAAGTAAAAAAGCAATAATATTAAATACTAAGAGACTTATTGTAAACAACAAGCGTAGAGGAAAAACTGATTAATTTTATTGATTTCACATATTGAATACATACATCATATATAAATAATACAATGTTAACCTAGGCTCATATGTATTGGGTTGGACCCAAAATGTTTGTAAAAATGTTTGTACTTATAACATTTTTCCTCAGAGGTTTTATATTATATACTATTAATATTATTCTACTAGATTAGTAGATAATATAAACTGATACTACAGGATCAATTATGTTCTTGTCTTGTTAAAACCTTACTGATTAATCTCGGGATCAATTATTTTGATGTCTCGTTAAAACTTTACTATTTAAACTCAGTGAAACAAAACTTAGTTAAGAAAATTTGTACAACATGTATAATACTACTACTCAATTTAACATACATGTTTCATACGTGGAGTCCGTTTTTCATTCACATCGGCTTGCTTGATACTCGATCCAGTCTTATTTAATTTGGGCGAGTCATGTTGTGTTGTCTACATATAATGTAGTTGAACTTCTTTGATTGAACTCTTTGCGGGTCCAATAGATATACTGGATGACCAAAACCACCTAGCTGAGACTTCATTTTTTTATTGTATGACAACTACATGTCTCGAGTCCTGCAAAAAGTCAACATATTCTTTGATACGCTTGTGAAGGTGTCTCGTTAAAAATCTTTGTAGTACAAAACCATAGTTAAGAAAAAGAGTACAACACATATCATATATAACAACGTATTTCAGGATGATGTTAAATCAACACTTCGGGACCTATACAATAAACTAATTCGGGTAAGGGTGTAAACAGGGGATCGTTAAATATTGGATATCTGGTCGCTCCATGCTTCTAATGAATTGTGCTTAAATAATTTTCTAATTACATGTATATATACTTTATAACATATAATAAAATTAGCTCAAGCAGTCTTAACTCTTAAACAAGTTTATATCGAGTTTATATCTTATTTTATATACGAAATTTTTTATTATTGTTTACTACTAGGGGCGGCCCCCCAGGGCCTGATCTTTTCAGGGCCCAAAATTTTTAATCTTTTTTAATATATATTTATTTTAAAAAGTATATATAAATTATTAATAAACCAACTAACAAAACCAATAACATGTTGATTAGTTTAGCCAATTAACCTTATCTTAGAATCTATTAATATTTTAAAAAGTTTAGCACAATACTATCTATCCAATGTAAACCCAATTTAATATATTAATACCTTAATGTTAAAAAAAAAAAAGAAAAACCTCATTCAAATGATGTATTGGAGAGCATAAATAATAAAAATTTGATTGAGAATTTTGCTTCAAAAACGTTAGGAGAGCCTCTCGATTCATGTAAGTAAGTAAATCAGATCATATTGCCATAATACTTTAATTTTGTTTATTGTTATAACAATTATTATCGTATTATAGATTTTTATATACAAGTTGTTTTGGTTAGACTTTTTTATATGTCATGTTATAGGGACTCAAATTTTATTTTTGCCCGGGTCTCTTGAAAGTTCTCGAGGCTGGCCCTGTTTACTACAATAGATTACATTATATTTTTCCTAGAACTAAAAAAATGAATCTAATTCGCTAAGACAATATTATATAACCTAATAATTCTGATAGTTATAAGAAATTGTTTTCCAGAACTTAGATTCCCTAAAACAATGTATGAACTACTGACTATTGTGTGTCACAATCTAATTTGTTTTTTTGTCGGACGAATTGAAATTTGCACATAGCATTCTTTTGATCAGTCACTTCACCACTACAAAATGTCTACTTTTGATGTTTTTCCGGTTAGTTGGTGGTCGGGATCAAAGTTTTTCATGTGGACGTCAAAAAATTTGTATAAACAATCCATTAAAGGAATCTACTGAAAACATTTTGGAGTGTCAAATTATACGATGAAACAAACATTATATACATCTAATAACAGGGAAAAAGATTACGGGTTCAAATATGGTTGAAGGAACTCTATCCACTTCTACCCATAGTTGAGACTTTATTAGGATCACATATATATCCTAGAGAATATGGATTGCTATCGAGTATGGGTCGCTCATGTGTGTATATATGTCATCCATTACAAAGCTAACAACTTACACCGACGGTTTAACCCGTTGGGAATCCATAGGTGATGTTCTATTGAAAGTCAAGACGCAATCAATGTGATTGCTAAAAGATTACCGAAAGATCATTGGCGGAAAGATAAAGCAATGGATTACCAATTGTCATGTTACCTGATTATCATAAACCATCAGAATTATCTTTTTAGTTATCATTTTCAAGGACATTTTCATTTTAATGATAAGGTCAAGGGTTGTAATCTAACAGCCCCTAACTTCATTTAGGCGCCTCATAGGCTCATAGTTACAACATTTCTCTCTTTCACTTCACCTCACATTAAGTAAGTTTCTTAAGAGTTTTACACTACCCTTAACTCTAGTGTTTCAAAGAAGGATTGCACCAGCCGGTTGGACCAGTTGGATAGGAAACTAGTCCATTTGTGTGTATTTGAACTGTTTCTATTTGTAACGTCTGGTTATGTAGTCGGACTGTTGAACCAGTTGAACCACACTGGGCGGTCGGCTGGATCTCAAAAAAATTTCATAAATTTTTTTCAAAACTCAATTTTTAATTAATTTAGTAATTTATCATCCATATTTTATAATATAATTATCTTTAATATACGATGTCATCCTGTTCGACTAGTTCATCCAGTGAACCATTAAGACGATTGTTTTGTTATTAGATCTGGTTTTAAAAACACTGCTTAACTCCACCTCAGCACCTTATTTTCTTTTAATATTAAATATTATTCTATTTAATATGTTATTTTAATTTAGAAAAACAAGAATAAAAACGACTAGAATTTATACTATATATGCTAAAAAAATATTAGACATAAAAAGACAATGATATTCCACTAAAAACCATAACAATTAAAGTGAAAGAAGAATCAAATTCACTACTACAAAGCTGCTAATAGATAACATGCAAAAGATGGCGTGCGAAAAAAGATGACGTGCATTTTTACGTGTCATAAAAATTATGTCGTCTTTTGCAAAATTTGTAGAAAAAATAATACGTATTTTTGTGTGTCATCTTTTTCCGTTATTGTTTAAAACATGCGCTCAACTTAATTTTCAATTCTCCTGCTTGTAACATATTAACCCTAAACCCCTTCATTCTCCTCACCTTTCACCACTCCAAATCAGAGACCACCACCACCTCCATTCTGCGGTTGAGGAGGCGGAAGAGAAGGTCGCACTACTCGAAAAATTAGTTATTGCTACCAAAATTTGCAATTCTCCTCTCCACCATCACCGTCGATGATCAGCAGCATCATCGTTCAATTCTAGTGATTTAGTTCCCTAATGGATGTTTAATTGTTTATTATCTCCATTCGATTATGTGCTGTAAGTCCCTTCCGTTATTATCCCCATTCGATTTCTATGATGTAAGTTACCAATCGATGTTTATGATGTAAGTTCTATTACTTTGATGTTAGATGATGAATTGTTGATCTAACCTTATTAGGTCAAAATTATATAATAAGAGTACTAAATCCTTCATGATTTGATGGTTTTAGAAGGGGAATTTGACATCTTTGGAGGGTTTAGGGTTTGAGATTGCTGATAATGTGGTTATCTTGTTTGTGTTTATATTGAAGAACTTAAAGAAGTAATGTATTTCGAAGGTTAGTATATAGTAACCTCTTTATTAGTTTTGAAGGTTGGTAATATGTTTGAACCAATCTCTTTTAAAGGCAATTTGTTTCAAAATTTGAAGAACAAGGTGAGTTTTTTTTCTTAAAACAGAAATGATCAGATTGATGAAGTGGAAAACAGCTCAGATTAAAACTTGAATACACACTGTTTCACTTTGTTACTAATACTTCAATACTTAGTTGTTAAATTTGATTATTTGGATACCTGGTTGTTGCAAACTATTTGTTTATATTTGAGTTTAGTTATTTATGATTAAATCATATATGATTTGTTGTTCTGTAGGCGATTAATATTTGTATAGCAAATGCCTTGAACGACATAGAGGAATGTGATACGCTTAAAATTATACATGTTAATATTGCATATTGTCCTCTGTTTTGAATGCTTTTTTTGTTACAAATGCATTTGCAGTGACATTTAATCGTGTTTTATATGAATTTTGTAGGTTTGGATGGTAATTTAGTGATTTTATTGGAAAAACTCAAGAATTAGGTGAAATTGTTGAAGTTTGGCTTATGACATGGCCATGTCGAATTCTGACATGGTCATATCAGAATGTTCAAGAATTACAAGTCTGATGGATGACACGGCTATGTCACTTTACGACACGGCCATGTTTGGTATAGATATCACTTGATAACCTAAATTGAGTCTCCTTTCCTAAATACAACTTTGGGGGTTAAAAACCCTAGTTCTATACAGCCCCTAAAAACCATTTTGAGCAAGTATTAAAGGAAGAAAAGTCAAGATTGAAGATCAAGCACACCAAAGAAGAATCTAACAATATACAACCCATCTAGCTTGATTTGGATTGATAATTTCTTCATCTAACCATGTATCTTTTTGATTATTCAAGTTTTTTTGGTATTTTTGTAGTTAGCATGAGCTAAAACTCTTGATTCACTTAGATCAGATGAATCCTAACTAACTTTGATGATGTACATGTGATTTTTGATGATGATTATGTTGATGACTTTAACATGGTCTTGAATCTTCTTCAATGATTATGTGTGTTTGTTTGACTTGATTATATGTTCAATCTCGTGGGTATCTTGACCATATCATGTTAGAAAACCGTATGTGTTAGGGTATTTATTCATGAATATGTATATGTATGTGTGTGTATTATTGGCATTTGACTAGGAATGGTGGATGGGTATTGAAACATGTATGATTGTTATTCAAATGTGCATCCTTATGTATATGCTTGTAAAGACCATTACATTTGTTGTGGATTCCTCATATCATTGTGTATATGTGATTATGGTTTACTAGCGTAAAGTTGTGGTTCATATATTCGTGGTATGATATTCACAAGTTAGAGGACTTTATTATTTTGTTTACATTACGTGTTTCGAGGTGGTTGGTATGTGTTTATCGTATTAGCTTTCCAAAGAATTATGGGACTAAATAACCTTAACAAGAGTTTAGTCCATATTTATATTCAACATAATTGTATCATTGGTTCTTCATAAAATGACTCTAGGTGGTTACTATGTTAACATCGTTTTAACTTTCCAAAGAGTCATATGATTAGGTAGCCTTGACAGGAGTCTAGTCTATTTCCGTGTTACACGTGTATAGAATGATCTTATCATGAATTTGTGTATGTTATTATTGTTTGGCTAGGTGGATTCAAAGTCTAAGTGAATATTCCCTTTGCTTGATTATATTTCTTGATTTCTATCCATATTTATCTATTTATGTTTATTTTAGTTTAAAATAAAAAATACCAAATCATCTATCTTTTCCGGCTAAATAATAACAAAGGTTTACTATTAGTAGCTACCACGTCCTTGGATCGATACTTGGTTCTTGCTTAAACTGCTACATATACGATATACACTTGCCTATTTGTGTGTGGTTTAATTTTAAGGTAAAAATCATTTCTATAAATTTCAAACCAAGTGTTGTGAAAATCATAAAAAATATATATATATCCACACACATCAGAATGTGAATACTTTAAGGATAGTTGTTCAAAGTGTTTATATTTTGTTGAAAAATCATTATCTATGATTGAGAATTCTTTGCCAAATGGTTTGTTATCTTTGTCTATCCATCGAATATGCAACATATTTAGCTTTGAGCTTATAATTTAAGCTTTGCTTGATGTCATGGTACTAATTGATTATTATTTCATTTATTTTGTAGCACAAAACAGTTTTTTTCCAACCACCTTTTAAAGAAATTAATTCACTTAACATGGTGTTTGTAAGAGTCACTTGCAAATCCAGTTATACTAATAGTTTTGTTATTGTTGTTAATTGTTTTTGGATTTGCTGATGCGTTGAGAGATCTAGAAGTCTGGGTAATGAATGTAGGGTCAACCATTTGATTCGTTAGAAACATGACCAGTTATATACCAAAGTGGACTGTTTGGGATATATCATAAGTGGTGTGAATCATTCAGCACTTACCCAAGAACATATGATCTTCTACATGTTGATCATTGATGTGCTTTAAATTATACATAAAATTCCTATCAAAAGCACATCAATTATTCTTTAATATCTCCCTTAAAATGATGATTATGTACTTAAAATTGTTAAATTATGTTTTCAGGTGTTAAAAAGGGCAAGATAGACAAAAGAAGCATATTTGATAAGAAATTAAAGAAATTCGAGCTTTGGAGTCCAAGCATGGGGCCGTGCCTCATTAAGCACCCCATGACTTGCCTGAAACACACCTCTGTGCTTAAATTGGCACACCCTCGTGTTTAGACATCTGACAGGACAAAAAGTATTGTCCCCCAAAAGTTGTCACGGGGCCGTGCCCCATGAGTCACGGGGCCATGCCCCACCCCAAACGCGGGGCCGTGCCTGACACCTTCTGCACGTACGACCCGACCAAATTTCATAAGCATTGTACTAGCACGGGGTCGTGCCTTTTAGGCATGGGGCCATGCTTAAACACTCCAGAAAGCCTATAAATAGAGGCTTAAGTTCATCATTTGGGGAAGCTTTTGGTGGGAGAGTTACTCTACTAAATTCTCTCGGGAATCAAGACTTGAAGATCATTTGGAGGCTCGGGAGGTGCATACAACACTTGGAAGAAGCTCGGGATCATCCAAACATCATCCATTATGGATCATCGTTTTGATTGTTCCATTTCACCGATGATTCCGTATCTATCTTCTATGTTACTTGTTGTTATGTGCAAGCTCATTATGAGCTAAACTCTTATTATCATCCTAATTGGATGAAACTTATGTAATTTGTGATGAACTAAAGGTGTGATTTATATTATGTTAATGTTATGGTAATCTTGGGAAAACTTTTGATGGGTAGCATATATATTTGAATGGGAAGTTATAAACTTATGATTTGTAATTGTAAATGTCATACAAGGTTGAAAAACGTATGAACTAACTTTTATTCGCGAAACCGGTCTTCATAATAAAGACATGGATAATGAACTAGAAATGGTTATTAGAAATCATATCACCTTAACTTTCTGATCATTTACAGATTCCCTTTTATTAGTCTGAGAAATCTACAGTAACTGTTATGGTTTTCTAAAATTAATGGTATGTTAGAAAGGAACCTGATCAAAACTCTTTTTAACATTAATTTATGCTTTTAGAAATCATATGTCAAAAGGTCACAGGAGATTTATCTACATTACTAGTGGCTTTGATTTATTCAGTAATCATCTTGATGAGGTCCTAGTCACTACGGAGCGGATAGACTAGAAATCGCGCCAGCTCACATTTATAAACATTAACATAATTACTTTAATCAATATCTTTAATCACACTACCAATTCCATAGTTACATAAGTGTAATCTAATTAGGATGATAGTCGTTATCCCCTGGTTTTAAATCCAAAAGTTTCAATCTTATTTTTACTTTATTTTAATTATTGTTTCAAACCCTAAAATCTTAATTACATCAATGCAATTTATCATTTTCTCAAAACAAAAATCTAATCCGATAGTCAATCACTAAGGTTGTTGAGTAGGCTCGGTGTGTCCACGGATTGATACTCGGTTCTTACCATCACTATATTACCACACGATAGGTAAACTTGCCTTTTGTGTGTGTAGTTTAGTATTAGTAATAACCATCTAAAATTGAATCTGTGCGAAAAACCTTTATCAAAATATATATACTTTTCACACGCATCAAGTTTTTAGCGTCGTTGCCGGGGACACATGGCAGTTTTGAAAGACAATCTAAATTTTTGACTATCTTGTCTATATCCTGTTTATATATTTTTGTTCAAATTTATTTTATTTTTGTTAGTTAGTTAGTTTAGTTACATTTTCCTGATTCATTCTAAGCCATAGTAAGTTTATGATTCCTTAAGTTAGTGTATGTCCGACTCGTCTAGTCCTGAACTTGTTTCACCTCTTTCGGAACCCGAACAACTTTTCCGTCAAAGGTTACGTGAAAGACCTCGACAAACAACAACGATTATCGAAGAAGACGTTTTGGAAGGTACACCATCCTAAGCAGACATGGCTAACTAAGACGAGGAAATGAAGATGACGCACTATGCCACACCATCAATCGATGGTTACGAGTCTAATGTTGTCCAACCAACAGTAGCGGCCAACAATTTTAAAATTAAGTCTACCATTATCCAACTTGTAGAAAACTCTGTTCAGTTCCACGGATTGCAAGATGAAGATCCTAACACTCACATCTCACGATTCCTTCGTATTTGTGCAACTTTCAAAATCAACAACTGTTCAGACGACGCCATTAGACTAAGTGCAGGATCGGTTTTGACACTTATCACAAGTTTTCTCTCATGAACTCATTGGATATCACTCGAGTGATGAAGCAGAATCTCTAACTAAGTTGATGAACACAAGAATGGTTTTCAAGATACTTGTATATATTACTTCTCAACTCAGTGTTACAAGACTCTTACAAGCATGGTATTTTGAGTTACAATGAGAAACTATATATACTACTATCTACAGCCGGTTATACTTGGAAAACCAGCTGGAATTTACAACTAGACAAATACTAAATTGTAGAAGTAAAGTATCTAAGATAAAATAATATCCTAGATAAAGTAGTCATGACAGGTCCATCACTTACCTTTTGTCACCAACTAACAATGATATTTGTACTAAGTTGAAAATATAAACAGTGGATTAAAGTATGGTCAACTACATGGCCATGGGAAAATGCCATGCAGTGTCTCAGAGTCTGTCAGACAGACCATACTTATGTCCACTGGTTCATAGTTGATTCTTCCGAAGCTAAATGGATTCGGAAGAATAAGTTCTTCCGTGGCCATTTATACTTCAGAAGAAATAACTTCTTCCTAGTCTTCTACAGGTCTTAATGACTTTATTCTTCGGAAAACTTTGTCTTGAATCTTCTAAGTGTGAATGCTTCGGAAGGAGAACTGCTTGGTCTCGGAAGACTTTGTTCTATCCTTCAGATGATCTTCATATACTTTGGAAGGAAAACTACTTAGTCTCAGAAGACTTAGTTTTTCTCCGGAAGCTCTTCAGATAATGCTTCAGAAGATCTTTGACATAGCTACGGAAGAGTAGTTTTGACTTCGGAAGACTTCTACAACTTGTACACAAAATTGTTCTAAGTGTTGTTTTGGTTGCACCAGCCTCATATGATCCAACACTAAGACTTTTCTATTTTCACTTCGAGGCTGAGCCATTGATTGGCTCGATTCGCTTCCACCTGGTTCCATCACTACATGGGCGGAAATGGCTGAACAATTCCTTTTGAAATACTTTCCACCCGATCGCACTGCCAAACTGAGAAGCAGCATCACAAGCTTCCGCCAAGACGATGATGAATCCTTACACGTAGCATGGGAGAGATACAAAGGTCTCCTTCAGAGATGCCCACATCACGGACTTGATCTGTGGCTGCAGTGTCAAACCTTTTACTATGTAATTAGCGGAGCACACAAACAAGCTGTGGATCAAAGTGCGGGAGGAGATTTCGGAAGTGTCACGCCAACCGAGGCATACCAAGCCCTAGAAAGAGCACCTAAGAAGAGCTTTGCTTATAATCCTTTAAGAAACAAACCTAGTTCTAAAGGCATTCATCAAGTAGACTCTGAAACACTAATTGCAGCCCAGTTAGAAGCCCTAACCAAACGATTCAAACAATTGCAAGCCGAACTGAAGAAAACCCCAACACGATGCAACACATGCAGAAATTCACACAAGACCAACGAATGCCCACAAGGCATTATGATGGTTGAAGATGTTGATTACATAGGAGGCCGAAACAACTCATATAACAAAAACTCAAATTGGAGGAACAACTCGAATTACAGAGAAGTTGGTAACAACAAATCATCATCTGGATTCACCTGAAGGACACCTTACCAACAATAGAAACCACCATATGAAGGTTCAAGCAGTCAATGGAAGACTTATTGCAGCAATTATTGATAACTACACAAGCCACAGATGAATACATCCAGAAATCTGATCAAAGAAATAAGGAGAGGTTCCAAAGAAACGAGGCTGACATCAAAAGCAACAAAGCATCATTGCAAACCATTGAACACCAAGTAGGTCAAATAGCATAACAACTATCTGAAAGACCCCAAGGTGTTTTGCCTAGCAACACCATGACAAACCCTAATGCTCAAGTGAAAGCCATCACCTCAAGGAGTGGCAAAACCACCAAGGTGATGCACCTGCATTACAACCGATCCTTGAAGAAACAGAAACAAAAACTGCAAGTAATGAAAGTGATAAGCAAAAGCAACCTGTTGCTACTGAAGAACCAACCAAGAAATACGTACCACCTCCACCTTATGTTCCACCACCTCCATATCCAGGTCGTTTGAGACAACAACGAATGAAGGCACAATATGGCAAATTCCTAGGGTTGTTCAGGCAACTCCACATCAATCTGCCCTTGGTGGAAGCCTTGGCCCAAATGCCAAATTATACTAAGTTTTAAAGGGTGTGTTGTCAAACAAAAAGAAACTGGAAGAGTTATCACACATATTTTTAAATGAGGAATGCTATGCAATTCTTCAAAACAAACTACCTCAAAAGATGACTGATCCAGGAAGCTTCACCATACCTTGCCTAATAGGAAGTCTTTCTGTTAGTAATGCGTTAGCTGATTTAGGTGCTAGCATTAACCTTATGCCTTATGCGGTTTTTGAAAAGTTAAACTTAGTTGAACCTAGACCTACCCGTATGAGCATCCAGTTAGCTAACCGTTCTGTTAAATATCCGAGGGGCATCGTTGAAAACCTTTTAGTTACTATCGATAAATTTGTATTTCCCATTGATTTTATGATCCTTGACATCGATGAGGATAAGAATGTTCCTCTTATCCTTGGTCGACCTTTCTTAGCAACTGCTCGAGTTGTCATTGATGTTTGCATCGGGAAACTTACACTTCGAGTGGATGAGGAGGAAGTGATATTTTACATAGGACAATCCATGAAACATCCTCAACATCATGATGACTCACTCTATTACATTGATGTTTACGAATCGATCATAAGCTGTCATTTAAGGGAATCTCTTGAATATGAAGCTTGCAACACTCAATTAATAGATGTCCAAACCTCCGAACCCATCTATGAGAATCAAATCATTTCAGAACTAGAAATTGATGAAACATTATCTTATCAAGAAGCATTTGAGATCATTGAACAAGTACTAGAACCTAAAGCCAAACCTTCTATCGAAGATCCTCCGGTTTTAGAGCTCAAGGAACTTCCATCTCATCTTGAATAAGCCTTTTTTGAAAACACATCTCAACTTCCTGTAATAATCTCATCTGCCTTATCAAATGATGAGAAGAACAAGTTGCTCAATGTGCTTAAGGCATATAAACGAGCAATTGCATGGAAAATCATGGACATCAAGGGAATCAATCCATCCTTTTGCACTCATAATATACTGATGGAGGAGAACTTCAAATCCATCATTCAACCTTAAAGACTTTTAAATCCAAGCATGCAAGAGGTTGTGAAAAAAGAAGTAATCAAACTGCTAGATGCCGGTTTGATTTACCCTATTTCTAATTCGCCTTGGGTCAGTCCCGTCCATGCTGTTCCAAAGAAAGGAGAAATGTCTGTTGTAACTAACGAGAAGAATGAGCTTATTCTAACTCGTACGGTTACAGGATGGAGAGTTTGCATCGACTATCGCAATTTCAATGATGCCACAAGGAAAGATCACTTCCCTCTGCCTTTCATCGACCAAATGCTTGAGAGATTAGCTGAAAAAATGTTCTATTGTTTCCTTGATGGTTTCTCAGGATATTTCCAAATTCCTATTGCTCCTGAAGATCAAGAAAAAACAACATTCACCTGTCCATATGGCACATTTGCTTATCGGCGAATGCCTTTTCGATTGTGTAATGCCCCTGCTACATTTCAAAGATGCATGGTAGCAATCTTTCACGACATGATCGAAAATTCAATGGAAGTTTTCATGGATGACTTCTCCATCTTTAGGAACTCATTTGAACAATGTCTTGAAAATCTAGAAAAGATGTTAGTTAGATGTGAAGATTCTAACCTTGTTTTAAATTGGGAAAAGTGCCACTTCATGGTTACTGAAGGAATAGTGTTAGGACATAAAATCTCTT
Source organism: Flaveria sonorensis (assembly GCA_025506505.1). NCBI lineage: Eukaryota > Viridiplantae > Streptophyta > Magnoliopsida > Asterales > Asteraceae > Flaveria > Flaveria sonorensis. The sequence continues at coordinate 63,866,397 of CM046437.1, forward strand.
GAGTATGGCTTGAGGTCGATCAAGCCAAAGTCGACACTATTTCCAAACTTCCACATCCCACAACCGTGAAAGAAATCAGAAGCTTCCTAGGTCATGCAAGATTCTATCGTCATTTCATCAAAGATTTCTCAAAAATTGCACGACCAATGACTCAAATTCTTGACAAAGACACACAATTCGTATTTTCAGACGAATGCATTAGTGCATTCAATTTGTTTAGGAGAGACTGGTAACAGCTCCGATCATGGTTTCCCCTGATTGGACGCTACCATTTGAACTCATGTGTGATGCAAGCGATTTCGCGGTAGGAGTCGTGTTAGGCCAACGGAAAGACAAGCAATTCCACCCAATTCACTATGCGAGCAAAACCCTAAACGATGCACAAGAAAACTACACCACCACCGAGAAAGAGCTTCTTGTCGTAGTTTTCGCATTTGACAAATTCCGCTCGTATCTAATCCTTTCAAAAACAATCGTTTACACCGATCATGCAGCCCTTCATTATCTATTCAATAAACAAGATGCAAATCCAAGACTAATTCGTTGGATACTTCTGCTTCAAGAATTCGACATTGAAATTCGCGATAAGAAAGGAGCAGAAAATATGGTGGCAGATCATCTCTCGTGTCTTGAAGATTCAAGACATTCACAAACTGGGGAATCCAAAATAAACGATAATTTTCCTCACGAGTTCCTTATGCGCGTCCAATCCTCAATCGATGAACATCCTTGGTTTGTCGATTTTACGAATTACTTGGCAAGTGGAATCCTTCTCAAAGGAATGACTTATTAGCAAAAGAAGAAATTCTTTGCTGACATTAAGCATTACTATTAGGAAGATCCATATCTATTCAGAATTGGTGCAGACCAACTGATCCGAAGATGCTTGTACGGAAGTGAAGCGGAACAAATTCTAAGGCACTATCTTGAAGGACCCACATGAGGACACCATGGAGCAACCCTAACAGCCAAGAAAGTCTTTGACTCTGGATTTTATTGGCCTACCATCTTCAAGGATGCTCACAACATGGTACGCACATGTGATGCATGTCAAAGAGCAACCACTATCTCAACACGGGATGAGATGCCTTAGAGACATTCAAGTATGCGAGGTATTTGATATATGGGGTATTGATTTCATGGGGCCATTCCCGGTGTCCTTTGGCAATCGTTACATCTTGGTAGCAGTCAATTATGTCTCAAAATGGGCCGAAGCTCAAGCCCTACCTACCAATGATGCAAGAAATGTTGTCAGATTCCTTAAGAAATTATTCTCTCATTTCGGTGTCCCCAAGGCTTTAATTAGTGACCGAGGAACGCATTTCTGTAACAACCAGCTCGAAAGAGCAATGGCTCGTTATGGAGTACACCATCGCTTTACAACTGCTTATCATCCACAAGCGAATGGACAAGCTGAAGTCACTAACCGAGGCATCAAACGGATCCTCGAGAAAACCAAAGGTCAAAATCACAAGGATTGGTCTACCAAGCTAGATGATGCATTATGGGCTTTTAGGACAGCCTATAAGACTCTCATTGGCACCACACCGTTCAAATTAGTTTAAGGGAAGTCGTGTCATCTACCTGTGGAATTGGAACACAAAGCCTATTGGGCACTTAAAACAACAAACCTAGACCAAAAAATTGCAGGAAAAAATCAATTTCTACAAATCCACGAACCGGAAGAACTGAGAGAACATGCATACGAAAATGCTAGGGTTTACAAGAAAAAGACAAGGAAATTCCACGACTCTCAATTAAAGAACACTAGACGATTTCATGTGGGAAAACGTGTCTTACTGTATAACTCTCATTTACGTCTGTTTCCTGGAAAGCTTAAGTCACGTTGGTCCGGACCTTATACGATTAAAAACATTTTTTCAAACGGTGCCATTAAAATCAACAACCACGACGGTTTAAGTTTCAAGGTAAATGGTCATCTTTTGAAACCATATACCGATGGACCAACTAATACTAAGTGTGGGGAAGGGTCGTGCCAAAGACCCGAAACTTAAACGCGGCACCTGTACATAGATTTTTCTTTGATTTTTAACTTTTTCTAGGACCTCACAAGCATAAACACAGGGCCGTGCTCCATGAAGCACGCCCCCGTGTCTCTGACAAAATTTTTCCATGATCTCCGCTGATGACTCTAGAACGTTGCAGGTCGAATTTAAGACGAATTCTGACAAACACGGGGTCGTGCCTGCCAAGCATGCCCCTGTGATCAACTTCCCTAACCTCCATATAAATACCACACTTTTTCCAAGCTTTCATCACATCCATTCCTGCTAAAAAACGTCAAAAAATGAAAGAATCAAGTCACGGAAGTTCAGGCTGTAATCCTGCGAAGAAACCGCATTCTGAAACGCGAGAGCCAACAAAGCAAGAATACTTCTTCAAGTTACATGAACTAATCAATCAATTGACTAAGATGAACCTCATCGCATCCCAACGCCTAGCTGAACTCATCCAAAAAGTTCAAGAAATGGGCGAGTAACTCGTTTCCGTCAACCGTCAGCTTGCGGAATTAAGTAACCACACTTCATACTATTCCATCCCTAACCTTCCACACAAAATGTGTGGAGGCTTCGTTTAGAAGTATTTCGCGATGTGTTATGTGCACGGATGCGCGATAAGGAGTCTAGTTTTGCAGTTTTAGACTCTCGGGTTTTAACGTATTTTGTAACCGTAGGACCTTAGGAAATGTAATTGTCATTTGGCTTGTTTTAAATTAACTCTAGGACTATTTTTGTAACTTTTCTGGTGATTTGGGAGTGATAAAACTTAACCGGGTAAATTACGTAACGCGTAATACAGAAAAACGGAACAACAAAAAACTAAAACCGGGCGATAAAGGGGAGGCACGCCCCCGTGACCGACATACCATGACACCATCTGACTTGTTTTAGCAATTTGTCTTGTTCCCCAGCAATTCCACATGTTAAAAACCAAAGGCATGCCAGTTATTAGGGGTGAGCATGGTCGGTTTGGTTCGGTTTTAGCCTAAAACCAAAACCAAAAACTGATATTTTGGTTTCTAGGTTTTTAAAACCATTAGGTTTCGGTTTTTTCGGTTTTTGGATTTCGGTTTTCACTTCGGTTTCGGTTTGGTTTCGGTTTTTTCGGTTTTGCTTTTTGGGCTTAAGTTTTTTTCTAAAATAATTAGTCTAAAGTATTTAATTTAAGCTATAAGTTTTGGGTTTATATTATTTGTTGATCTTTAAACATAATCTTTATATTTTTATAAATTACTTAACACTATAATTAATTGTAATTTATGAAATACAATAACAAAAAAATCAATAAAACACATTAATCTACCAAACAAAAAAGTTTAAATATTATTCTTGAAATGTAAATATTCAATCTATTCTAGATAGGATAAGTTAAATAAGTAATTTATAGGCTAGTCATGTTTAATAGTTTATGAATACACCTCTAAATTTACAAGTTCGGTTTTATGGTTTCGGTTCGGTTTTTTCGGTTTCTGTTAAAAGCAAAACCGAAACCAAACCGAAAAAATCAGTTTTCAAAAAACCATCAAACCAAACCTTCGGTTTCTAATTGGTTTCGGTTTTTTTGGTTCGGTTGCGGCGGTTATTTTAGTTGCGGTTCGGTTATCTCGGTTTTTTGCACACCCCTACCGGTTATCTTCCACACTCACTTCCATTTTCATCACCTTTTTCATTTTCCTTTGTTATTTTCAAGTATTCTTCCACTTTCTTTCAAGTTTGATTGTCCAAGAGGTTAATGTTGTTAATTCCTAGTTATAATGATGGTCATTTACATGTAGTTAGGTGATTAGGTCTCTAAACAACAGAAATCCTAGCCATTATATGTAAAACCTTGTAATCAATGTTATATGAAATGATGAATACTTTAAGCCTTCTTGTTCATGTTTATATTTGTAGTTAATTAGTTTGTTAATTTTTATGTTTAGTTAGTTTATTGTTGTTTATGTTTTTCCTTTCATTGTTAACATGACTATCTTCATAATTCGTGGTTGAATCATTGTTAAGCACATTCAAGTTACAAGAGTTTAATTGTCAACAAGTGGTGTTAAACACTATATTTATTTTGAGTACCTTGAATTATTAACAAGTGATTAAAATGATACATGTGTAATCTTTGGTGTTTCAAGCGCGAAAACATTAAACCAATGCTTAACTAAAGGTTTACAAACAAAACCACGCGTGCTCGAGTTAAAATTTCATACCTCAAAACGTTAACCGCACCCCCATGTTCAACAGTTTTTCTTGAATGTCAAACTTTTAACTGTTTTTAAACAGGAGTTGAACAAATATGATGTTATGTCTCATGAAACCCATGTTTATCACTAACATAATGAAACTATTCTAGAAATTTGTTTTGTATAGTTTAACTTATTTGTTTAAAATTTCAAGATCATGAATCATCCCAATTTACAATTCGGAGGAAGCCATGAAATATGGTGTCGTGATAGGCTACAAAGACTGTTACAAAGGGCCAAATAATCACATCTACAAGTAGATGAAGAAACCTTGGCGGCCGTCGGACAGCCCGAAAGATATAATAATTTTTTAAGTGTTCAGTGAAAACGTCTGTTTTCACAAAACAAACCTTCTGTTTATGAACTGACTCTTGAATTTTTGGCATCTTTCAGATTTAGCATGAAAGAATCTGACCCGTGGGATGATCAAGCAATTTTATTCAGACTTGGGGGACGTTGGAGAAAAACATCCGTCGCCTTGTTCGGTGTCTATCTCAGTATCTATACAGAACAATAAATGGAGGAGGAAGCAATATCAGGAATGCCAGCATACCATACCTTTCCAGATGAGGAAAGTAGGGACGAGGAATGTGGTGCCATGAGAAAAGCATTTTGGGAGAAAATTGGAACAGGGGTGTTCAACTAGAGTAAAACCAAAAGCAGTCAAATTCGAGACCCGCTGTTGCGTTACATACATCGGTTACTTAGCCATTCGATAACAGCTCGTGGTCAAAGCGAGGGAGTTGTTAGTTTGAGGGACTTATTCATTTTATATTGTATGGTGAATCAATTTCCATGTAATATTGGGTATTTATTTTGTAATCTGTTTTCTAGAAATGCAACTGCAGGTGCTCCAACACCCATGTTTGAAGGAAGCTGGATTCTAAACCTATATGAGAGCTATGGGTGTAACACGGATGGAACTGAAGGAGTGATGCCAGGACTGTTGGATTTGAGCATTTGCACGAGTATGTACATGATAACAAACTTACCAAATAGACAACCGAGGTTTGTGGACAGAAAGGAACAAATCTGGGATCCGGCAGATCCCGAAGAAATCATCATTGACCTCGATATACTGGCACAGCATGAAGAAGTCGGGGCTTCCAGTTCACAAGCTGGTGAATTCCCGAGTATGTTAGACCTTTATGAAGCAATCCAAACCACCAGCAACCGGCACAGCATGAAGGCGATCATTTGAAACGCACAACAAGCATTCAACCGAGTCGAAAATCTACATTCCCGTGTGGATGGCCTGAGCAATGATGTCACGTACATCAGGAACCGGATGTATCACGAGTGGGGGGATATCCCGCCACAAAGCCCTTGAAAATAGTATCACTTTCGGGGCCCGGGCACGACTGTTTCGTGCTAATCTATCTTTTAATTTATGTCATTTTATTTTATTTTGTGTGTTTAGGATTTTAATGTTTTCAATAAACTGATGTTATTTCAGATGATCCCAAGAATTCTCACAAATTAAGGCGACTAAGGATTTCAAGCACAAGTGTCAAATTCAATATTTTTATTGGAGTTATTTCATCACCTTTCCCTATTTTAATTTATTAATCACATTGGGGACAATGTGCATTTTAAGTGTGGAGATGGGGTAATTTACATATGTGACACTTTGCTAAAAAGGTTCAAATTGAAAAATTTTAGAAAAATCACTTAACATTAATTTTTGTGACAAGAAACCAAAATTTTAAATAATTATTGATAAACTAAATCATAAAATATATGTTTTTGGAAATCAAATAAGTAAAAAAGATGACATCCAAATAAAATTGAACTTTTTTTTGTTGTGATATCCTTAAAGGTAATGATTTAGTAAAAATTTAAACATGTAAAATAAAAACACTTTTACCCAATTTCATCTGTATGTGAGTTTATTTTTTAGCCTTAAACAACTTTTGCATTCTGCAATTCTACTTTCATTCTGGATTTAATTGAGGGTGACTTATGATACGTGTGATTAGAACTTGCTTTGGGTATACATTTCAAGACCTTAAATAGTATTTCTTACATAAAAATGAGTTAGGCATTAGGAAACCTTAACCATTCAAGCCCCAACCATTTTTCTTTTAACTTTCCTTACCCGAACGTCAACCCTAATTAGCCCCGTTGAGCTTAAACTTTTTTATTTCTTGATCACCCGAACCACCAAGTCACTTAACGTAAAAGCCTTCAACAAAACCCGTTTTTCGTTAAACGATTTTGGCTTATAAAAAAAAGAAAAAAAAAATTTGGTCTTTTACCGGCAGACCTAAAAGAACTGAAATGCATTCTTTTGATTTCAATTTACTTTGTTGCCTTCACCACGCAAAACCAGGACTTCCCCTAGAAATTCGCGAACAAATTTTCAACCTCACGTTTGACGCAAGAAAGAAATGGCGAAAAAAGGAACAAGTTCCGCCATTGACTTTCAAAAAGCGCTATAAAGAGGCGGGCAAAAAGATATGAAAGATGCCCGAATTATGGAAACTAGTCCCACAATGGAAAATAAAAAAAGAACCAAACCGAGTCCCAATACGAATACACGAAACTGATCCGATTGGGTGCTATTAGGCATGAAGCCGAACGATCCTTACGAAAGAAAAGTTTTGTGTATCTTCGGGTGAAAGACGAAGTAAGGTTTTTGTAAGCAAAGTACGGTCTTGACAATCTGACCTTAAACGAGTCCTCAAGTTAGCATATTCCTTCTAGCTTGAAGTATTGTATAGGGAGCCATCTACTGCTTTCCTTGTAGTTTATGTTAGAAAAATAAGCCAAGACCGTCGTCTTTAGCATTTAGCCACTTTTTTCCAAATAATCCATACCCAAGCCCGAGCCAAGTTACAACCCATCAAAGACCTAACGATTTATGCAAGTAAATATCTAAGTAGGTGGAGATTCGATCCCTTAACAAGCATATGATTTCACACGTATTCATACTAGGCAATTGAGCGTATTAGTCATACTTAATCCTGATTATGACTCCATATATTGAGCCGAGTGTGAATGCATCTTATAAGAAGTGTGGATTTTTATATGATAATAATCTTTACTAACTAATCTATTGCTTGCTAGGATATCATTCTACATATATTCTTAAAATGTTTACACTTTGATGAAATAATGTTTACTTGTGTATTTCCCGAAAGACATATTTATTATTTGATTTATTTGGTGGAATTGTCATTTTAAGTGATTTTGTTTGAGGACAAGCAAAGTTTAAGTGTGGGGATGTTTGATGTGCTCTAAATTATACATAAAATTCCTATCAAAAGCACATCAATTATTCCTTGATATCTCCCTTAAAATGATGATTATGTACTTAAAATTGTTAAATTGTGTTTTCAGATGTTAAAAAGAGCAAGATGGACAAAAGAAACATATTTGATAAGAAATTGAAGAAATCCGAGCTTTGGAATCCAAGCATGGGGTCGTGCCTCATTAAGCATGCCCCCATGACTTGCCTGAAACACACCCCCGTGCTTAAATTGGCACACCCCGTGTTTGGATATCTGACAGGACAAAAAGTACTGTCTCCCAAAAGTTGTCACGGGGCCGTGCCCCATGAGTCACGGGGCCGTGCCCTACCCCAAACACGGGGCCGTGCCCGACACCTTCTGCACGTATGACCCGACCAATTTTCGTAAGCATTGTACTAGCACGGGGCCATGCCTTTTAGGCACGAGGCCGTGCTTAAACACTCCATAAAGCCTATAAATGGAGGCTTAATTTCATCATTTGGGGAAGCTTTTGGTGGGAGAGTTACTCTGCTGGATTCTTTCGGGAATCAAGACTTGATGATCATTTGGATGCTCGGGAGGTGCATACAACACTTGGAAGAAGCTCGGGATCTTTCAAACATCATTCATTGTGGATCATCGGTTTGATTGTTCCATTTCACTGATGATTTCATATCTATCTTCTATGTTACTTGTTGTTATGTGCAAGCTCATTATGAGCTAAACTCTTATTATCATCCTAATTGGATGAAACTTATGTAATTTGTGATGAACTAATGGTGTGATTTATATTATGTTAATGATATAGTAATCTTGGGAAAAGTTTTGATGGGTAGTATCTACATTTGAACGGGAAGTTATGAACTTATGATTTGTAATTGTGAATGTCATACAAGGTTGAAAAACGTATGAACTAACTTTTATTCGTGAAATCGGTCTTCAAAATAAATCCATGGCTAATGAACTAGAAATGGTTATTAGAAGTCATATCACCTTAACTTTCTGATCATTTACGGGTTCCCTTTTATTAGTCTGAGAAATCTACAGTAATTGTTATGGTTTTCTAAAATTAATGGTATGTTAGAAAGGAACCTAATCAACTCTCTTTTTAACATTAAGTTATGTTTTTAGAAATCATATGTCAAAAGATCACAGGAAATTTACCTACATTACTAGTAGCTTTGATTTATTCAGTAATCATCCCGATGAGGTCCTAGTCACTACGGAGCGGATAGACTAGAAATCGCGCCAGCTCACATTTATAAACATTAACATAATTACTTTAATCAATATCTTTAATCACACTACCAATTCATCACAGTTACATAAGTCTAATCTAATTAGGATGATAGCCGTTATCCTCTGGTTTTAAATCCAAAAGTTTCAATCTTATTTTTACTTTATTTTAATTATTGTTTCTGAACCCTAAAAATCTTAATTACATCAATGCAATTTATCGTTTTCTCAAAAACAAAAATCTAATCTGATAGTCAATCACTAAGGTTGTTGAGTAGACTCGGTGTGTCCACGGATTGATACTCGGTTCTTACCATTACTATATTACCACATGACAGGTACACTTGTCTTTTGTGTGTTTAGTTTAGTCTTAGTAATAACCAATTAAAACTGAATCTGTGCGAAAATCTTTATCAAAATATATATACTTTTCACACGCATCAATCATCTTTCCTCATATCTTAAGTAAAGGTAGTTCATCTATTCTTATGCTATAATGTTTGACCCCTTTCAAAGAGTTTTATATTTTGGCTCATTTTGCCACCCCTGCATAAGCTTGGCACTTAATCTAAACCACTTTTTATGGTGCTCATATACCTGATCATTCATCATAGTAGTCTAATAAGATCAAATTAATGTTATGTTAAATAATATAATTTTTTTTTTTTTTTATAATTTGATGCTACTTATTATGCATAGGAAATCTACTCTGAAATTGTGAATTGAGATTGAACCATTTTAATTATTATGCTCTACTTTCAGGGGAGCTACAAAAGTATCTTGCATAATTTTTGTGGAGAGAGTTATAACTGCTAAAGTTCTCCACATGATATTAAAGAGAATTTTAGACTTGTCTCATTTTAGAGTTTCATATTTGATGAGGGCTCCAACATCTATTGATGCAATGTTAGCAAAACTACAAAAGAATACACTTGAATATTTTCGTTTGAAAAGGTATATTTATATGGTTTTTTTTAGTTTGGGTAGAGGTTGCAATGCTTGAGATGTAATCAAAAGTTGGATGTTTTCATGATTATGTGAATTTCTTTGTATATGCTTATTATATAAAATATGCCGAAAACAGGGGTCGTGAAAATCAAAGAGCACTCGTTTTTGACACTATTCGAAGGGAGCTTTCCATTTATTCATAGATATTGTGCAATACTCCCAGCTGAGAAGTATAATCTATTATCTAAGATACTTTAAAGGCATAGTGTAGGAAATGGGTTCAAAGTTATATGTTGTGTCTGATATTGGGAGGCATACAAAAATAAAAGCAGCTTAAATTTGCTTCACTTAGTAATCAAATACTTGCTTTTTCAGTTTAATGTTCCTGGTTTATTTCGGACTGTTATATACTCATTTATATAGCAGCTAAATTTATGACGGGCATTACGTATCATTTTGAATGCGTCATAAAATTCACAAAGATGACACACGCAAGTTCGTCATCTTGTCAATTATGACTACCCCTTTCGTGACGCGCAATTGGCGTCATCTATTGCCCGTCATAAAATGCGTGTCATCTTACGCGCGTCATACAAAGATGACGCGCAGATGCGTGTCATCTTTCATTTATGACTATCTCTTCCTTAACACCCATATGCGCGTCATCTGACCCCAAAGATGACGCGCATCTATTGCGGTTTTTCTAGTAGTGAAACATGTTCTCATAAAATGTTCAAAGAATTAACGATTGTGAACGGGTCGAAACTTATAATCGGCTAGCGTGAAATTCTCAACTTGTTCGACGGTCCACTCGATCGGTCATTTCCTCATGATGAGACCAAGTCAAATTTTTCGACTCCTTTGCGGATGTACCTGTATTTTGACGAAATTTGATCCATCGAACAGTACCTTTCCTGTTCCATGCCGGTAGGGCTGCAATCGAACTGAACGTTCAGCGAACAGTTCGTGAACTGTTCGGCGGGAAGTTCGTTTATGTTCGTTCGTTTAGTAAATGAACTAACACGAACAAGAAAATTTTATTCGTTTAGTTAAACGAACGAACACGAACACAAGCCGTATTCGTTTGTTTATGTTCGTGAACGTTCGATAATGTGTTCGTTTATGTTCGTTAATGTCCGTTCGTGAACGTTCGATAATGTGTTTGTTTATGTTCGTTAATATGTTAGATTATGTTCTTAATTTTTGTGTTAGTTATTTTTATGACAAGTATGTCAAGTGTTTTTGGATATTTATGTTACATGTTTATTTATTTTTTGTAAATTTAATGATGAATATGCTGATTTTATTTCTAAAATAAATATGTGATCATTTGTATTCGTTTGTGTTCATGGACTTCTTTGTGTTCATCATGTTCATGAACATTTGTTTGTTTTCGTTTGATTTTGTTTGTGTTCGATTGCGTTCGATTGCGTTCGGTAAGTGTTCGTGAACAGTTCATGAACATGTTCATTTCCTTAATGAACGAACACGAACAAGAAAACTCGTTCGGTAAGTGTTCGTGAACATGTTCATGAACAGTTCATGAACATGTTTATTTCTTAATGAACGAACACGAACAAGGCCTTGTTCTTGTTCGTGCGGTTCATTTGCAGCCCTACATGTTGGTGTGAAAATTGTCATGAACATTTAACCAAAACTATAGCTTGCAACTGGGTCGTGGAGTGTCAATCGTGTTGACCCACACTAACGCCAAATTCGCTTCATCATCAATTGTCCAAGGTTTGGGTGAACCATTTTGTAAGCTCTCTTGGTTGAAGTTATTGTTTTAGACAGGGTTATTAGGATTAACAGTTGGAAGTGAAAAGTAAAAAATTAAATGTGTCATGTACAGAAATAAAATGTAAGCGTGTATATATATTTTAATAATTGTTGCGATTCAGAGTTGGTAAAATTTAAGGGTTATTGGACTTTAATAATCCCAAGTTTTATTTATTGGTCGGGATTAATCCCAACTCAATAAATGTGTGCAAACACTCTAAATTTTGAACTTATTTTCCTCCAACGATATATCTCTTACTAACTGAGAGTTAACTTCCGTTAGTTTTTTTTTATTTCTTGGGGTCAACTTTGAGCCATTTTTAACTCCGTCACCGCCCATCCTCCATCAAGTCCATTTTTCAACGTTTAGTCTTCACTATCATCTAAAATCTACTTTCAACGAGTCAAGTGGTTTAGATTAGGAGGTGGAGTCTGATGAGTTTTAGGGTGCAGAAGTTTCAGATTGACGGATCAGATGGTTGATATCAACTTTCTGCTTAATGTTTTGGCCATATAAACAGTCCATATCATAAAAAAACTAACGATGTTAACTCTCATTTAATCAAAAATAAATTTAAAGTTTGATGTGTCTGTAAATATTTTTTGAGTTGGAATTAATCCCGCCCAATAAATGAAAGTTATGAAATTTAGCTTGTTAAGGCATGAACGGTTGAAGCTCTTAATGCCTCTCAACACCCATGAGGGTGGTGTTACTAGCATTAAACCATGCAAAATCATCCTTAACGCCCGGGTGTTAAGGTACATAGTTTGGCCTAACTAAACTAGACGTAGTGGTGCCCTTAAGGGCTTCAAAGTTGATGGTGTGGATACAATTAATACGTTAAATCCACTACGTCCTAGTTAAAAGGGACTTCAAAATTATTTTTAGTCAAACCCTTAACGGACGTTAAAAGAGATGAATGAATTCATTTTTTCTCACTTTTAACTAAAAAAAGGCTTTAAATCCACTACATTTAAATTTAGAATGATTTTAATAAATTCATATTTGACTATAAGGCATTTTATAACTAAATAAACCACTATACATACTCTTATATTTAGAAATAAAATTAGAAAATTATTCAGCATTTATTTATGTCAAAATAATTAAGCAAAATCATAATTAAATAATGAATATATTAATTAATTTCTACCCCCTCATCAGAGACAATGATGCATCTATTTACTTAAATGGAAAGATGCTCCTAATATAAAGCTGCAAAACTCATTCTAAATTATAACTTCTCAATTATCATACTCTCTTTTTTGTTGTTTTCTTAATGTTCTTTTAAGTGTAAACGGAATCAATCTTAACCCTAAAGTTTGAGCACCCATGTGATTCATACAGAGATCGATTCTTGCTGATCTTTTGGGAACACTTAATTATGTTATAATTTTAATGACAGTAAACCAGAGTTTAATAAAAAAGTTATAGTGAGTCGAGCACTAAAGAAATAAAAAAATGCAACATGATTAGATGATTTCGAAGAACAAAACCTAGTTTAAAAGACACCAAATACATACATGACACATACATACATGTATTAAACCGCACCAATGGAAATGCGAAAGTATGAATTCGCTCACTCAAGAAATTTAAAAATAAGACCTAACTCTTTGTTCAAATCACAAAATAGCTCACTACATGTCTACACACTAAAATAACATACCTTTCAGTAAAAAAGGACCTTGATATATAATTTCACTTTGAAATAGGTTGAGCCTTCACTACCATTAAAACACATTTTTGGGAGGAAAATGAGCCGTTGTTCTAATACCTTCTAGACATATAGTGATCCTTCTAAGTATCATATTATTAAAATATATAATAAAAATCTCACTGCCATAAACAGCCCTGTTTCTTACGAAAATTTACGACACAAACTTTGGTGTCGCAAACTCTAACATATTTTCGATGCATTTCCCACAAAATTGAAAACCCTACTATTTTCTATCATGTTTCGACAATAAAGTGAATAAACAGAAGGAAAAAAAACCTTAGCATTTGTTGGAAATGAGCCGCAAATTCGGGACACATTTCCAACACAAGTAATATTAAATTTAATTAATTGAGGTGCATTTGCAAAAGTGTCAAAAACCATAATTTTATTATTTTTATTTCAGTACAAGATATCTCTATATAAAATGGGTCTTGATCTAATTAAGAAAATCACGATCAACGTCTTGTTTATTTACGTTCAAACAGAAAAATTGCATGTCTAAATCTAATGAATATGGAAAAACTTAAATTTGGGCCCTAAACGAGATATGAACTCTAGCCCCATGATGGGCACAACCCCTTTACCTTGGGCGTATAATATCATTGAAACTTTATCAACGAGTAAAAGTTAGTTGTTTAAGCTTTTTAGTGTGACTTTTTTTCTTATACATTTTCATTGTTCCAACCGAAATTTTGTTTTATTACTTTTCTAAGTGAATGTTTGAATTCCATACGAAATGAAGGAACATGCACAAATGATGGGGCTTGTAATTATTATGGAGGCTTTAATTTAAGCACATACATTTGACAATTTGTTTTAAATACGCACAAACACGCACACAATCCCCTTTAATAATATTATTGGTGGCAAGTGGCAACTCAATCATTCACATTATACAAAACCTAAAATATTATTAAGAGAATCCAACAAGGGTTTACACGGTACTACATAAGATAGCGTTATTGACTAACACAAGTCGTAAAAGGGTCTTGATCAACATATATTCACATACAATATCACCAAACATGATCTTGTCGTATGCCCCTTCACTCTTTAATTCATTAAGGGTTGTAATTCCATGAATAATCACCGTAATTAGGTGGCAACTCATGAGGGTTTTGTGGATAATTCCCCGAGCTTTGTGGTATTGTTAACATGTTTTGATTACTTGAAAACCGAATAAGATCAGCATTAGTTGCATCTAGTTCCTTTTGTAGTCGAAGAACTTGCCTTTGGAGCACAGAAATTGCACCAACACAACCATAAACGGGGTCTTTAAGGCGCGCCTCGGCTTCATAGGCTAAAGAGTTGACAGCATCTTCTCTTTGATGAGGCGGGATTTCGTTAAGGAGTTTGCTAACGTTGCTAGCCCCGAATATTTTGTGGACGTTTGTGAACTTAATCGGATCTTCGGGTGGGAAATATGGTGAGAAAACACATCCTCGGATGCATTTTCTTCTTAAGAACTTGCAGGCTGCACAGGGAGCACTAGGATTGGTGGAAGAAGCCATATATGTTAATGTGCTGCATATGACACACATACTGAGAAATTAAGTTTTCTAAGGTATTTTATGTCCTCAATCAGATTTATCAAGAATCATTTAACTACATCTATACACCTTATCAGATTTGCGACACCAAAATTTGTGTTAAAATAACAAATTATGCGCTTTGAAGTTAGACCAATCAAAGAACCAAACACAAATAAGTATATAGTTGACTTCAAATATAAATTTGGATTATAAATCGTAATTAAACGCGTATCACTAGCTTGTGGATTTTTCTTACTGTGATAGTAAGAACTTGTTACCTGAAAACTTGTAAAACGTAGCTTACATTGTGCACATGATCTTCGAGGTGGTTAGAGCGCGCCAGGCAAAAAACCACATATCACTCATGTTGGTAATAACAAACAAACATAGCCAGCAAAAATCTCACTCGTGTAATAAGGTCTATCCATGGAGGGTGAGATGAGAGCAAATCTTGCCTTTATCTCAAAGATAAAATATATTGATCCAAATTAAAAGAGACGCCCTCAAGTTGACAATATGTGAACAAATAATTTCTAAGCATGAATTGAAGATTGTATAGCATGATCAAGGCAAGACAAGATGACAATACTATAAACAGAAAACACATCCGATAGTTTGTGTTCACCTTCAAGCTTAATTAGAAATCTAACCTCACAATTTCTTAAAATTCAAATCCACTTTAAATAATTGCACTTATTAGCTCCAAGTTCAAATTTTATTGCTGTGTTCGGCATCATACACGCGCTTAGGCGATCCGGCCAGTTTCTATTTAAGCCAAAATAATACTCAAAATTTTCATAATTGATAGAACTACTTCAAGAACCTTTAGTAACATGCCGGGAGATTAGACTACAAACATCAGTCCTGACTTCAATTATTAGTTTTACTTGATTTTTTGTGATTAATCTATACTTATTTGGATCATCCCAAAATTGTTCATGAAAAGCTGCAACATGTGAGGTTCCTTTAATAAGTACATACACACAAAATTCTTCATCAAAAACCCATTTGTCCCCCACCATATCTTCATAGACACTAAAGTCACAAGTTTAAAAGCTGCCATATAGATGTTTTAGTCTAGATCAAAGTCAGCATGAAAAGAAAGAACTACATATATAGAATCTTGTGACACCTGCTAGATCTACTGGCATATGTACACAAGAACCAAATCATTGATTTGAAATCAAGAAACCCATGACACAAAATCAAGAAAGAACACTTAAACTGTTTCAAATGAAGAATCTTTACATGATACAGTTATCTTTTAGGTTTTGTTGGTTGATTTTCTTGAAGTATACAGTCTTTAAGCAAGAAAGACAAAATGGTTTGTAGTGCAATTAAAGAACAAGAATATGAAACAATATAAAGATGATCATGGTACCTTTTGATGCCCTACCTACTGAATCTCGTTGTATAGTGTAAGATCGATCTCAGCTAAGTTGCACACTTGCAGAGATTGATGATCGACTTTAGTTTCTTTGGATCAGGATCAAAAGTAAACCCTAAATGAATATGTAAAGACGATCACATGAAGCAGAAGCACAATTATATGTACCAAAAACATGAATTAGTTAAAATATTTTTAGAGGGAAGAGGGAGGGAGAGAGAGAGAGAGAGAGAGAATGTGAATGGGGAGAAATTTGGGACAAGCAAATCACATTCGAGTAGATTTAAAGATTTTTATTATATTAATTTAAGTAATATTACTTAAATGTATGAGAAATAGAAAAGATTCGCATAAATATAATGAGGTCGACAGTTTAACAATATTATACGATAATTAATTAACTTCCCGTTAATCAACTGTATAAAACATACAAAATTTATAAATAACGATCGTTAGGACTAATAGATGGGTCTTAGTATTTAGACATCTCCGGTTATTAATCAATACCCTTTAGATTTTTATACGGGTCGTGTCACCCTACACACATCGTATAGGGGTCGTATAGTCCTATATAGTGCGTATAACCCCACTGACAACCCTTTGAAATTTTCCTCATCTTCAGTACTGAATTTTGCTATACGAGTTGTATAGGCATATATGAGACGTATAGGGGTTGTATAAGGTTATATGAAACGTATAGGGCTCTGACAGCCTCTGAATTTTCTTTGTTTCAGTGTCGTCGACTTTATATACTTCGTATAACCCTATACGAGGTGTATAGGGGTGCAATATATAAATGTGGGTGTCTTAATATTAGGACTCGAATAGAGTTCATTTCTCTAATACGATTTTCTCTTCATAAATATTCTTTGTAGAAAAGTGTCAAGTAAACACGTACGTATTTTTTAAAGTATTTATATTTTAAACGATGGATTTTTTTTAATTTGTATGTAGAAATTATTTTTAATTATTTTTAAAATCACTCATAATCTACTTCTATTAATAACATACATCTAAATTTTACAAGATTTAAATTATCTACTTCTTATATAAAGAGCATGTCACATCAGGAATGTTTAAAAAATATTCGATGAGTAAAATGTAGATTTTGTAGTGTGAATCCAAGGATCGTTCAGAAATTATCAGAATTGATTTGAACAAGTATTGATCGTGAAATTATCAATACTTGGTGTTTAATCTATTAATAATACTAAAATTAACCAATCAAACAAATAGAATAAGAATAATCAAACCGAAAGAACTCAATAATGTTGATCGTCATGCTTTCTTGTTGCTATTGATATTGCTGATCTTGAATACAATGATTCAGATAATGATTACTGATGATTCTAATGATTTTCAATTGTTGTTATTTTTTTAATCTATGTTGTTGATCTCGTATATATATATATATATATATATATATATATATATATATATATATATAGATCTAATTCTGTTCTATTGCTAGTTATTTTGTTGCTATAATTAAGCTAATTAAACTTATCCAAATCCTTGCCATGTTTATCGGCTTAGGAATTTAAGATTTACAACGAATCTAATATGAATAAAGTTGTTGATGTGACATGGAATATTCGCTTGAATAATATGTCTTCTGTCGCCATTAATGTTGTTGTTCTGCCACGTTGACTTGTTGACTTGACGTTGACTTGTGGGTTAGTTGGTCTTTCGCAGCAATTTACTCTTCCGCAGGAATTTACTCTTCCGTAGATAGTCTATCTTCCGCAACAACTGTTGTACAGTACTTGTTCTTGTGCTTCCGCATGAGTTCTTGTCTTCCGCAGCAATCCCTCCTTCAGTAGCTTGTTCTTTTCTTGTTCTGTTGAAGTTGTTCTTCCGCAGGAGATCTACGGATGTACACTTCAGTTATGTTCCTCAGAACATCTACGGAAAAAAACTTTATTCATCCGCAGTTGTTCCAACACTTAGTCAATTTTCCAAATTGACACAGTTTAATGTTTCCTGTACATTCATACATACATTCTGAAATATATTATATCATCGATGAATATATTATGAAGTGCAAATTAAATGTTATTTAATTCATAAAAACAATTATAATCAAATATATTCATTTTATATCATCAAGAACAATAATTACAATAATGATTACAAGAGTGATTTTTATCATCTAAACCTATACAAGAGATCTATCCCTAACAGTACTCCCCCTTAGGTTTAGACTCTAATAATCATTGGTTTAGTACTCTAAGCTCATTCACTCTTGTCAAAATCTTCTCTTTAAAGTAATCAGCAGTCACTTTTTGGTCTTCATATTTAATCTTGATCTTCCTTTTGCTCAACCTCTTTAGAGTTTTATATTTCAATCTCAGAACATCCTCTTCAGTGGTGAGTTTTGCAACAACACTGTTATTGGACACCACCTCCAATTCGTCCTATTCTGAAATTCTTAGTTCTGTGACTGGCTTAACCTCTGTACCAACAAGCTGACCTGCTTCATACTTCCTTCGTTGACTTGCATTGGCATGCAGCTTGCCCATGACTTGAATTAGATGAACGTATAAGCATAAGTCATTTTGTGCAGTTTGATCTTGTAGCCTTGGGAAGTGCTTGTCATGGAGGTATGATGTATAACTTGGGTGCAGGAGTTTGATTTCCACAGGGTCAAATAATCGTATACTTTGTCCTTTCCTCTGTAGATCATTCCTTTGCAACACCAGTTCTTTTATTTTCTCTACATACCCCCATTCTGTTATTGGCTAAGTAAATTGATTTCCATTTATGATCTTCAGTGGTCAATTGGTCAAGTCAGCATACCCAGTTCTTTGCTTAAGTTTAGCATCAACATGATGAGAACTGGTATGTGACCTCCTTTGAATTCGTTTGATGTGTTCAGCATCCACTTGATAAGCCTCTTTTAGTACACTGCCTTTACTCCTGTGGCTTAGCTTGGCTACCAATCTGGAGAAATCTCGACCCCTTGGACTTATGGGATAATTGGTGATGGGAATGGTTTGTAAAGTATGAAGGTCAACATCTGGCAGGGCTAGTAGAGTTTCTATTCTATGAAAGTATTGTACCATGCCAGATGCCCTCTTGATGAGTGTGCAATCCCATTCCCCATCATATTTCCATCCTATGATCTCCTGTTCTCCAGCTGCTCTTGGAAGTGTCATTTGTTCAAATAGCTGAATTAGACTTGCTTTCTTCTCAGTTATTTCCCTCACAGCGGTTTCCAGAGGCCACACCTTATGAGGAATCACACCCCTAGGCTCAATTATCATCTGTTTTGTGCCTTGGTGGATGTCTTTGACTTGAATTACAGTTGGATTGGGAGGAGATGTTGTTTGTTTATAAGCAGGATTAGGGGCTCCGGACCTGAATCTTACTCCAGTGTTTAGTTCAACTATCATTGCATGCTCCATCATCGCCCTGAGCTCACCAACTATTCTTCCCTTTAGCTCATAGGGCAGATAATTGTGGCTTTGCAGCCAGCATGTCATATTATACTTAGTGAGCTTGCTTGTTTCATAGTGTCCTAATTCCTTCCTGATCTTCTCCATAGCTTTGAATGTGGAGAATGTTTCATAAGTATAGACTGGAAGCATCAGTCTTGCAGCATCAAATTCTTTTAAAGCTTCAATCATTTCTCTCATATTCATCTTCTCGACCAAGTCATATGGAAATCCATGATTGATTAACTGCATGAACATGGATGACTGTGGTCTTTCCTTTACTATGTCATCAGTAGTCAATAGCTTTTCTAGTTTGACTTCTTCAGACTCTTCCTTTATCAGCTCTTTCCATTCAGAGTCACTTTCTTCTACTTGTTGCTTCAATAGGGTTTGATGCTCTATAGAATCTGGTCCAGCTCTTTTAGTTGATTCTCCAGATGCATCAGCTGTCTTTCCTAAGTATTTTCTTTTCCTGCTGTAGGTGATCAGTGTTGAATCACTTTTGTTCTTTTCAGCTTCAGTCAACTTCTTCTTCAACCTTTCAATCTCATCATTTTTTAGTTTCAGTCTTTCAGCTTGTTCATCGACCAAATCATTCAAAGCATTAATTACTTCATTATTCATCACTGCATCTTCCCTCAGACTCTACAATCTACTCTCCAGCTTCTCTATTAATTCATTTTTCTCTTTCATCTCCTTCTTTAACCTTCTTAACTTTTCTAGCTTTTTGTTCCCTTTCAGTACAAGATTGTTGTATTCTGCCACCAAATAGCTTTTGCTTACATTGATTTCTTCTTCATTCAGGTCATTCTTATTGTAAGCAATGACATCAATGTAAGCACTCTCTTCTTGTTCAACTTCCTCTTCCTTATCTTTCTTTTCTATATCAATACAGACTTCTTCTGTATCTTCATCATTAATAGCTTCATCAACATCCTCATCAAGGTAGAGTTCTTCTGTTGGTGTTGGGCTGTCAATGGGTTCAGTAGTAGTGGGTGAGATGGTTGGTTCAGTTGGTGGTAGAGGAGATATGGGCTCTGTGGCACCAGTATCAATTAATGTTATGGAGATTGGTGAGTGTGGGAGTGAAGGTTGAGTCCCATCCTGACCAACTACTTCAGCAGAAGCAGTGTTGATTGATATTGGTGATTGGCCAGGAGAGATGGGTTTAATATTCTCACTTGAAAATGTCAAGTGGATGGGTGATAGTGGTGGCTGTGATTTTTGTTGGGTGATTTGGGTGAAGCATATTATGGTGTTTCAGGCTGGGAGTGTATGGCAGATGGTGCTCTTGAGCTTTCAGTTTGTGGTTCCTCAACCCACAGCAACTCCTGAGGAATGTCCTCATTCTCATCTCATACATGAGCAAACATCTCCACACCGCCTCCTTCATACTGCGCTTTCAATTTGTTGAGAAGGGATTTGTTTAAGTGGCTCTGTACACCTATATCACCTTCTCTTTCCACTTCAAGGATTTGTTCATTAATTATCAGTTGGAAGAACCGAGGGAACATGAACATCTTGTTCTCCTTTTACACTTGCACATGATCGCAAAGGCAGTTCATGATGTATTTTGCATAATTATAGGTTCTTCCTTCAAAGATTCCTATGATCCCAGATGAGATGTGGCATGAGAATCTATCTAACCCGGACTTCCGGTTGAAGATGCACTTGAGGTAAGTATGACAGAGGAACCGATAAGGCTTGCATAGCCTACCCCTTCTTGACTTCTCCATGTTCATAGTCACCATCATAGCCCATTAGAAAGAATATCTTCTGGATGTATTCATGGTCGAATACATCCGGATGACCTTGTTCATCCTCTCCCAGTTCTAGGGCACTGCGGATTATTCCTTCGTTTACCCAAAGGGGTAAGTTCCCAATGGTCGCAGTGATCATGGTTCCTTCATCTCCTAAGACTATTGCAGCTGTATTCCAGAAATCTATCATGTGGGATAGATAGATGACTGAGTCAGCAGTCAGCGCATAGAAGAGTCGTGTTCTTCTCAGGTATCTTATAATGTCTCTGCATTCATCCTCCACATCTGGATTCAGAAATGCACAGACATTGTGGTCTTTTATGAACCGATTAGCCATGATGACAGTAGTGTTACCTAGTGTTCGATGTAGACGATGAAGAAGGGGGTTTTGGATGAAGAGGTTTTTAGGTCAGAGTGTTTTGAAAATGAATAGAAAGGCCAACGATCGAAGTACCTTTTTATACCTTTTCAGACAGGCTGTCTACCATGTGGGACCCATTTACATTTTTTACCCCTCCACGATTATTAACTATGCCTAATAAATAATTAATAGCAATTAATGATCATATAATTAAGCAAAGTATAATATCCACGGAAATCATAGTTTTTCTGTTTCTTCCATACTTTATCTACGGAAGAGGACCCATTATGTCTTCCGCAGAAGCATCTGTGGATGAACAAATTTCACTATATCTACGGAAGATAGCTTCATGTCTTCTATAGTACGCCTTCGGTTCCGATTAGTTATACAACTCAGATTAAGGGAATTAATTGATCAGTTATACTTACTCTCCCTAAATTTGTGATTAATCATCTACGGATGAGTTTATCAAAAATTTATACGAAGATCGCATGATCAGTGAGTGTGTAACTGAAAATCACATAAGTATAGTGTTCTGTGGCAGGAAATTGGTTGAGAAACTAAGGATCATACTATAAATCAGATACATTCCTGCTTATTTTGGTTGAGTGAAAAGCCTACTGGATCTAGTGCAAATTGCAAATATGGTGATCCGCAGAAGTTCAACCTAGAGTGTATGTTGGGCATGTCCGGCTAGTTATCATGTTTAGGTAAGAATTAAAGATAAACATGGATGAGTGCATCATGCAAGGTGTATGAAAGTCTGTCTCCCAGATTGTGATCAAGTCATCACTTTATCACACATACCATGTTCTGTAGATTATAAGCTCTATCTTAAGATTTATTTGAAATCTTATTAATGCCTTTTATGAATGCTCTTTGAATACTATGTAGTTGATCCTTTAGGATTCTTTTAGGAGCAGTTCTTTTTGGGAACTTTTAATGATCAGCATCAGGTCACCAGGTCTTTACTTACGTAAAACAGAGGTGCCCTTTGACCCAGGTCTTTGCTTACGCAAAACAGAGGGTCATGATACGCAAAGATAGAGTTTATAAGGTGTTACAACATAGTAAGTGTGCATAAGTATGAGTTGTGTACTTTCTGATGAGACTTACTTGTTAACTCCTTATAATGACTTATCCATACTAAGTCATCTTGGCTTTATGTTGAGCATGACATAGCTTATTTTCCACTCAGGATGGACCTATTCACATATTCAACACATCAAATCAGTAGATAGTTGATTGGGTGCAGGCATGATATATGTCATGTTTATAGCATACTATCATATCCGTAGGTTATCAAAATCCTTGCACATAAGTTTATGTTCCTGTTGTTAATGTTTTGAACTTATTCTAAGTTGATTATGCCTAATGATTCAATTAAGAACTTAAATCTTACTGAATCAAAGGTCTTAATGAATAAATCAGCAAGCTGATTTGTTGTATCCACTTTGATCAACTTAATTAGTCCCTTTTCTGAGTAGTCTCTTAGAAAATGGTATCTGAATTCTATATGCTTAGTTTTACTATGTTGGACTGGATTAGTAGTGATAAACATAGCAGCTGAATTGTCTATATATATTGGTGTCTGGAGAAAACTGTAACCATAATCAAGTAATTGATTTTGTAACCATAGAACCTGGGAGCAGCCTGCTGAAGCAGATATGTATTCATCCTCGGCTGTGGATACTGAAACATTTGTCTGCTTTTTGCACTACCAAGACACAAGTCTTGGTCCTATGAATTGACATCCTCCAGTTGTTGATTTTCTATTGTTGTTGCATCCTCCGTAGTCACTGTCTGAATAGGAGTAAAGCTTGAAGTCTCCTTCTTTGGGATACCAAAGTCCAAGTGATGGTTTCCCTTTGAGGTATCTGAATATTCTCTTTACTGCATTCAAGTGGGACTCCTTTGGTTCTGCTTGATACCTAGCACACACACACACAGCAAACATTATGTTAGGTCTACTAGCAGTTAAGTACATTAATGATCCTATCATAGATCTATATAATCTTTGATCAATAGACTTCCCTGTTGGATCTTGTACAATTTTATCTATAGTAGATGCTGGTGTTTTGCATGACACACAGTCTGCAAGGTTGTATTTCTTCAGTGTTTAAATGATATACTTTCTTGATTGATGAAGATGTCATCTGTTTTCTGATGAACTTGTAATCATAAGAAGAAAGTTAATTCTCCCATTGAACTCATCTGAAGCTCAGATTACATTAAGGCTTCAAACTCTTCACAGAGTCTCTTGTTTGTTGATCCAAATATGATGTCATCAACATATACTTGAACAACTAAGATTTCTTGATGTTCATGTTTGAGGAAGAGTGTCTGGTCAATTGTTCCTCTCTTGTATCCATGTCTTAGGAGAAACTTAGACAATGTTTCATACCATTTTCTTGGTGCTTGATGAAGTTCATATAAAGCTTTATCAAGCTTGTACACCCTGTGAGAGTAATCAGGATCTTCAAATCCTAATGGTTGAGAAACATAGACATCTTCATCAATTTTACCATATAAGAAGGCACACTTTACATCCATTTGGTAAATTGTGAATTCTTATATGATGCATATGCCAAAACACTCTTATTGCCTCAATCCTTGCAACTGGTGCAAAGACTTCATCATAGTCTATGCCTTCCTCTTGTGTGTAGCCTTGAGCAATCAGCCTTGCTTTGTTTCTGATTATTATTCCCCTGTCATCTAGCTTATTTTTAAATACCACTTTGTGCCAATGGGAGATTGGCCTTCAGGGAGATTAACTAGATTCCACACCTTCTGTTTCCTGAATTGCTGAAGTTCTTCATGCATTGCTTCAATCCAGCTGTTGTCTTTCAAGGCTTCTGTTATGTTGGGAGGAACTACTTATGATAGAAAGCAGGAGAATAGACACGTGTTTGTACCTCCCCCTTGTCTTCTGGTAGTTCTGTTATGAAGATCACCTATCATGTTATCAATTGGGTGATACTTATGTGCTCTAACTGTTGGTACATCATTAACTTGGATGGATGAATCCAGGTTTGTGATGTTGGTTGTTGGAGATGAGGTTAGTTGTGATGGAGGGTCAACAAAGTAGTTCATCTCATTTTCTGGTGCAACTGTCTGAGTTTCCGCAGAAACATGTATGCCTTCCGGGGTAGTGGACATGTCATCCGCAGGGACTTGATTAGCTGTAGTTTCAGAGCAAGATATTTCTGTGTGTGATAATGGTGTTGAGTGGTTTTCTGATGTTGTTTGATTATTAGGGGATCTCAGTCCATCATCTGCAGGAGTAGGAACATCTACGGAAGTAGATGGTACTTCAGCTGATGTGCATGGTGTGAGGTCATCAGAAACATCTTTACTAGTTTGTGCTGATGCATCAGGATCAATGTTATTTTGGTTCTCCAGGGGAGTGACTCTAGGTGGGTCAGCTGTCAATGGTACACCCATATTTGGAGGAACATAAGGGTAACATGTATCAGCAGCACCTGTCATGTTAAGATAACCAGAGTTAAATGAGTTAGTTAATGCATCTATATCAAACAGCCAAGATGATCCTTTTACTGACTGTGGAAATAAGGATTCATCAAAGGATACATTAGGAGTTTCTTTCACTATGTTATCATGTGGAATATAGACTCTATATGATTTAGATGTTGATGAGTAACCAACAAAGAAACCATCATAGGCTTTTTCAGCAAATTTTCCTAACTGCTCTTTTGTGTTTAATACAGATACGTGACACCCAAAAGCTTTAAGATATCCTATAAAAGGTTTTCTTTTAAACAGAAGTTCATAGGGTGTTTTATTATATTCATTGACAATCAAAGTTCTGTTTTGAACAGTATCGTTGTGTTCATAGCTTCTGCCCAAAATGTTATTGACAGATGTGAGTCAGCTAGCATTATTCTTGCTGCTTCAATTAGAGTTATGTTTCTCCTCTTAGCAACTCCATTCTGTTGAGGAGTTCTTGGAGCACTAAATTGCCTAGCTATGCCTTTATCCCTGCAAAATGAGTCTAAGACATAATTAACAAATTCAGTTCCATTATCACTTCTCAGTATCTTGATTCTTAGATCAAGTTGATTTTCTATCTTAGTGATGAACTCCATTAAAATTTCTGATGTTTCACTTTTATGTTTTAAGAAAAATACCCAAGTAAATCTAGTGAAATCATCAACAATCACCAAACAGTACTGCCTTTTGCCAATGCTTAACACATTAGTGAGACCAAAAAGATCCATGTGCAGTAACTTTAGTGGTGTTGTGTTTGTGTTAATTGTTTTGGACTTATGTGATACTTTATGTTGTTTGCCTTTATAGCAAGATAAACAGTGATTAGAATAGTAATATTCTTTCTTTGGAACACCAATGACTAAGTCATTTTTCACCAATTTATTCATGTTCTTCATGTTGGAATGAGCCATCCTTCTATGCTAGAGTTGTGCTTCATCTTCTGATGATTTAGAGATCAAGCATGTTTCTTTGCTTGTTAGTGCAGTGTTGTTCATATCCAACACATAGGTGTTACCTTTTCTTGGTGCTTTAAGAAGGATCCAGTCTTCTGTAATTTTGAAACATGGCTTAAGAATGTAGCAATCAGAGTTATCAAAGAAAGTAGTATAGTGTTGGTCACAGATTTGTGATACACTTAGTAAGTTAAACTGTAAGTTTTCACAAAAGTTAACTTTTTCAAACTTTAAAAATCCATTTGTTACCATTCCTTCACCAGTAATTTTACCTCTCTTCTTATCCCCACCAAATGCTACATATGAAGCATTCTTATGTTTAAAGTCCTGCAAGACGGTGCAGTCTCCTATCATATGTCTGGAACAGCCACTGTTAATATACCACTTGTTGTCAGCCCTCCTTGGATGTTCCTGTAAACAAAGATGAACTTAGTTAGACTTAGGAGCCCAAGCCTTGCTGGTCTTGGGCTTGACATTGTTATCTAATGTATCAACTTTCTCATGAATAAGACTTGAATTTTCTAGATTAGCTGTACAGTCAGTTAATACATTATGTTTAGTTTGGGGTGAGAATGTAATGGTTGATGAGGTTGAGGAGATGTCTTCTTGGTTCATACTGACTTGGTTAGTCATTTTTGTTTGAGACTTCTTCTTTAATGTGGATGATGAGAAATTGCCAGAAAATGTTTCTGCATCTTTTGCTTTGGACTTAGGCATATCATTGCCTTTGTCAAAGTGATCAAAGAAGTTATCTTCTTCCTCAAGTGTTACCTTTTTATGTGGTGCATTCTTTTGCACTTGTGATTTCTCATTCTTATTCTTTAATTGCACCTCAGCAATTTTGTTGTTTATCTTAGTAACTTTCTATTCTTGTTGTTGTTTCTTTTGGTTTGAATCTCTATCATCTTCAGAAGATTGTGAGTCTGACTCAGAGGTAACTACTTTCTTTGTCTTGACAATCTTTGTTTTGTTCTTCTTGTTGAAGTAGCATTCCTTTGTAGTATGGTTGTTTTTGTTGCATATTGCACAGTATTTGTTGAAGTAACAATCTGAAGTCGTATGATTGTTCATGTTACATATTGAGCAATAGCTGCTGAAGTAGCATTCTTCTGTGCTGTGGTTGTGCATGTCACACCATTTACAGTAAACTTCATCTTTACTGTCAAATGCATTCCTTTTCTTTGCCTTCTTCTTGCTCATAAGTTTTTGCTTCTTTAATTCCTTTTTCAAATATAGCTGCTGATGAGTCTTTTCCTCTTCCATACATGATATCAAAAGGTTCTTGTGTTGTATCTTTTGTGTCCTTTTTCTTAGTCTGTTCTGATTTCTTTCGTAGATGATCTGCGAAAGTTATGTTCTTTTCTCCTGATCCTCTTTTCGCTGACTTTTCTTTATTTAGTTTATTGAATGCAAGTATGCCTTCATTTAATTGCTCAATCCTTATGTGGATTGTCTTTAGCAGATTTCTTTGTTTTGGTGGATAGGGTAGTTTAAGTTCATTTAGTACCTTTGGAATTGAGTATTCTTTTAACACAGTTTTATCCTTACCCAGCCTAGAATTATTAGTCTCAGCCTCTTCATCTAAGTCATCATAGTTGTCATAATCAAATTCTTACAGCTCGGAGTCTGATGAACTAGATTCAAATGACACAGTATTATTAAGTTTATCTGATGACTCATGTATGAAGTGATTAGATAAACTGTTGGTCATTGACTCAGGTAAAGGAATATAATTGTTGGTAACTGGTGGTGTAACTGCATGAAATCCCAATCCTGACTTGTTCTTAGACTCAATATGAGAGTTTAACAGTTTCTCATACTGTTGTGCTGACAATTGGAATTTTTGCAGTTTCACCTCAGTAGATGCATGTTCTGACATAGATTTGGTTAAAGATGTAGTCAGATGCTCAACTTGTGCTTTTAGATTGTTATTTTCAGATACAAGTTTATCTAAATCCTTTTGTAAAGAATTAATTTTGACTTGATAAAGTTTGTATTCTCTAACATGAGATTCATTTAAGAGTAAATTTTCTTTTACTTTATAAGCCAATTATTAAGCATGTGTTCTATATCTTTCTACTTCATCTATACAAGAAGGGGAACATAACCTTTCTCTTACCTCAGTGGCCATTGGAGGGACTTTGTTTTCCATATTGGCCATCAAAGCTTGGTTTTTAGCAAGTACTTCCTTCTCATGCATGCTCCAATCACAAGTACCATCCTGCAAAATAATTAAACCAGTTTCTTTAGTGTTAGAGATACCTGTTGTATTGTTTGGTGGGGATGCATTGGTTAATGTCACACCCCAACCTTAACGGCGGAAACGTCGAGATGTGAGGGTTAAGATTGTTCATGCCACACAACGCTAATTTAAAATGAAAATATTATTAAATATCAATATTCATGACATACAATTAAAAAATAACATAAGTTCCAACAATCAACAAAACATAATAATTCCAACGTCAAAAGATAACAATTGTCATTTATTTTAATCTAGGTCCAATCCTAGATGTAAGTAAGTCTTCAAAGCATGCTAAGCGGTATCAAGTCCTGAAACATGTTAAAAATAAAGGTCAACATAATGTTGGTGAGTTTCCATAGATTTTCATGCATAGATATATATCAAAGACGGCAATTCATGTCATATGTTATTGAATAAAGTAAATAAAGATGGATGAACAAATATAACAATCAAACCTTGACAAATATGGCCATTACAAGATTACAAGATTAAACGATTAGCTAAGTGTATTTGATTCCCATAATGCTCAAGAATATGACACTAGGAGCCGGCAATACCTCGGCTTTAGCACCAAATAGGCTTGTCAGGCCCATAGATCTATGACATCGCTAGGCTAGCAATAGTTAATGATTGTACATAACAAGAGTCATCACATGATAATTACAAGTGTTCAAATAACCATGACAAATAAGATGAATTGCACAAGTGATTACAAGATTCAAAACGGGTTTACAAGTGTATTTATAATAAGGTCAATATATTTCACCCCAAAAGTGTGAAATATATATAAAAGGGGTATGAAAACTCACTTGGTTTATAAAGATGAGCAAATAAAAGAGTCTTGTCACAAATACCGATGATACGATTACGTTCAACCTAAATGAAACGTCGTATTAAGTTAATCATAGTAATTTTGGTATTATATTTATAAACCATTAGTCCATGATTTTCATGTTATTAAACAGATGTAACTTATTATTATTTTGGTAATTGAGCGATTTAAATAAGAATTTTAGTAATTAACACTATTCATAAAAGTTATACTTTTATTATCAAATGATTATTATTTACTATTTAAATAATAATTTTGTAGACTCAAATATTTAATAATAATTATTTTAATTACAATAAGTGTATATTTTATACATGTACATGTATATTTATTTTCTTACAATATATATATAAGCAAATAAATGTGTAACAATAACAATAAAGAATTTATTTAATTGTAATTATTAAAATTTTGAGATTAATAATAAATTAACTTTTGTTTCATTTTTATAATTTTTGAACTAAAGAAATGATAATTTGTTAATTAAATTTTTAAGAAAATCTAAAAGGAAATGATTTTGTTTATTTTCTAGAAGAAATGATTTTATATGACTATTGATAATATTTAAATATTTTTCTGAAATTTAGATTTTATAAAAAGCCTTTTAGAAAAATAGTGGCAGGTACCCGGGGTCGAACCCGGGACCTCCTGTCCAACAACACATGACTTAAACCGGCTGGCTAGGCCCTATTTTGTGTTTTAACACAGAAATCAATTTTTTTAAAAGGATTATCCAGAAATTCCTAATTTCAACCCAAGAACCCTAATTTTGAAATCAAGAAATCGAACATCAATTCGAGATCGATTATGAAATTAATCATGGGGCTTTGATTCCCCTTGGTTAATCGAGTAGAATGGTGATTTTAATTTACCTGTTCAGATTGGATTTGAAAGAGAACAATCGTATGTGTAGCCGACTGTTCTTCGAGAGACAAAATCGATGTGTGTGTGTGTTTTTCGAGTGAAATTGAGCTTATAGAGAGGTTAGAAAACCCATTTCGAGTATAAGCCCTCTAATTTATAGGTCCATTTTGGTCGATTTGGTACCCAACGGCTATGGTGTTTAAGTCGGCTGTTTCAGGTCGCATTGGACAGATTCAATGTTGTCAGGTGAATTTATTCACATCAATAGCTTCTAAATGATTGTGTGAACGTTTATGCCCATTTAATTGAATATTTACATCGATTAAGTGTAGAAACGGTTTTGGACTTTGATGTGATTTCGGTTTCAACTTGTATGTGAGTGAATCACTGTTAATTTCTAGTTAATCATGTTCCAGAGTTCAAATCATGTTCCAGAGCCGGTTGGGTTCATTTTTATGTGTTAAGAATGGGTTTTTATAGAGTTTAGGGGGGGTCGCCGGAGCCGCCGGAGTTCGGCCGGGGTTCTTGGCCGGAACTACGGGGGTGGGGATTTGGTTTAAAGGATGTTACACATTTGGTCCCCGTAGTTTAAGATTTGTCCCTTTTAATCCAAAGTTTCAGTTTAAACTAAACTTACAATTTAGTCCCTGTGGTTTAAAGTTTTATTATTTTATGCCAAAAATTTGATTACAAGTTTTTCTTAATTTATAAATAGATTTTTATTTTATATAACTATTTTATTTATTTAATAAGTTATCTCTTATTAGTATTTTTATTATTATTATTATTATTATCATAATAATTATTTTTATTAACATTATTACCATTATTATTATTATTATTATTATTATTATTATTATTATTATTATTATTATTATCATTATTATTATTTACTTAATTATTTAAGAATACCAAAAGAGATCAAGGTACAATAAATTTCAAACAAGTCCTCGCATTTGAGTTAATGACAAAACATACTTACAAGAGATAACAAGGTTAACAAAACGTTACATAAAAATACGAGAGGTCACAATTAATAGTGGTTGTGTGATACTCCTTTGACTAGGCTGTCTTGAGTCAGTTGACTGCTGTTGGCTGTTATTGCACTCCCTTGAAAAGTGTCCAAACAGATTGCAGTTAAAGCATCTCACTTTGGACTTATCTACACCAATTTTTGTTGTTCTTCCTCCAACAGACAATCCTTTGTTTCTTTTCATATACATCTTGGCTCTATAGGCAATCATTGCCATTTGCCCTTGTAGATCCATCTCTTCCTTTTCATCAGGATGAAGTTCTTCTAGATCTTGTCGATAAAAGTGAGCAGGAGTCAAGGTGCTTCCTAGATAAGCTTGAAAGTTTGAGCTAAAAGCTGCAAAGGCAGCTTTCTGTTCTTCAGTCTCCAGAACCACAGTAATTGGTTCTGTTTGATTGTTATTCTTCTTGCTTTTGGATTCATCAGTCTTTCCTTTTGTCTGTTTGTGCTGATTGCTTTGAGTTCTTGATTTTGAAGGCTTTGCTGCGTAGAAACTTGTTTCTCCTTCCTGTTCACCTTCATCACTGGAGTTGTCTTCATCTTCATTACAGATGAATGCACTGCCAGTATTCTTCAGTTCTTTGAATTGATAAGGTGCTATAGGTGCTTTCACACTTTTGTTTCTTGTCTTTTCATCTAGCTCCAATGCTTCTACTTTTGCCACTAGAGTGTCTAGACCTATTGTTTTTAGATCAATAGTATTTTTAAACATGGACACAGTCTGTGTCTAGTTTTCAGGCAAAGAATGAAGCATCTTTTTATTCAATTCTTTATTGTTGTACTTAAGTTCAAGGATGTTCATCTCTGTAACAAGTTGCATGAATCTATGCAATTGTTGAGGGACTGACTCACTCGAAATATGATGGAATGTTTCATATTGTGCATGGAGAGTATCCTTATTTATGCTTCTAATCTCGTCACTACCTTCACACAGAGTGTGCAGGATTTTCCATAACGAGTTAGCTGTTTTGTATGATTCACACCTGATCAAGAGTTCTTCAGGCAAAGCCATAGTAAGCATACTATAAGCTTTGATGTCAATCATGACTCTCTTGGCATCATCAGGTGATAGATTCTTTAAACTGATGGGTTGATTATTATCCTTATAATCCGCTCCTAAGGCAGGTGGGATATAAGGTCCTTCGGTAATCGAAGCCCATAAGTCAGAATATGTGTAATTAACATGATTCCTGAATCGGATTTTCCAGGTTTTAAAATCAGATTTGTTTTCCAGTTTAGGAGGTTGATAAGCACCAACAACTGAATTACTCATGATAATTAATTTTATTTAGAAAGCAATAATTTTGTTTTAGCAGTAATCGATTAAACAAATCAAAGCTGATAAATCAATTGATCTGGATCAATGAGCACCAAGCTCTGATACCACCTGTGAATCCAAGGATCGTTCAAAAATTATCAGAATTGATTTGAACAAGTATTGATCGCGAAATTATCAATACTTGGTGTTTAATCTATTAATAATACTAAAATTAACCAATCAAACAAATAGAATAAGAATAATCAAACCGAAAGAACTCAATAATGTTAATCGTAATGCTTTCTTGTTGCTATTGATGTTGCTGATCTTGAATACAATGATTCAGATAATGATTACTGATGATTCTAATGATTCTCAACTGTTGTTATTTTTTTAATCTATGTTGTTGATCTCGTATATATATAGAGAGATCTAATTCTGTTCTATTGCTAGCTATTTTGTTGCTATAATTAAGCTAATTAAACTTATCCAAATCCTTGCCATGTTTATCGGCTTAGGAATTTGAGATTTACAACGAATCTAATATGAATAAAGTTGTTGATGTGACGTGGAATATTCGCTTGAATAATATGTCTTCCGTCGCCATTAATGTTGTTGTTCTGCCACTGACTTGTTGACTTGACGTTGACTTCTGGGTTAGTTGGTCTTCCGCAGGAATTTACTCTTCCGCAGATAGTCTATCTTCCGCAACAACTGTTGTACAGTACTTGTTCTTGTGCTTTCGCAGGAGTTCTTGTCTTCTGAAGCAATCCCTCCTTCAGTAGCTTGTTCTTTTCTTGTTCTACTGAAGTTGTTCTTCCGCAGGAGATCTACGGATGTACACTTCAGTTATGTTCCTCAGAACATCTACGGAAGAACACTTTATTCATCCGCATTTGTTCCAACACTTAGTCAATTTTCCAAATTGACACAGTTTAATGTTTCCTGCACATTCACACATACATTCTGAAATATATTATATCATCGATGAATATATTATGAAGTGCAAATTAAATGTTATTTAATTCATAAACACAATTATAATCAAATATATTCATTTTATATCATCAAGAACAATAATTACAATAATGATTACAAGAGTGATTTTTATCATATAAACCTATACAAGAGATCTATCCCTAACATATAGTTTTCATAGGCCTTGAATATCTCTATCACTCTCAAGATTAAAGCATTTAAATAGCACTGTAAAAATCTTTAATTGAATAATTCATTCTAAAAATGAACCATATGTGTTTTCTTTATGAAAATACAGCCAGCCCTGAGGGGGCGGGGTGGGCGACTGCACAAGGTTTAATCTACTCCGGGGTTCGAAGTTTTAAAAAATATTTATATCCATATATACATTGTTAAACGCTTAAATTCATTGGGTTCAACAAACTCATTACCATTTTAATTATTTTAAAACTGACAAATATTAGAGCTCATTAATAGTTTGTTTATTTCAGCATACTACCATTTATCTACTATTAGGTTTTTAAACTTAAACAAAATAACTTGTGATTTGGGAAGAGGCGGTAAAAAAACGATCGGAACACAAACGGTCAGAGCGATCGATTGATAGAACTAGGATTTCAAAATTTCTACTCGTATAGGGTATAAAATTTTATATATGAATTATTCACTTAATATAATAATGGGGCCTATTTTTCTCTACAAGCTCAGGGTCCAAATTTTTTTGATCATTCTTGGGGACGACCTTGTAAAAACGTGTGCCAGAATTAAACTAAAAACTTTGTTTTATAGCTGGGAAACCATCTTAATGTTTAGTTAAAAACGACTATATTCTTTGTAAACAGTGTGTCAATTGACGATAAAACAATTGACAGTTATTCAAGTACAATCAACGGAAACTTAATTATTGTTTATGATTGGCCTATGGTCAATAACTTAGTAACCTTTGATCACTCAAGTTGTTGTTGATACAATGATACATGATTTAAGGATGACTGCCCAATTTATATTGATAGTCTAAGTTATGACGTCTAATCAAAGTTACTACTAACAAAATAAGCTACTATTGATCCTAGTTACTTTCGATATCATATTGAACATGGTAATCAAATTTTTTCTGTTGCCATGGGCACTTCTCATGGATCTTGCTAAATGAGCACTACCCCTTTGGAATCATTGATTATTTGTACCCAAAATAAGAATAGTATTGAACGAACAAGCACACCATACTTCCTAGCTTATTTCAATGTTGTTAGGTTCAAAATTCTATAAATTTGTTTATATGAAATGTAATAAAATGCTTATGAATATTAATACAAATCACATAATTAAAGAGCATGAATACGTACGTTGTTACCACCAATGTAAAACAACGTTCCTTGTACCAATGAAGATGAAGAAGTTTCAATTGCTTAGTCAAATAAGCAATAGGAGGGTGTCATTGTTAAATTAAACCATCATTAGAAAGTTACAACTGTTCAATCACCACTGTTTAGTTGCAACTCATGAGTTACCACCGTTTAGGACCAATGTTACATGCAACCACATTATTCCAACTAGTACTTCTCACTAGTCAACTCGCGACTAACTCGCGACTAACGATCAAGTTAGTATTGATGGAGAGCAACGGCAGGGCGGAACCAATTAATTGCAACCATGAGGTTTTCAACTTTAAAACTAGCAGTTTCCATTGACAATGTACTTACCTAACCATACTAGTTAGAGTTATGATTTATGAAATTTAACTTAGTTGTCTTATATTCATATTGAAAAAGAGATAATCTTCAAAATAAATATTTAAGACGGAAATAGACTTTTCTAGTTATTGGATAATCATTGTAGTATGTAATCTATAAATATCATTCCCGTCTGATATGTTTTGTGAAACCCGAAAAACTGTCATGAGCATGTAATCAATCACATCTTAGGTTTTTTTCAGGGGTTGATGATTATAGGTCAAGAAGTAATTTTTCTTACACCTATCTTTCTTTCATTTCATGATCCTAATATACAAACACTTTATTTTATAAATCAACTTTTCTATACGTCTCGTATACTACCATACGTGACGTATAGGGTCGAAAACATTAAAAACAAAGAAATTCAGGGGGCTGTCAAATGGTTAAACTCCCCATATAGCCCTATACGACCCCCTATACGACACATATAGTGTTATACGACGTGTATAGCAAATTTCAACATTGAATACGAAGAAAAATTCAGGGGGCTATTAGAGGGGTTATACGCCCCGTATGGTGCTATATATACGACCCGTCTGTACGACGCGTATGGTGCCATACAACCCGTATAAAAATTTGGGGTGTTGATTCATAATTACGATGTATCTAGATAGCGGGGGGGCTTTAATTATGTGATGATAGATGATAAAGAGTGAATTAATATAATTTCTTTCATCCTCATGAACTTTTACGTATGTGTTTATAACCACAAATATTTGTCTTTCCAACAAAATCATAGTTTCGTGGTTAAAACATGTTTATTATAATTTCCATTGATCTCAAATGAAAAAATTAGCTAAAATTAGTTTATGATACTAAAATCATTAACGAGATTATATTGGTTTTTGAAATTAAGAAATTAATCATCTTAATTTTTCTATTCCGCTAGATTTATTGTTGATTTAGTCGGAATTTTTTTTTCGGGAATGATGATTGTGTAATGATATATGTTGGCTTGCTAGAGGAATTAATTTAGTAAGTGAATTAAGTAGCTAAGATTCTAAGAATATTTAACCATCCAACCAAATTCTTGTCATTGTAAAAACTTAAAATAAAGAGTTAAATACATTTTACATCCTAAGGTTTCATATAAATTGTCATTTGAATCCAAAAGTTTCACTAAAATTACCATTTGAATTCACTTAACTACTCTTAATTAACGCCATTAAGTTTTTTCGTTAAATTTATTAAATTATAGGTATTTTAGTCAAAACAATTACAAAATAAAAAAGCAGCTCTACATGATAAGTTTTAGGTGTTCATTCTCCTTTGGTAATCACCATTACGATTTTAATTTACCAAAAATGATAGGTCAGGATTTTTTTTAATTTCATCAAGAAATGCATCTCTGAACATCATATTATATAGAGTTATTAGATTTTAATAATCTCAACTTTTATTTATTGGTCAGGATTAATCCCAACTTAAAAAATATTTACAGATACCCCCAACTTTGAGCTTATTTTCCTCCAACGATCCAATACTAAGAGATCTTTGGAGGAAAATAAGCTCAAAGTTGGGCGTGTCTGTAAACATTTGTCGAGTTGAGATTAATTTCGGCAAATAAATAAAATTTAGGATTATTAAATCCAATAACCCTATTATATAAAAAAAATATAAGTATAACTAACTAAAACTGATTAATTTATAACTTTATAAAACAGACAAAACAAATATATATATATATATATATATATATATATATAAACAAGTCATATAATATAAATTATTTGAATCATAACCGTAAAAGACATATTATCATAAAAGTATAAGAACAATTAATAATATGACAATAACTGTCCATGAATAATAATCATAAAACATCAATTATCGTAACCATAATCAAGATTTAAACTAAAGAAATCTATGTTTAATAAAAGGGCAAAAGTAACGCGATTACTAAATCAAAATACATTAACAAGACAAAATAATAAAAGATTATTATAGAGTTAAATCATAACTGCAACTATCAAAAGAACCTAAACATATAAAAACTCTCACGTGAGTTGGTTCTTTATTTTGTAATTTTTTGATTAAAATAACTCTAATGTTGGAAACTTTACGGAAAAAATTAACCGTGTTAGTTAAATGTAGTCAAATGTATTCAAATGGCAATTTTAGTGAAATCTTTGAATGCAAATGACAACATTTTAAAATTTTAGATTCAAATAACAATTTTTATGAAAACTCAGGGACGTAAAACACATTTAACTCTAAAATATATCTTCAACCAACTTACAAATAGACACTATATGCTATCTTAGGTATTAGAGTTTTTTTTCTAAAGTAGTGTTGTTTAAAAATTTATTTATCAAAATGGGTGATTTGAAAACTTTCTTTTTTCCACTTCAAATCTTTTTGGATGATATAAATTATATAGAAAGTTAATGTTTAGAAAATTTTAAAGAAAAACAAGCAAAAATGTTTATAAAAAAACATGTGAAAGGTTTTTCTATAAACTACTAGGTTAGTCCCGTGTATTACACGGATTGAATAAATAAAATATTAAATAATTAGTACTAAAAAATTATGCATTATAAGATCATGATTGACGATAAAATATGTTTATAATTACGTACAAATAACTATTTTAAGTAAATAAACAATTATGTATTTTTTTACACGTTTTAAAAAAATTATGATTTTTAAATATTTTGTTTTAAGAAAAATGATAAAAAAAAAGTTTGTTGTATTCTGTATTTTATAAAATTTCTATTTTTAAAAAGTGTGTTTTTAATAAAAAAACAGGTTTTTAATTTATTAAATTATATATTTTTAATTTGAATATGGTACTACTAATATTATTAGTATTCAGTATTATTATTAACAACGTAGAGAAATGAGAAAATAAGAATCATGAGTCTTACAATTGTGTTACGCTTACTTTAGTTTTGTTTTTATAGATAGATGGATAGGTTAAAACCATTAATTAAACAGATTATACTTAGTAATAAATACGAATGGTTATAGTATAATATTTTAATATAAAATATAATAATAGTTATATATACGTAATAGTTCAAGAAATAAAATAATTATACTAACTTTAACTCTCTTATCTAAAAAGTTTCATATTTAAACATTCGTTTTAAGTTTTTTTTTTTAATTTATTTTTATAAAAGTCTTTTTTTTTAATGCTGGTTTGTAATAATTCTTGTTGTTTCAATAAGACAGCTTTTTAAAAAAATTCACCTGTTTATAACTTTTTTTTAAAACAAAATGATTTAAAATATTTTGTTTAAAAAAGGTTTAGTGTGTTAGAAAAATTTCATATTATATAAAATTTTAGTTTTTTATTATTTAGATTTTAATTAAAAGATGTGATTTCCAATTTTCTTAATAAAATCTATTTTTATTAAAGATAGTTTGATTTTAATAAGAGAGAGAAATATAGCAATTAATATAATTCATTTTTAATAAGAGAGAGAATTTTATTTTATATTTAAATTACTATAATACCTCTTTGGAGAGAAAATTGATATGTGTATGTCTAGAAGAATGACAAGTGGCAAAAAAATGAGATAAGAGAATGACAAGTGACAAAAAAACCTTGCTTTATTAGAGGTTATAGATAATGATCCAACAAAAAGTATTATTATTAGAAACTTTTTCCTAAATTTTTATTATGTATTTTTTTATCCAATAACATTAGGAGTGATAAAAAGAAAGTGTTTAAAAAATACCTATTTTGGTAAATATTTTTCAAATCACTCATTTTGGTAAATAAGTTTTTCAATAACACTATTTTAGTGAAAATCAACTCTAGTATTTATTAGACAAATTGGATTTGAATAATCTAAACTATTACTTATTGGCCGATAATAATCCATACTATTGATTTGGCAAGTAATAATCTCAAGTTTTATTTTTATCACCAACAACAGTTCTAGTGGCATAATTATCATACATTCACACTCGATTTATATTTAATTTAGGCTCGATTTAACTTGTATGTTTTTTTTCATTTCGTTCATAATCGTTATTGTGAACGAAATCAAGTCGAAATCAAGCGTAAATTTTTAATAATATAGTTACTGGGATTTGTTGTTGGTAATAAAAATAAAAGTTAGGATTTTTACCGGCCAAATCAATAGTATGAATTATTATCGGTTAATAAGTAATAGTTTAAATTATTAAAATCAAATTTACTTTATTACTATAATACTTGCTATTTTTGAAGCCCTCGCGCGGTGGTCTTGCAACTTTCATTCTTTTATATTTTAGACATCTTCTATTTTTATCACACTCTAATTTTTGGTTCTCTTTAGTTGATCTTGAATACTTTTTATTCATACTTGATCTTTAATTCTTAAAATTGTTCATCTCTAGATATAGTATGCGAGTTTGACATTGTCGTTCTAGTAGTTGTCATAATTTTAGTTTGACTCGAAAAGCGAACATTTGTAGCATATGTTTTATTTTTGTCAAAATAAGAAGTTCATTCCATAATGTATGATCGTGCATGTATCCACTAACAAGGTAATATCATAAATAATTTCTAGTTTAGTACCTCAACCTAGTTTAAATCTAAATATATCATAATTTTCAAACTTGCTAAAATTACACATTTAACCTAATAATGTTTTACATGTGATGGCACATGTCATTTTTACAAGTCCTTTTTTAGTTTTCCCGCCCATAATATCTATTTCATTTTAAAAAGTTAAATAACTAATTTCCGAAATTTTCTCTTTCTCTTTCTATATTATAATCCAAGTCCTTTTTTAATCATTAATTTTTAAAAACATTTTTTCATTAAATAAAAACTAAGTATTTTGATTAAAAATATACCTTTACAAAATCAAAATTGTTTAAATCTACGAAATTTTTCTAAAACAATGAAACCTTTTAAATTATGAAATTAAAAAATAAAAAATTTATATAATTTTTTATACAAAACAAACCTAGAGTTCTTAAACAATGAGATAATGATAAAAAACGGGCTTTTTTCAAAGTAATAAATTTTTAAAACGAAAGTTTTAAAATAATAAAAATATTTTATCAGCTAATCAAAATACTTTTATATTTTATGTTTTATAGTTTCTAACTCTTCATTAATAAATATTTTATTTTTCTTATTTAACTTGTGTAATACACTGGTTTATAGCCTAGTGTTGTTCATATAAAAAAAATTATAATAACATGTAACAGAAGTCAAACTATAGTATGCAATAAGAGGAATCAAACAAAAAAATATGGATCATATTTGGCTAATTACTCATAATAAACTGAAAGATCGTATGATTTACTTGAATCATCTTACGACATTGGCGGGATTTTTTAAAAATTCATCGCTAAAGTATATAGCGAGATTTAGTTTTGTTTCAAAGTGAATTATTTAAAAATTTCTTGCCTATGGTTGGATTTTAATTTTTTTTTTCCTTTAATGTTAAAAATAATGAATGTGATTTTTTTGCCGACGTGACGAGAGTAAGTAGATTTAGGAGCCATATAGTATGTGTGAAAGGTATTGCATAGTTGTGTGTTTTTAATGTATGGTGTTAAACAAATTTGTCTATTTGTATTTACTGTTTAAAATATTAGTTAGTTTGACATGGATTTGACTTAATGGAAAGCTTATTGTTCGTTTTTTTTTTTTGTTGTAGTTAAATTATTTTTATCCTCTACACACTATAAAATTATAATTGCTACTATAAAAACTCGTGTAATACACGAGATTATAACCTAGTACGTATATATAAACAAAAGATAATAGTGAGTTACACATAATAATCAGCTTGTGTTAGTCATATTTTTACATGATTAATGTTATATAAACTGTTTGCTATCATTGATGTTATGTAGACTATTTTTATGCTTCAAATAAGAATTTATCTTATATGACAAAAAATAACTATCAGCCTAGGCATTTTTGCACATTTGCAATCACACCTTATCAAATTTTGATTAATCGATATTAAGGCAACACGTTACTTGAAAAAGAAATTTACAAGCATGTGTATCTAAATATAAAAATTAAATTAAGTCATGATTAGTATATTATATATGTTAACGAAGAATATTGACATATATATATATATATGCTTGTGAGTATAACTTGTAACCAAAGATAACTTTCTCGCTTTAATTACAAAATAAAATCATCATCCTCAATTTGAATTTGTCGTGGAGCTTGGATTCATTGAATTTGTCATTATAATGAACAGTGCAATATATGCTGCCTTTCTGTTTGGTCTTTATATAATAAAATGATATCTGAGGCAATCCGATTTTCTATTAATTTTCTTAAAAGGTTCAATATCGCATACTTTAAATATTTAAATGCTGTGTTGTGGTATAGGGAAAATATGGTGCTTCAAAAACTAAATAATAAAAAATAATCTAATAATAATGAACTGAATGAACAGTAAATACCCATGTGTATATATACACATATATATATATATATATATTATATATATATATATATATATATATTATATATATATATATATAAATAGTAATTTTAGAAAACGTAAAACCTGAACTTTAGAGAGATGGAATTTATGTCTATATAAATACACCTAGTTTTAACATCATTATAGATAAATTTGACTTACCATTTAATTAGTTAGACGTATGATAGGAATAATAGTTTCTAATTAAAATCCATTACAATAGAGAATCATATATATTTTAAATTAAGTATAGCAATGTAGTGGGTTAGATGCAATCATTATAGTTAGTAATACCATTAGACTCGTTATAAAAATCAAAACTTGAAAGTATGCACCATTGTACAGATTATATAGATATACTAGTTTTAGTTACCCGTGTATTACATGGGAGGGGATAATAATTATTAATAACACAAAAACATAAATACATGATAATCCTTAGTGTTATATTTAAACTTTATAAACCGGTCAAAAAGATTAATACAGGGTAATCCTTAGTTTCCGACTTTGTAGCGACAAGCTAGCAAGTCTCTCCATCGAAAAACAAACATATATCTTTTAAATGTGTATATTCTTATGCTCATCAAAATAAACCTAGTAGTTATCTTGAGTGATAAATCAAATTTTCATTTGAGAAAGAATCATATATACCTCTAAAAACTTATAAGATTTAATAAAGAATTTCATATATACCTCT
The DNA here is from genome assembly GCA_025506505.1 of Flaveria sonorensis. Lineage (NCBI taxonomy): Eukaryota > Viridiplantae > Streptophyta > Magnoliopsida > Asterales > Asteraceae > Flaveria > Flaveria sonorensis. Next base: position 63,908,547 of record CM046437.1, read on the forward strand.
AAAACTTATAAGATGTAATATATATATATATATATTATATATACACACAAAATAATTTTTTTTAAAAAGAATATTAAAAGAAATACACTTCTAATCAATAAAAAATAATTAAAAGGAGAATAATGGAGTTGATCGAAGCCATAAACTATGAGAGTGTTGATGTATTATTCCCTTCTATAAAATCCAACAATTGTTGTGGGTCCCTACGCCGACCAAACCAATTATTCCTTTGTACTCCTTGCCATTGATCAAAGATCTCAATAATATCGTGATCTCCGAATAAGATTGCGGAATTACAATCTTTAATAAACCGTCATATCTATAATTGCATAACAAGTTATTATATCTATTAAGATTCTAAAAAGATACAAAAACATGTTATTTTGAACTATCTTAGAGAACCTTTTATGTGTTCTTTTAAACGAATATATAACTAAGATGATTATAATCGTTTATTCTATGGTGCGTTAGTTTTCTTTCTAATACAATAAGCCAATAAGTATAATGCGTAAATGTTTGATGGAGATACATAAAGATTTACTGCCAATTCTTGTTTAAATTAGAAAATGGGGCCAATTATTAATCATGGTTTAAGTTTTATGGAAATGTTAAAATAAAAAATCTCTTAAAAATAAAAAGTGTAAGAAATAATCTTAATCATTAATTTGTTTAATCAATGGTTAAGATCAAATTGTAAAGAAAAATTTGTTAGATGTTTATTTTAGTAAAAGCCACTTTTATTGACTATTTTTAAGTTCTCCTACTTTTTATACGTTCATAATTTTTATGTAAGACATTACTTTTTTATAAAAATTACACCAAAAAAACAATCGTTTTTTATCTTTAAAACTAGCACGGTATTTTATATAAAAAGATAATAATTTTTTTACGAGTTTAAGCTCATATCTCATTATTGTGTTTTTAGTGCAGCTCATTGTGTCTTTTAGTTACTTATTGTGTTGTTCTAAATATGATTGTGTTTTTCCAAAATGATGAATTCTAAAAAATTATAATTGTGAAATAATATTGTTGTGTATCTCCAATATATAAAAACAAAATAACGAAGTAACAACTAGTTAATCTAATACATTAAAAACAATAATAAAATAACACAATGTCTTTTTATGTTTTTTGATCGTCAGAGTGTTATCTTAAACACTATGAGTTTGAAAAATACGTTGGTGAGATAACATTATTGTGTACTTTTAATTGTAAAACATAATGATAGATAACAACAAGTTAATATAATCCATAAGAAACATAACAAAAATAACCCATTTTGTTATCTTTAATATTATAAGTTTTAAAAAATACATTGGGTGAAAGTATATCATTATGTACTTGTAATTGTAAAGTTCATACAAACTATAGAAACAATAACAAAAATAACACAAAATGATCTAAAATATAAAATATAATGATGAATACATATAACAAATCATGTAAAATATATGACTCAACGAATTGATATTTGACACAATAAACGTATAAGACACAATAAGATAACGTATTAGACACAATGAACAAAATGCCATCATTTTTAAAACTATAGAAGGATATGTGTCAAGCCCACAATCTTTATTAAACTTTTTAGATTAAATATTATGTGTAATCTAACTCTATCTTAAGTTTAATACTACATGATAAATACATAGGTTGACATCAATTTATAGAAAAAAGTTAGTTAGAATGGTATTCTAGACATAGACACCTTTGTTATTTTTTATTAATTTTCAGCACTTTTTATACGTTCATAATTTACATATGACATTATTCTTTATAAAAAAATTACACCAAAAAAACGAGTGGTTTGTATATTTAAAACGAGTATAGTATCGTTATATACAAAAAATAAAAAAATTTATATTTTTCAATCCATATGATTTATGTCTGTTATTATGTTTTTGGTGTAGTTGATTGTGTCTTTTCATTTGTTATTGTGTTTTTCTGAACAATGTTGTGTTTTTTTAAATGATAAATTATAAGAAAATATATAACACTATTGTTTACTTTTATTATGTAAAATATTATAATAAAATAACAACTACTTTATGTAATACATTAAAACAGTGACAAAATGTCTTATTATGTATTTGCTACTTGTCATTGTGTTTTTTTAAACATTAGTTTGTTTATCTAAAATAATGAGTTTTAAAAATATATTTTGTGTACTTCTAATTATAAAACACATTGATAAACTAAAAAAATTTATATAATATATAAAAATTACAATGACAAAATAACACGAAATGACCTAAAATGTAAAAACGCAATGATGAATACATATAATAGATTATACTGATAGATAACAAGTTTATATAACACAAAATGATCTAAAATGTAAAACACAAAGATAAATACATATAACAAATGATTTAAAATATATGACACAATGAATTAATATATAACACAATGAACGTATAAAACACATTGAGCTGATGTATTTGACACAATGATGAAAATGCCCTCTTCTTTAAAACAATAGAATGATACGTGTCAAGCACACACTTATTTTTAAGCTTTTTTAGATAAAATACATATTTTACTAAAATCCTACTCATAAATAAAACGATGAAATAGCAGATAAATAATAAAGAAGCACGTCTCGGCTTAATATAGTTTCTTATAACCGACTCAATTATTATACCAACGACCATTTGAATATCAAACTACAACAAAACAACTACCTTTTGTCACAGATAACATTTTCAAGGTATCAAAAATGTATGAATCAATAACTTTCAAATGTATTAAAAAATAAATTTATTTTAGTATTTGGAATGTAGTACATTTGTATGAATGAATGGTGCAATAATTGGATGGGGGCATGCATTTGCACAGTAAACAAATCTTTGTGAAAATCAAATTCAGTGTGTGTGACTGTGAATGAAGAAAAAGGACAGACAAAAAGAAAAAACAAAAGTTTAGTATTCCTGATTTTTCACTTCAGGGCCCCAACTCTTAATCTTTCAACTTGTCCCCTCGCCGACATATCGACATGATGTTTGTAGTCACAAAGTCAACAAAATGTTTACTCAATTTAATGTGCTAAGAGTGTCGTCCATCGATCTAGATAGAAAATGGTTGGTTGAGATGAAAGAGAGAGGCGTTCGACGATGAGAGGAGAGGGTGCCGGCAGTAACCAGTGTTATGAGCATCGTTCGGTTTGTTCAATAGTCGGGGTCTTGGGGTTTTAGACGTTAGAAATCACCCCGAATGCCAAATCAAATAAACAATGTGTAATAGGAAGATATTCAAGTTGGGTTTGAGCTTGTAATTGAACCGTCTTTGGTCTTGTATGGTATACATCCGGCATATTTCTACAAAGTGATACTATAAGGTGTGGAGCGTACCTCATTTCACTTCACATAACGTCATGTCACATTTCATTCTGATCACTTCACTTTACATCACTCAAACCAAGGAAATGAAACACTTTACGCTTTTTTTATTTTAAAATTAAAATAGTAGTTTTATGTTTTTAAAATACATAATAAATAAAAACTTAAATTCAGTTATTTTAGCATTCGATAGCAAATAATATATAACTAAATCAAGTGTAAGAATCCGTTCATTAATATGAAGAAGAAAAAAAACATAAAACGTTACACATAAAAAAATCACAAAAGATTACATTTGTGACTTGAAAAAATACTTTGCTAAATGTGACTTAAGGTTTTGATGCACTTCTTCATCACGAACTTGTTAATTGATTGTTGCTTCTTGTGCATCACCAACTTCTTGGGGTGAAATTTATCAAAATGCTAAGGGATATTTATAGGTAAAGTTAAAATAAATAAAAAAAGTTACCCGTTTGTTGTGTAACTGTTGTTTATAAAAAATAACTTTTTATATAAGTAAAAGGGGCGGCAATGAAAGTGGGGTATCCACGAGCCCCAAAAGTGAGGGGTGGGTCGTGGGTGTGGTGTTCACCACCCCCATGTTGCCACGTCACACATATATGTTGTGATGTGGTGTTCGTAACCTTTATTCTTCTTGTTGACAATGTAGATAGGTTGTTTTAGCACCTTTGAGAGATTAGAATCCTATAATAGATGGTTACAACTTAAGATAAGTAAAAGTTTGTTATAAGGGATAAAGGCTTTAGAGGAAATAATAACATGTATATTGACAAAGTCATTACCCGTAAAGAAGTCAAGCATTCATTGTACATGAAAATAAATGATGCTCTTAAAGATACTTGGGGGAGGAAGAAAAAACAAGTAGTTTACCGAACTTTATACAAGCATGCACACAGCCGAAACCTTATTCTCTAGCCTTTGGGCTGTAGGACAAAGGTAAAGAATAATAGGGGTCAGGGGTTTTTTTTTATTAGTAGTGTTAATTTTGGTCGGTAGTGTAAATTTTTGGCTCAGTAATATATTTATATATATATATATATATATATATATATATATATATATATATCAAGTTTACCCGCTTAAAAAATTTAATTTCACCCCACCCCAATAGGAGTGTTCAAACTCCGATATTGCTCTAGGATTAATTAGTTTTTTTATATTCGCCCACCAGTATTAACTGCAGACCAATCTTATCATTATCTAAGGGACTTGTTTTGCCACCCTTAAAAGTGGCAATAGGGTTCTTGGATTTTCGAAGATTGATGACAATTCAATCAAGATGGAGAACTATTAAAATGAACCAATGTAGAATTATGGCGTTTGATTCAACTAAGTCTATATGGTTATATATATTTATAGGTAAAGTTGTATGAGGTAACCTTAGAAACTTGGCTCTTTGATTCCTGCTTATGGGTGTAGGTCAATCGCACTATCAACTAAACCAACTCACATCTTGGGTTGGTAAATGATTATTTTACATTTTTATAGCAATTTCACCAAATAAATAGGTGAACTTTGTTGTTTTTAACTAATAACTTTTAAATTTTATAAAATAAATATATTATAACCTTCACCTTTAAATTAATAAAGTTTTAGATATGAATTACACCATTTAACCACCAATACAAACGTTGTATAACAAGTGGTACCCATCATACAGCTAAACTCATGATTTTTTTTTCTATTCTGCGTAAGAAACAGATGACTTTATGTACAAATAGCATGTATCTATTCTAATAAAATAATATTTTGAGTTACCATTTATCATAATGTTAGACCCCTGAAAAGGCTGTTTGGTTGGGTCTGATTGATCCAGTCAGACGTGGAATGTTTGATTGGTTACCTCTTACCGGAGAAAATGTCTGATTGAACCACTTATTCGGTCAGACCTAAACCAAGATCTGACGCGAGTCAGACGTGAAGCGGAGGTCAGCCGGCGACGGAGAGTGTCTGGTCGGCAACGGCGAGTGTCTGGTCTGCGACGGCGAAAGCGACGATGAGGGGTCTGGCCGGCGGTGAAGCAGGAGAGGAAGGGAGACCGAAGATGGCGATCGGAATTTTGGCTTTGAAGAGGATTGGGGTTTGATTTTGCTGATGATTTTCGAGTTTCAGAGATACCTTCATGGTTACTCAATGAAGATTGAAATATTCATCTTTTCTGTGAAAGTTTTTGAAGAAAATTTGACACCTTTTTGATGATAGAGTAAAAAAAAACAGTGACTGTGATTGAACCTTGAAGGTAAACTGTGTTTTATCACTTTGCGTGCCTTATAGGACTCAGAGATTATGTAGTTATATATTTTAAATAAGACAATTAAATTTTTAAAAAAATTTGTGATTTCACATATATCCAACCAGATATCCAACCAAATAGACTTAAACTGGTTCAGCACTTATTCGTTCAGATCTCTTACTGGTTCAGAACTCTTATTAGTTCAGCACTTATTCGTTTCTTTCTCATATTAAATATTTACATTAACTATTAATTATATTATTTAATTCTTTTTTAAATTAAAATAGTTTTTAATAAATTAAGAAAAGTTCTTATTACAAATGTAACTTCTAAATAAACAATCTTTTGTATAACATAAGTAATTTTTAAAATATCAAATTTTTTTTTAAAATATAAAATATTTAAAATCAATGTTTTTAGAAATTAATTTTTTTATGAACCATAAAAACTTAAAATTCAAAGTTATAATAAGAAATTTTTAGAAAATGGTATTTTTAATAAAATGTTTTGATTTAGAACGAATTTTTAAAACAATTTTATGCAAAAGTTCAAAGAAAATAATATCATTGTTTTATTACTTTTAAACCTTACTCATACATAGTTTCAATCATATCATATTTCACAATAACATTTTATAATTAATAATTTTTTATTACTAATTATTTAATATTTTATTTATTTAAACCGTATAACATAAAAAATACTATCCTTTAATAAGCACATAGGCCACCTATTGAAAGTTGCTAACTAAATCCAAAAAAAAAAATTATCATGTTTTTTTCTCAAAGATAACACGACTTCTCATGTTGATTTCAACCATTAAAATATTTCAGTCATGTTGAATAAATGGATAATAAAAAATAAACTAAGATAATTTTTTTCCATTTTGCTCATTAATAAACATCTTCTGATCTTTGCCTCAAACATGCATAATTGACAATAACTTATATTCATCTTCAAAGAACCAACAGTCACCTGTATATGCTAACCATATGAAATTAGTTCTTATTGTAGTCACTAGTATAGAGTTTATGTTCTTACATAATGCAAAGACTGTGGTGAAGGGGCTAGAAAGTAATCTAAAATGGTTTTTCTTTTTATAGAGGGTGGTGGATTTAGCACCGAAGACGGGCTGTTAAAACTAGCATCTGGAGATTTCTCACAAGCTTCGTTGATTTGTGAAACACGTAGCTGTTTTTTGAGTGATTCTGGAGTTCTTACTTCAGGTAATGATGTAGTATTGGGTGAGTCGGTCTGGACCAATGACTTGATTGGAGGGTCAGGATCAGGTAGTTTGATGGAATGTTCTGTTTCTTCCTGTGTAAAAAGCTTTTGGCGTTTCATCATTGGAAGTGTTGTTCCTCTCCGTCGAATTGATGAAGGAGATCTTGTAGTTGAATAACAGCTGTTGTTGATGTTCCAAAGCTGGACCTGCCAGAAGTTGCATCTTAATATATGTGCAACGGTATCTTTTTGGGTAACAAGGTTTGTGGGTCGGGTAACATGTCAAACAGGTCAAGTTGGGTTGACACCAGAACCCTTTTTTACTTTTTTTATTCACTGTTTGAATATTTTCTATGAAACTAATATTTTAAATGCAACTTTAAAAATAAATATAGAAGTACTACTGTAATCTAAATCATTGAATAAAAATAAGTTTAAAACGTTATATTCATTAAAGGCAAATTTTAAGGGACTTTTGGCCCATTTGACCTGCTAGAGCCATTGGACCCATTTGACATGCTCTATGAAATTCATATTTTGCCCATAAGAAATCAGTTAAAATCATTGAGAACATTGATTTTTGCCAAAAGAACTGTGATACTTGTTCACTGTTAGGGTAACTTTAGAAGTTAACAAATAATCAAACACACACTTAAACTGTGTATCAAATCATAAATAATGTTATGGGACAAAAGGGTAAAAGGCATAAAAAGTGTGGTTAATTTTTTAGCATTTGTAGGAGAAAATAAATGTAAATATGATTTAATCTAAATTTATTGATAATTATGGTGTGACTTACCACAGAATCATCTGCAGCAGTTGCTATTTTGCCTGTCTCATATGAGCACCTGCAGGTTGATAAGCAAAGGTAAGTCCACATACACATATCAAGTCTAATAAAAATAATGGCATACCGATATATTATAACAGTGGAATCAAACAAAATGCATACCAATCTACAGAGGTCACTTCTCCATCATGGCCTTCGAGTTTTATAGGGTCTGCTTGAGGTTTGTTTACTTGCCATACGTAAGCTAAACCATCACTAGAACCACCAAGAATATGGCCTGCATCAGGACTCAATTTTGACTGCAAAGTTGGGCATGGAAGACCATTAGATTATATAAAGCAAAACCTTAACATCTCGCTTACAATTAGTGATTATGAAAGGAATGTTTTCCTTACCTTAACAAAGAATGTACCAATATCACATCCTTTAAAACTTTTAATAGGCCCCTTCTCAAGTTGTAGTACATTAAAGAGATATATCCTGCAATTGTAAGAAAGTTCAAAGATCAATGATACCAAACGTAGTCAAACCCCAAATTTTGAACGTTATTGCTTCACAAGGCTAAGTTATTACACAATATTATATGATTGAATTGTCAAAAGAAACAAAAATTTGAAAGAAAAAAAAAATGGTAAGGTGTTTAGATATTAACACTATACCTGCTGTCCATGCATGAAGCTGCAATATACACTCCATTTAAATCTTGGGATAAGCTAGATATACCATATGACCTTGCCTGAAAAATAGATCAATATGACACGTAATGATGTAAATAATTCTTCATATGATGTACACTGATAGTCTGACATATGGTTCAGCAAAACGATCAAACTGAATACATACCCACTTCCTTGACGACTTATCATGAGAACACGCCTGAGTAATTGGGGCTTTAAGGCTTCTGGTGTCCCAGAACTTTATAACACTGCAACAGAGTGAAAATTCAACAATTAAAAATGATAAAGAAATACATTTAATTTCAAATAAACTTGCAAATGAGTTCTAGTAGCCTCTTACACACCTGTCAACTGCTCCAGCAGTAGCAATGGAAACCTCATCTTTCAAATATAAAACTGATGTAACACTCATTGAAGCAGCCTGAAATTATTGAACACTTAGTTGAAAATTCTAGTATATTGGAGTATTATGAAGTGAGATTACATTTTCTTAAATCTAACCTTGCCATGTCTGCCCCTCGTTTTAATACTTGATGAAGTATGAGCCCCTTGAACAGTTGCAATTGTTCTAAAAATATAAAAGTAATCAGTATTGACGAATAGCCAAAGCATAACAATTTTGTAAAATTGTAAATAACATTGGGAACGTACAAAGTATCCGAGTGTAGTCGCTTTGATTTAGAGCACCTTAAGTCCCATAAAGAAAAAGAACCGTCTCTTGAACCAGATACAATGATATCTTCCATACACAAATAATCATTTAGGTCGGTATTCAGTTATTCTTCATATATGGATATAATCAATAGGATCATAAGCATACCTTGGTTGGAAGGGTGGGCACTGATGGATTTCACAATAGGATCATAAGCATACCTTGGTTGGAAGTGGGCACTGATGGATTTCACACTTCCAGTGTGTCCAGTTAGTGCTTGAAGACATTTTCTTTCTTGAGAGTCCCATACTTTAACCTGTCCAAAGGCCAAAACATTGGTTACCATATTACAACCTACAAAAAGTTTTAGTATAATGTGATAAAATAATATCTGAAACTGTAAAGAGTTACTTACACTATGATCACCACATGCTGTTAGTAAATTGGTATCGTCCTGCAAAGATTGAATACCATTCACGAGATTTAAACACAGTAAATACTTTTTGAGCACCAAAATTAGAAATGCATTCAAATCTAAATGTTCTGTGTATACTAAATGATTGGAACTTTCTCTACCTTTATCCAACACACATCAAATATGGCATTGTCATGAGCAAGCCACCGGCATTTTCTAGCTTTTGCTACCAAAAGAAAAATTAATACTTTCAAATTGTGATTCTATCAAAGCACATCTCAGCTGTAATTATGTGTCGTGAATAGAGATTCACCTGCATTTTCTGCACTAGTTGCCGATGAAGGAAATTTCAAGCGAGTGTTATATAAGCAAACATATCCATCCTCACCAGTAACAGCAAGAATATGAGCATTTTTGCTTGTCTGCAAATTTTGCATTTCATCAATTAAGTTAACTAAATTCACCACTAGCAACGAACAACTTCAGTTAATTGCTTAATTTCATCAAATCTCCCCCTTACAAGTACACAGAACAATCATACATGACAAAACATTCACGAAATGAATTGCGCGTAAATCAAACCTTGCAAAACGATAACGCCATTGGAGGAGTAATATCATCGTCAAATCCATAATCAATCGATCCGATTCGACTAAACTGAGATGAATCATCCGCAAAACACGGTCGTTTCCGTACTGAACACAACATAATCGATACAAACAATCACATCACCGAATTAAACATAAGCAAACTACCTAACCGTATCAATCTATCTGAGCTTCAAAGCGAATAACCGGAAGGTAAACAGCTCGTTTATTTTGAGATAGGTGCTATATAAAAAACAAATCGGAGAAATTACCTCTGAAGCCATTGAGCTCTCTGGAACTTATGATTTGAAAAATGGATCGATTATTAGAGATCTCCATTTGCAAACGAACGCCTGTAAGTTTTTTTGAAGATAGTGTGTTGATGAAGAAGATGAAAGTGGTATTTAGTTGAAAATTTCGTTTTTAGCGGGCGGTGGAAGGAGAAAGTACATCGGCGGGAAAGTTTTGAAATTGATTTTATGTCCACCGCGGTACTTTTTGTTTTTAGTCAAATTTATATAAACATGACTTGATTCATGTATGATGTCATTTTATTGAAGAGTAAATTTAGTTTTTAGGCCCTTTGATTTGCGCGTTAAAAAAATTAAAATATAGGTGACTATGTTTGAATTAAAGTTTTCAAAATGATTTATTTAATGTTGTAATTTATATAAAAAATAACATTATATAAAAAAAGTTAAAAGATTCTAAATAATAATGAAGTCTTTAGAAAGATAGGGAAAATTTAAAAATTAAAGGAAAATCGTTACATGTGTGGTATAATGTGGCATACAAATTAGTTACACTGCATAATTATAGTGTATTTCTTCGTTATATTAGGGTTTACAGGTTATCGCAATAAAGAAAGGTTAACAAATAAACTTTACCTTGTAAAAGTTAATATTAAATGGCGACGTATGTTGGTACAACATCCACTTTGGCGGACACTAGCGATACAACTCGTATAGTGTTGTTTGGATCACATCGATGCCATTAATTGATAAAGTTGTGGATCGAGTCATATTAGTGAACTCATGTATAAAGGCGCTTCATAAGACATGATACCGAACATATGCACGTCATCTATTGGACTCGTATTGGGTTGTATAATCGTATGTACGTCGTGATATTAAAAATGTTGTTTCTTTGTGCATGCTAATTACATAACACAACGCAAAATTACTTGTTATGCATGCTATGACATGACATAATATCTCATTAAATTCACAATATAAAAGGCATTACGTTTCCTCGTTTATTCATTCATATCTCTTCATGTATTGTTTTTTTTTTTTGTCATTCATTTCCACACTTGTGTAACCACAAATATTAGCAATTTTATTGAGACAACTCGCTAGCAATGTCAACTTACGATGAAGCTACTTGACGTCAGGTGGTTAATCTTCTAGCTAGATATTATTGTTTTTCATCGATTAGTTATGAGATAAAGGGTCACTATGTTTGAAGAATTCTAACCATACTGTTGTTTCATACGGTTGTTAAATGAAACACGTTGAGGTAGTTATGCCATGGCCCTAAGACAAAGTCCAGGATCCACTCGTTCAAGGAGCACAATATATTTGTTTTAAATTATATTATGTATATTTTAAATAGTTATAAGTTATAACCCAATTAAAAACTTAACCCAATTATGTTTTAAACCAAATATAATTTACTGTGCCTATCTCTTTAACCCAGTAACTCAACTAGAAGCCTCATTTTGAAAAACAAAATACTAAAATCCAATGGGCCATGGTCAATTCTTATTTGTTTAATTGTATTATAAGGTGACTGCTGAATTAAGTCAATTACAAGCTCACCTTTAAAAAAAGAGAATAGAAATTGATTGCATTTAAGGGGAACACAAGCTTGTTGTGCGATATGTAGCTTTGTGCGACTACCATTCTATACCAAGTACCGACCTTTTATTTGATTATTTCTTTGTGAAGTTGTAAATTGTGTCTTTGAACTTTGTTTAACAAGTCACTCGATCAAGAATTTAAGATAATTGTTACTTGTTACTTGTTTTAATTTTTAACGTGTTTTGTATGCTAGGATCTCTAGGGTTTGTATAATTATATAAAATTATATCAATTACGTGTTTCATTAGAATTTAGATGTTAGATTTAAAATCGAGTAATTGTTAGAAATTTAGAATTTAGATGTTAGAACTTAAAATTTAGTAATAACTTATTTGTTAATTATTATTTGTTGATGTCTTAATGGTTTTGAATTTGTGTTTGATATTTAGAAATCATGACTCCTAAACAAGCATCTGATTGTCAAAAACGTAAAAGGCAAGCTCTAGTTAAAATTTTAGTTTATATAGTTTAATTTGTTAGGCCATATCATTGAAATACTATGTTTGTTGCTAAAATGTTTGTTCTCATTTAAATAAATTACTTTATAATCTAATATGCTAGGGCCCAGGGGCCATTTTCCCCAAACTCGTCCAATGCCCTAAAATCCTCACGACCGTCTCTGACAAGTCAAATACTACCGTCATCAATATGAACAATAAACCACTATTTGATTCTCATTGATGTCGATGTTGTATCGTTAATTTGGGATGACGTGCCAATAATTATTACATGCTAGGTATGTTTCTCTCTTTTTTAACAAAAAAATATTAATTAAAAGGGCTACGATTGACTAAATTTCTGAAAAAAATAGATCAACAATAAATCAATATATAAGAAATAAAAATCCCAAACAACACCCAAGTTCAACTAATTTTCATAGGGAGACCGCAAATATCATTTTGACATGTTTCTCTTCATCCTGCTTTTTATTCATATGGTTACAAGAACTTTCATACCCTCTATAATGTGTTACCGGCGTTACTGAGCTTTGACTGAAAATCACTTCGTTCATTTTCTTCCAAATACACCAACAAGTATTAAGAGTAACACCGTAACCCATTTCTTTTTTTAACCCATAACCCATGTCTATCTAAAATACTTAATAATTCATATCTTATTATATGTAACTTGTAATATACCATACACTTCTATTCATTTAACACTCAGCTTTCACATTTTAATTCAAAGTTAAAAAAAAATATGTATAACTGTTAGGGATCCGGGTGGATCGACACACAAACACAATCAAACGGCGAGAGAAAATAATAATAAAGATGAACGCGATGTGATCTACGTCCACGGGCTGCAACCAGGATACTATTTTATTGCTTTCTGCCTCACTCGTGAGGAATTACAAGTACAATGACACAATATAAATAGAGAAAATTAGGGTTTACAACTTAATCCCTAAGAAAACCCTAATGGGCTAAAATTAAATTAAAACGGGCCAGGTCTTTAATTTAATTAATCTGCCACTGAGTTGTCTTTTAACCCGAGCCCAAGTCAAGACTCCACAAACCCAACAATCTCCCACTTGGAGGCTTGATCATCTTCAAACTGTCTTCCGATGTGAACACTTGTACCTCTTGTAATCTTCCTTGTCTTCCTGGTTGTAGCGGCCTTCTCATCAGTAAACCTGAAGGCCCGTTAAAGCTCCCCCGAGCTTCAACATATCAGTCACGGTTGTATCTACCCCTGACCTGTTCTCCATCCCTATCGGCTCCCACTGAAACAAACTGCCAGATCCTGGAACACCCTGAGAACAAACACTCTCCACATTCAGCAAGTAATCATCTGGAGATATTTTATTTGATGGAATATTAATTCTTTTAACCCACTGTTGTCTAGAAACTGTAACTGAAGCACAACCTGTGCTCCCACTGCCACGAAATCCTTTAACTTGTTTTTCTGAACTCTTCCATGAACATCCATTCTGAATCTTTCTTGTGACTCTAGGTTTCTTACTTGCAAAGCAAACCTTCTTCTGCCCACGAGATTCTGTGAACTGGACTTTGGTATTTTTCTGAACTGGAACATCACTTCCTTTAGATGGTAAACTGACCATATACAATGAACCCATTTTCTTTCCACGAGCAATGACAAGATTCCCTTTAACAACTTTCCACTGCTTATTCCCGAACTTAACCTCATGTCCCTGTTCATCCAACTGACCGACATAAATCAACTGTTTCTTCAAATCAGGAATCACCCTGACATCTTTCAAAGTCCATGAACCAACTGAAGTAACTAAATCCATGTCACCCATGCCCGTAACATCAAGAACATCATTGTTCGCTAGTCTTAGCTTACCAAAATCGCCTTCTTTTAGATTCTGCAATGCTTCGCTGCTGTGGGTAGCATGAAACGAAGCTCCAGAATCCATGACCCAGGAATCCACACTGCTCTCCACGCTACAAATTAAAGCATCATCGTTTGAGTAGTCTGCTGCAGTGTTAACTTCTTTTTGATCATTCGGACACTGATTCCTGAAGTGTCCCACCTGTTTACAGTTCCAACAAGTCACATCATTTCGAGCCCTAGACTGACTCCTTTTCCTGTTCTTGCTCCCACTACCTCTGTTATTCTTTCTTCCTCTGCCAACATTCAATAGTTCACTTGATGTTTCACCTGAATTTCTTCGTCTGGTGTCTTCGCCCATAATAATATCCCGAACCCCATTTAAAGTGAACATGCTGATGGAACTAGTAATTGCTGTAACAGTACCAGCCCAGCTATCAGGCAATGGTGATAACAGTAGTAGAGCCTGAACCTCATCCTCGAATTTGATGCCAACTGACCCAAGTCTTGACAAAATCGAGTTCAAGTTGTTGATGTGCACTAAAATTGAACTTCCCTCTTTCATCTTTGTATTAACCAGCTCTCGAATTAAGAAAACTTTATTTGCTGCCGAAGGCTTCTCATACATATTAGCTAACGCATCCATGATACCTTTTGCTGTAGTTTCCTTCAGAATGTTGAACGCAACATCCTTTGTCAGCGACAACCTAATAACCGGCTTGGCCTTTTTATCCAAAGTTTCCCATTCAACTGGTTTCATATTTTATGGTTTCTCACCCAAAATAGCATCCAAGTCTTTTTGAACAAGCAAATCCTCCATTTGCATTTTCCACCAACCAAAATCGTTTCCATTAAACTTCTCAATCTGAAGTTTCCTGCTCTCAGCCATTATCCCAGACCATAGATGCTTAACAGTCGAGTCGGAACTGAGTTTTGAAATGCAGCACACAATCAAACTACCCAGTAAGTTCGATAGGAAACCCTAATTTGATAGAACAGAGTGGCGACAGCAGAGTGGCGGCGGCGGCAGAACGGAGGCGGCGGCAGAATGGCGGCAGCGGATTCTGATTCTTGAAAACCTATATCGCTACTTCTCTCGCGATTCGTGTTTCTTGCGTGTGTAACGAGTCAAAGCTCTGATACCACTTGTTAGGGATCCGGGTGTAGATCGACACACAAACACAATCAAACGGCGAGAGAAAATAATAATATGTGATCTACGTCCACGGGCTGCAGCCAGGATACTATTTTATTGCTTTCTGCCTCACTCGTGAAGAATTACAAGTACAATGGCACAATATAAATAGAGAAAATTAGGGTTTACAACTTAATCCCTAAGAAAACCCTAACGGGCTAAAATTAAATAAAAACGGGCCAGGTCTTTAATTTAATTAATCAGTCACTGAGTTGTCTTTTAACCCGAGCCCAAGTCAAGACTCCACAAACCCAACATTAACGTCACGATATCATTCATAAAATCATTATATTTTCAATAGTTTACAATCTAAATTCTAAAATGATAAAAAAAAACAGTTCGAGACCCAAATACTATATTGAAACGAGTTGGGAACCGAAGGTTATAAAACATTTTGTAATCCACGTACGTTGAAACCAATCTGAAACCGACCAAACTTGAGCCTAACTTGATAAAACCCAGTTTCAACCCCGAATTAATCAAATTTCTCAAAATTGGTTGCAACTTCCAACCTAATCCTGTTCCACCAAACACCGGCTTTAACCAAAAATAACCGAAACAAAAACCAGCTTTAACCCGAATCAGTTTAAACTATTGATATGAGTTGTGCACCTCGGGCCAAAAATCTGCAACTTTATATTTATTGATCCAGCCCAAAAATCTAAAGTAAAAGGACCACTAACAGTGGCTAACCTGATGGCTCTGACCACAGGGCCCAGCCGCACCACATTGCTGACCAAATAATGAAAGCCACCGTCCTTAAAACCCCAATCACAACCGACCATAAACACCCTTTAAAAACCCAACAAAAACGCGGGAAATAGAGCCGTTGCCAATATTGGCGCCAAAATTTTCATGGTTGGCTGCCCGATATTTTACGGGCAGAGCATCCTAAGCAAAATGTCTTTAGGTTTCATTTATTGATTTATTTATGTATAAATTATGATCTCACTTCTTTTTTTCTTTATCTTTTACCGCCTCCATTCAAAGCTTACTCCAAAACCCTTTGTTCTTGAAGCATATTTCTAATATTATTCTACACTTGTTCTTCAATCTTGCTTCATAAAGGTTTGATTTTTGATGTGGGTTTGGTTCAAAAGCGATCTTTTTTGAGTTTTTGATATGGGTTTTTCGAAAAAGAATCAGTTTGATGAATCTTTTGAGGGGAAGAAATGGGTGATTGCAGGAGTCACCATGAGAACTCCATTGAAGTGTTTATCTACAAGAAAGGTGAAAGAAGAAGAAGATGATGATGATGGTGGTGGTTACTCAAACTCCGGCGACTCCGGCAGCACAACTCCGACGTCGAAAGATTCAAGGATACCGGAGATGCTCCGGTGTCCGCCGCCGCCGCCGAGGAAACGCCGGCCGGTGTCCACGTGTCACCACCGTGGGAATAGGGAGTTCTTTACCTCACCGGATTTGGATTCTTTATTCAAATTCATCTCAAAAGCTAACTAGATTTGTCTTTGGGTTGTTTACTAGTTTTATAATATTATTAGACCATCTCTACTGCTGCCATATTCGCGTGCAACTTGCCCGCATCCTGTTTGTAACAGGATGACTGGTCTCTCTTTTGGGTGGGCCCTTTCTTCTTGTCAAGTTGGGCCCACCGTGTTTTCTCGTCTCTCTTCCACGTCAGCTGTTGGGTTTTGGAGGTAATTTTAGCTTAGATATAGATTAGGGTTTGTTTTAGAAAGATGTACAAATATAATAGTATAGTGGTTAGGTTAGGGTTTAGTTTGGGTTTAATGAGACAGTTGTTAATTGTGATGGCTTGTTTTCAAGTGTGATACTATGTGTTTAGTGTTTCTTGGTGTTTTGTATTCTTACATCTTTTAAACCCAAAAGGGCAAATGGGTGTTTGCCACCAAAGGGTAAAAAAGGGCCATTTGTGGCCAAGTTTGATGCTTTATGCTTGTATGTGGAATATATTATTAACAGGGTTTATCACCCAATGTCCAATGATCTTGTTTTTTTATATCTATCTTGATGTGAAACTTTGTAGCATATATATGTATAGGTTTTGTTATCTTGGTTAAAGGGATAATTTTAAATTTCCACTTTAAATCGCAGATTATCATATTCATTGAGTTATGCCTTTTAAGTACTATGTATTATATCATCTCTAAATTGCAAAATATTGTATACGAAAATTTATGTTTTGAAAAATATAATATTTGAAAGTGATGTGTAAAGTTTCTTTTAAATTTTGTTACAGGTTTTAATTTCATTTTTTAGAACTTTTATAGTGAAGTCTTGAAGTTGCAACTACTAAGTTGAATCTCGGATGATATTTGTTTAAGAATATAAACTCTAATTTCACCTTAAACCTTAAACGGTTAAATCTAAAATCTTAAAGCCTAAACATTAAAGTTTAAATGAAAATGGTTTTTGAGGCAGGTTTTGATGATTTGCATCAAGGGTTTACATTTTACATGCGTTGGCGGTTGGTCATTGGTGTGCATGACGTCATCTTTTGGTGAGAATTGAGTTATGAAAAATAAATAGGAAGACAGTCAAGCACACGTGTTTTAGTGCATAGGAGTCAACACCAAATACTAAAAAAATGATTTAAAATGGTTATTTCAAACTATCAATTCCTTAAAAAAAAACCCTTCCGACAATCTTACTGCAAACAATATTTGTATCGTGTTGTGTTTCATGTAGATTTGATAAACATCTAAAGAAAATTTTACATTTGGGTTTAGATTACAGACTAAATTAATTAGCAATTTTAGTAATGATGACCAATAATACGTCCACACAAAATTAATGTTCCTACACGATTTAAGCTTTCCCCATGTGTAACCCAAAAACCTTTTTGTCCGTCTAGTTCTCGAGCAACCATGCGTATCTCCACTTGATACTAGAATTTTCAATTTGATTCCGTTCGGTTCGGGTTATATCAATTAAACAAAATAAAATAACATTGTAAAACAATTAACAAAAACACAATTTCATTAGAAGATTAGTAAAATATTATATTTTATAGTTGTTTTTTACTAGTCTTCATCTACTAAAAACTATCATATATCTCAATATAGCAGATACAAGTATTTAGTTTATATATTCAAACTAAAACAATCATATAATTCCCACAAATTTGCATAGAAGGTGTTGGTTTACAACATGTTGGAATATTTATTCGTGTAATATATGAATCTTTTAACCTAGTTTACAAAGTGATAAAATCAATATGTGTTGGTATTTCTATGTTAGTATAATATAAAACGCGACACATCAGTTTATAAAGGTATCTACATTCTCAACAAATATAAATAAAATCTATTTTAAGAAAGTATATAAATTGCCAAGCTACAATTGGGTTTTTTGAGTAAGAATATAATTTATATTATCTATATCTTTTAATGTTTAAAAATTTATTACTAAATTTTTATGACAACAAGTATATAATAATGTATTAAAAGGAAATAATGAGTTGTCAGAAGAAAATTTACAATAATGCAAGGCCATAGAGAATCCAATATCGCGTTTTCTTTAGGTTTGGCCCTTGTCCTCTTGTGTTTATATTTCAACGTACCCACTTTCTTTTCAACTCTCCACCTCTCATATCTCATGTCAATATCAGTCATACATACATACACACAAATGGCTATATAGAAATTTTGAAAGAATTGAGTAGGATCTATCTCTACATTAGTTTGAAGTTATGATATTTTCTTGTTGATACATCTCACTCTTGTTAGGACTAGTGTTTCGTATCATTGATTGGATTTTTTATAAAATATTGTGTATGGATGTTTATGAAAAGTTGTAGATGAATCTTACGTTTATTTGCCATTCGAGATGGTGGTGAATTAGTGAAATCTAATCAAGGACTATGAGCCTCTATAAAAGTGTTTATACCACCTTAGGTCAATTACATATCAACGATAAATAGAAGAGATAGTAATGGATGCCTTACCTTGATTATTATTTTGAGCTCTTTTACTATAGACGGTAGAAGGCTCCACAACTGTAATCATGATTTTTGATGTACTATTGTGGCAAGGTTTTATTTTTAAAATAAACGAGGAATTCTCATTTGATATGTGTCGATACAAATTCATTTCATAATTCATCATTTATCAGACCAAAATGTAACCAAGTACAATTTCGGGAAAATAAACCTACACAGCTAATTAAAACACTGGAAAATAAAAACAAAAAACAAAACAAAACAAGTGATGTGACCCAAACAAGGGTACCGTGTGGCCTAGTAGGATGATATTACTGTAGCAACCGACATTATACTTTTATGTTTTTTTTAGAACGGCAAGTGATATTACACTTAATTTACCCTATACTTGACCCACAATGTTCGAACCCTAGTATCTCCAAAGTCGCCTTTGACCACTTATCATCGGGCTATAGCCCAAGTGGCAACATACTAGTTAATATGTATATAATTCCACCATCTAGATTTACCACATTGACAAAAAATCAATAGTCCAAAAGTGTTATAAAGAATACAAGGGTACAAACGAGCATCATAGGCATCAAAGCACAAAACACGCACGTGCATTAAGCAGTAGCACACAATGCTGAACAATTGCACTCCAACGTTTATTTCATCCTATCATTAACACAATGCATACATAGATACATATATAATATATATATAGATTATGGTAGAAGGCTCAAAAGTGTTGATCCATTGTGGCGGCAAACAATATGTTTACCTCGCCGTTACAACGAACACAACTCTTTTTTCATCACCATCGCTGTAACAATGAATAGTGTATACATATCATAGAGCCAACAACCAACAAACACTTCTGCACCAGATATACTTAATAGACTCCACGTCAACAGCATGCATAGGGTCCCGGATGAGACCAGGCTCATCACCATCGATAACTACCAAATCTGAAAGATTTAGAACTAAGAATTAGCTCGAGAAACTCCAGATCTATAGCCTTTTTACGATCTCAAATGAGCCTAGCCTTATCATCCTCGTCATCATCGACCACAACGATGTACATGGTAAATGAACCCAAGATTCATAGCTGAGAATCAGATCACCAATTCAAGCAAAATAAAACAACCAAAAAAACAAAACCAAACTGAAACTAGAGTTATGAAATCAAAAGACACCATCACCGTAGTAACTAAGAACGACGGTTCAACAAACAAAAAAGCACAATTACAAGCAATAGCCACCGAAATAGAAGACGAGAAACCAGTACCTTGGTGGATGGGCAGCACAGAAACCTCCAAAGTTGGTCAGCAGTGACCAACGGTGGAGTCCGATGACAACAACATAGGATTGGGAATGGCATGCCAGTACCGGTTGTGACCCAAATAGAGCACCAAATAGATGGCCCCTATCCCAAATGGGAGGCGAGACCGCCACCGTTCATGATCCTCATGTCGCCTTCGACAGTGACCCGAGGAATGCATTAGATGGCTGACCCTCATCGAATATCCCCATACGACGACCGATTGTGACCCAAAGAAACACATCAAAGGGCTTACCCTCACCGGAAACAAAGGTAGAGCGACGATCGTCCCTACCGCCATCGCCACCGTCACCTATGGCATATCCGAAAACCCCAAAAGGATAGCGGACAAATCGTGAGGGAGAAAGACAACAAAGGTGGTTGTACCACCACCATCGCCACCGCCCCGGCCGGCTCCACCTCAACCTATAACAGGAGGCAGAGCAACAACTTATGCAGACACCATCTACTCCCTTCACCGCCATGACCACCATAGCAACAGTGGCAGCCATCCACAATTAGAGGTGTACAAAAAAACCGGTTCGCGAAAAAAAACCGAAACCGGTTTGGGGCCCAAATCGGTTTGGCCTAAACCGGTTTCAAACCGGTCCGGTTTCAAACCGGTTTCAAACCGGTCCGGTTTCAAACCGGTTTACAACCCAGTTCACAAACCGGTTCTTAAACCGGTATGCCAAATCGGTTTTCAAAACTTGCCATTGTATAACGGCTTTATAGCCATTTTTTGGCCGTTTAAGGTCTTTTTTGATCGTTTTTTGTGGTTTTTTTTACCATTATACCCCTATTAGGTTAGTATATATATGTAATGGATGTTTTGGTTGAATTACAACAACTTAAAAAGTTTTCTACTCTCAAAAATCACAAAAAAACCTCAATACTTTCCTTCTCTTAGAAAAAACTCTCTCAAAACTCTCTCAAATAGCTTCATCAAATGCTCAATCATCCGTTGGTTGTGATGCGTCTTCAAGCAATATGGTGGTAGCAATCCTTCCTAAGAATAAAAATCTCGAAATATGGTGCAATTACGATTTATGTCAAATGGCTAGCGGTCCGAACAAGGTTCGTTGCAAGTTTTGCCATAAGTTTTTCAAAAAAGATGCAAACACAACGTTAAAAAACCACATTGCGCTTAAATATTGTAAGGCGTTGAAAGGTGAACCGTCTCAAGGTCAAGCTTCGATGACAAACGAAGGAAATGTTTGGGCTTATAACGTTGATGCGGTTCCGGAGCAAATGGCGCATTTTGTAATTCAAGAAAGCTTGTCATTCAAACATTTCGACAACGAATGTTTGACTCGACTCATTCAACGAACTCTCCAACCACGTTACACCAATGTAAGTCGTGCTACTCTTCGAAGAGATTGTTTAAAAATGTGAAAAAAAGCTAAAAATGAATTAATATCTTATTTTGAAAATTTACAAACCGGTGTTAACTTAACTAGTGATGTTTGGTCGACTCCTCACGGTTCACCGGAGTCGTACATTTGTGTCACCGCCCATTGGGTTGAACCTGATTCGTGGCAAATGATGAAACGTACGATTGTGTTTGAATTGTTTGATTATGTGCCGCTGCATTAAACCCTTGTTTAAATATATCGGGGGTTAAAACTTTACTTGATAAAATTACTTCTTATTTGAATTTAGAAGAAGAAAACCCATTTTATGCTCAAACTTTAAAAGCTAATTTTAACCAACAATTAGAAAACATGTTTGATGTTTATTTATTAAAATATGGTGAAACATCACACTTCCATGAGTCATTGAGGCATGCGGCACATGTCGAAAGTTCAAATGATCCAATGTTTGCTTTATAATACTTTAAGGGATGAATCTAATAAACGTCAATGTGGTAACACTTCAAGTAGTGAACTCGGGAGGTATGGTGGAACAAACTTTTTATCCACCATGACTCCACACGATTTTAAAATTTTTGACTTGTTGGCTTGGTGGAAAGGTAATGAAGATTAATTTCCCATCCTATCCACCATGGCCCGAGATTTACTAACCTTCCAAGCTTCCACGATAGCTTCGGAATCTGTTTTTTCCGTTCGTGGCAGGGTTATATCGATAAGACGAACACGACTCACTCCCTAAGCGGTTGAAATGTCAATTTGAAGGATTATTGGATGCTGCGGAAAGAGTACAAGACAAATGCTCACTTGAAGGATAATTGGAATACGAAGCAGAATTATACGAGGACGAGGTAGAGAGAGGATTGACACCCGGAATGACCGATGATGAAGCGGCATATGATGAGTACCTTCGTAACAGCTCCGATTCTGGTGGCAAAGAATAACCATACAAGTATGCAATGAACGAACGGAGAACGACTAGTCGACTAGGCAAAATGTTTATTTTTTAAAAAACTATTATTTAAACTTCTATGTTGTTTAAATTGTTTATATGTTTTATATATTATATATTTCACTTTCATTATATATCTCACTTTAAGACGTTAAGTCAT
This sequence comes from Flaveria sonorensis, assembly GCA_025506505.1. Lineage (NCBI taxonomy): Eukaryota > Viridiplantae > Streptophyta > Magnoliopsida > Asterales > Asteraceae > Flaveria > Flaveria sonorensis. The sequence continues at coordinate 63,931,549 of CM046437.1, forward strand.
ATTGTTTAACAAGTAACGTATAAGTTTTATTAATATAAATATGATTATATATTTTTCATATCTTAACATTATTATATTATGAATAACAAAACAAAACAAAAAAAAACCGAACTGGTTTGGGCCCGAACCGGTTTTCAAACCGGCCCAAACCGGTTTCATAGGGTTGGGTTTTGTTGGACTAGTCTTGTCAATATCTAAAATTTAAAGGGGATAATTAGTATAGTTATTTATTTAAATATTTGAGTTTGATTTAATTACTTGATTTAGTTTGATTTGGTAGACAAATTAGTGGATTCTGTTTTGATTTGGTTTCTTAATTTAAGTCTAGGTAGGTAACTTAGTATCCAAGTTTGTTTAGTATATATAGGGGTTAAAGTCTTTGTAATTAGATGGTGCTTTCATTGATATATATATATATTATTCTTGTGTCAAGTTCTTTATTTAATAGAAAGAGTCGATAAAAAGTTTTGATCAAAAAAGTTCTGTGTTATTATTGTTTCTGTTCGGTTAAGGGCTATGCCAACAATTGGTATCAGAACCGTCTAGCAACAAGGTAGGAGAGGGCAGTAGGCTGGTGTTCTTCTAACGATCAAGAGGCAGACAAGGCAGGTTGTAGCGATCTGCAGGTTGGCAATCAACAACAGATTACTTGTTGCTTCAGCAAAAGATTGAAGAACCGGCGCAACAGCAGCGTTCAGAAGGCAGAAGGCTGAAGGCAGGTGCAGGGCCTTTTGATCATCGTCCTTTTGGCAGGCAGTGCAGCGATTAGAGGGATGTTCAAAACCGAGGCAGTACAGCGTTTGTAAGCCTAGAACAAACCCAGGAACTCCTTTAACGTAGAGCATACAAAACCTATCAGATTAATGGCAGAGAAACAAAACAATCAGGCGTTAATCACTGTTAAAGAAAGCAACACACTTTCTTTGCAGTGTCTGGTGTTGAACGCCACAAACTACACCACTTGGGCAATAAGGATCAAAGCAATATTCCGAATCCATGGAATACTTGAAGCAGTCGAACCAAAAGAAGGGACAAAAGTTGAAGAAAAAAAGAACAACATAGCGATAACACTATTGTTTCACACGATTCCCGAGGATATTCTTCTCCAGGTGTCACACCACACCACTGCTAAACAAATCTGGGTTGCACTGCAGACCTGATATATTGGTGTGGAACGAGTAAAGGAGGCAAGGCTTAGTACTCTTGAATCTGACTTTGAAACATTAAAGATGAAGGACGGGGAGACGATTGATGATTTTTCAGGAAAAATAAGCCAACTCGTCTAAAAATTCAATAGCCTCGGGCATACCATAGAAGACAAGAAGCTTGTAAAGAAACTTCTTGGGTCGGTGCCTGAAAAATTCATCGCGATTTTAGCCTCCATAGAACAGTTTGCAGATCTAAATACCATGTCTTTTCAAGAAGCCATTGGGAGACTTAAAGCTTTTGAGGATAGTATCAAGAAGCCGGCTGAAGAAGGTGATGAGCATGGAAAATTGTTACTTGCAAACATTGATGGAAAGGGAAAAGAAAAGGACCATTAGTGTGAACTGTGTGGTTGTGAGAGCTCAAACCGAGAAGACTTTGGACGTGGCCAGCATAGAGGTCGGGGGTCCGGGAGAGGTCAAGGAGGTGGTAGAGTTCAACGGGATAAAAGTCACATTAGATGTTACAAGTGCGGTGAGCTCGGACATTATGTGTCGGAATGTCCTAAATGGGAGCAAAGGAGGAGGTTAATTTGACCCGAAAAGAGGATGACGGACCGCATTACTGTGAAGCATAGTGCAAGACAAGATTAGGGGGGTGATTGTTGGACTAATCTTGTCAATATCTAAAATTTAAAGGGGATAATTAGTATATTAAATGTTTGAGTTGATTTAATTACCTGATTTAGTTTGATTTGGTAGACAAATTAGTGGATTCTGTTTTGATTTGGTTTCTTAATTTAAGTTTAGGTAGGTAACTTAGTCTCCAAGGTTGTTTGTTTAGTATATATAGGAGTTAAAGTCTTTGTAATTAGGTGGTGCTTTCATTGATATATATATTATTCTTGTGTCAAGTTCTTTATTTAATATAAAGAGTCGATCAAAAGTTTTGATCAAAACAGTTCTGTGTTCATTATTGTTTCTGTTCGGTTAAGGGTTGTGCCAACAGATTTTTCACCTATTGAACCGGTTTATAACCCGAACCGGTTTGGGGTCAAACCAGTTTTGACTTGGGTTGACTAAACCGGTTTCGGTTTGGAACCAAACCGGTTTTGAAAAAAAACCGATATGTACACCTCTACCCACAATCTCTCTAAAAACCGATGCATAGGAAACTTGGGCCATTTAAACAGATAGGAACAAAACATGAAACATCACAAAGACCCGTGGTCAATACCCAAAAACCAAACAACCGCCTGTTCCTTTCCTTGCTTTTTAATTGTATGTAATGTAATTCATGAATAATCAGTATCAAAATTTATATATAGTTGACCTTAAAAGTCAAAAGTTGTATCTTTGTTTTAAACGTGTCAAATTAATAATTTTAATTTTCAAGATCATCGTCAAACTTGTAAGAAGCTAGAATAAACAAACGTTGGTTAATTACATAAGATATTAAGATGTTTACATCCATATCAGTTTCAACCCGTGAGAATAGAGTGTTTGACCATTAAAAGTCAAATTGATAGAGAGCGAGTAAAATAAACAACTGTTTGATTTTAGAAGTCAAATTTAAACCTAAAACAAGCCGTCAGATGCTAAGACAAACAATAAAACGAATTGAAAATTTTGAACTCTACCAAATTGATGGCAAAAGCATCTATTGTTTACACAAAAATATACAATGTGCATGTGTGATTGAAACATTCACAGTTCATCATGCATAGGTTGTTCTAAATCAAAGTCAACATTGGGAACAACAGGTTCATTGACCTGAGCAAGGTTGTTTACAGGATCTGCATCCATACCAGCTTTAATTGCACCAACAACCTTTCTCTGCAACTTGAGTATTCCTATTCTCTTTGAAACTACATAAAGAACAGCTAAGGAGAACAACAGAAATCCTACAGCAAGTATAATCCTGCCCACATAAAAGTCAACTATAAGAAACAAAAGAAAGGCATGTGATGATTCGACACATTTACTTATGGAGTCAATTTGTGCTGTGTCATATCCATAATGTGTCAAATGGGAATTATCATGAATTACCTAAAATGAAACGGATGTCAAAAGTCAGTAACTTTATTACAACCTCATAAATTGTTTTGTTACAGATATTAAATTAGTATTGATATAATTGGTTTTTTAATCATATTAACACATTAATTTCTTATTTAAAAAGTTCAAAAATTTGGACACGTATGTGTCTCGACTCTCAAGTCAACCTAACCCGAACCCATACTAGTAATGAAGTTAATTTGATCTCAACCCATTTTGACCCGTTAAAGCTCCACCCAAAGAAAATAAAGGAACACATAATAGTAAATTACATGGATGGTCCATGTGGTAAATCAAAATTTCAGTTTTGGTCATTTCATAAGAAAAACTACGTGTATGGTCCCAACTATTTGCTTAGTAGTAACACAGTTCGTCCCTGAAGTAGACAGAATCTCCGCCCCCCCCCCCCCCCCCAAAAAAAAAAAAAAAAAAAAAAAAAAAAAGACAATCACTGATGACGAACTCCCAACCCCTTTGTTCTCACTTCAGTTGAACAACACAAATGCCATGTAGGGTAGAAGGAACTATCGCCATGGTCCTTTCTTTTGCGATTTAGTCCACTAAATTCATCAGCCACAAGATGTCATAAAACCCCCAATTGCTCGTAAGATGATTCAAATCCCCCAATCCCTTGTTACATGACTTTTCAAATTTTCAATCCCCTGCCTGATTTGTCAATTAGAGTTTTTGGGATGGACATAAACAAACTGAAGAGTAATTTTACAAAAGAAAGAACAAAAGTAAAATTTCGACTTACGACAGAACCATCCGTGTAATTTACTCAACATATATTGCAACCTATACAGTAAAACTAATAATTGTCTGACCTGTCAAGAACATCTTGGCGTTTCATTGTTGAAAGCAAATTACGGGTTCGCATCAGTAATGACGCATGACCCTTGTATTCACTTTCTGCTTTCTTTAACACTCCAGTTGATTCCTCTGCAATAAGATTAATATTATAATTAACGTCAAGATTTGAGTATGTGGAGTGCAGACTATAGAACACTATAATTTTTGTATCCATAACTATACAGCCATATAGGAGGTGTTTGGTTTGGCTTTGCGTTTTGGAACTGATTATTGTGACTTGAAATGGAAATAATCAGTTTTAAATGTTTGGATGAACAGATTCTGCTTTTAATTGTTTGAAATAATCAGTTTTTCATAAGTTCATAATGTCAACAAAATTATATTTTAAGGTTATTCATTTACCTTTTCTTTTAACCTGAATAAGTAGTTTTATTCCAATTCACAAACAGTCAGTACCTATTTCATTAAAATGTGCATTTTGATCATCAGATCTATTAATTTCTTAATTGATCAGAATTTGCCAAACACACACACATTTGACTGTTGGCATCCCGTTTGATTACAGTTGATTACATTGTTTAGATCACACAATATCACATAACCACTTTCAAAACACACATTTAAACACAAAAATCATATTATCATGCCAACGTTTTATTATAACCACCACAAAAAGAAAAAAATTAAAAATGAAGAAAAGACTAACCAAAAGCCATGAGTGTGCTTCCACTCCGTTCAACCTCCTGCAAACATTATTTTTATATTTTTTTAAGAATTTGTTTGTAAATAATCATAAGTATTAGTTACACACAGAATAAATGCTTTAAGATTATTGACCTGAACCATCAATTGCCTTGAACGACGAAGACTCTCTGTAATACTCTCAGCTGCTGATGTCATTCCAGCTTTTGTCCTGATGATAAAATCCATTATTTTTAGCACATTTGAAGTAATAGTTGTTTCTAAAACAATCGAATTATGCTAAAACATATATTGCACTATGATTAAAGATAGAATATACATACTGTAGATTGCGTCTTCTAACTGTGGACTCTTCTCCGCCTCCCAAGAGAAGCTCTCTCTGATATAAATAAAAATTGAATAAAAAGAATGACACTATTTCGTTAGAGGTGGTGAAATAGGCAACTCATGCATGTTAGGTATATGGTTAACATATGTAAAGTTCCGTACAAGTCAAACAAGCCACAAACACATGGTTTTCAATAACATATAATTTGAAAATATCTACTTTGTTAAAAATGATTACAAATCTAAGATAATGCAACCTTCTTTTCACAAAGCAACCAGGAGCTTTTATGTGTTCGAATACACTTCATATGAGATCTTCTGGCTTATGGCGTAACCTGATGCCTTCTATAAATGCGATCTTACCGGGTACGTTTGTTTGTTTTTAGCTTAAACCCCATTTCACTGTTAGAAATAAAGCATAATCCAAATTGATCCCATGCAAGTGGGTCAAAATTTCTACCTTAATTGTCACATTAAACACCTTAATAAAACAAGATAAAAAGGACATCTAGATCAAGTAAAAGCTCAAATAACAGCAAGAAAAAATAACTCAGTCAAGCTTATTACCTCCTCTTGGGCAGCTTTCCTCATGTTAGCCTTTGCTTGCAAATTAGCATTTCTCAAACTTGAACGCAGACTAAAAAAAAGAGAAAAAGAAAATAGCATTCATCATCTCATCGATCATTTAACCAAAACTTCAACTCATTTCTTAAAGAACTACAACAATCGAAAACCATTCAACTTAAACATTATATAAACTGAAAGCAGGTTGGTACTAACTACAATCGGTCAGAAACTCATAATGCAATCATAGGTGCAATTGTAACTAAATACATCAGCAACCACTTGTAACTTTGTAAGAACAAGTTAACATGGCTCAAAAAACAGTGCAAACAAACATATAACGTAAAAAGACTAATAATTGTGTCAAATTCTACAACAAATCACTCCTAAACATACTGGTAATCAACAACAGTTATAAAAGGTGAACAATTTCACCAATGATAGCAAAAAACTGATACCTACAAACCTTTGAATCTGTTTGTTCCACGATTGAAGCGTGAATTGGGCGTTTTGAATATGATCATCGGTGGGAAGTTGTGGGATGAGAAGATCAAGATTAAATTGTGCTGCAGACAACATAGCGAGTCCGTCTTGAGCAAGGGCGTTCAATCTGGGCAGCGAGACATCGTCACCGGTGGATCTTGATTTCCCGTGATGTTCGATCGATTGAATGTGGGCTAGGGTTTGAACGTATGCTTCGTCCCAATGTTTCTTCGTCTTGTTGAATTCCTCAACCACGATATCTGTTGAAGATGATGCGTTTGCCTCCATAATCGATCGGAGGATCTTGGGATATCAGTTGAGATTTGAGTTTCTAACACCATATCATATCAATATATCATGTAGTAGTATTAATCGTTTATATATATGTTGTAGGATTTAAATTATTTATTTATCTTGTGAATTATTTAAGTTGCCAATTATATGTATCCTACTTGTATTTTTACTCGATATAGCATCCTAATCAAAGGTTTAAACCAAAGCTTAAATAGTAGTGCATCCGTTTTGAAAAAAAATATATAATAAAATAATAAACAAATTTTAAAAGTATTCAATTTGATCACTCATACGTATTTTCCTCTAATTGAACTATTAAACCATAAAATCAAATGACAAATTAATTAAAAAGAATACGTGATGGTTGAAATTTTTAAGATATGAAATTATATTAAAAATATAAAAAAACATGATAACTATATTAATAAATAAAAAATACTTAAAATTCATGTTACCGTTCCAAATCAGCATAAAAAATATATATTTCCTAAATGAAACAGAAAGAAAAACATGTTAAAGCTTATAATTTAAATAAAACATGAAAGTTAAGTGATGTAATTTGAATTTTTTTAAAACTTGAGTTACCTAATCGAAACATTTTTAAAAGTTGGTTTGTAATTTTATAAAGTTACTCCGGTTTTAAAGTTGTAAACAAACATTTAAAATCATAACTAGACACTTTGAATTTATAAATGGCCTTTGAAAGCTGTATACAGACCTATTGAAAAACATCAAAAGCAATCAAAATTAATGGAGATATATGGTTAGTAATAAAATGAACTCGTATTAAAACCCTGCGTTGCGAGGACTCAACGTGGATCACAGGTTCAAACAAAATAAAAATTGTAGCAAAAGCATCAACAGAACATAACTAACAGAGATCCAAACCACAACTTAAACCTTATTGCTCCACACGTCTTATGTCTATTTGAAAATCAACTTCCATTACATAAAAATAGATGATATGATCACATACAAAGAGTCAAAGACGGTCAAACAAAAAAGTTGCTTCTACAACCCCATCACTCGAGCCAGTACCTGATCATGCCCGGACCTGGTATATGTGCAAAGTAGGCGGTGAAGGAGACCAGGCAAAATCGAAGCCACCGTCTTCAACCCCACCGACGCCACCGTCTTCAATCCACCGGCGCCACCTATCTCTTCCACCACTTTAACAACTTACCTAGCCTTCAATCATCTTTTGTCGGAATGAAAAACGCAGAGGAAGCAACATGTAAGAAGCCGGAGAGGCAAGATGAAAAATAAAAATGAAAGTAAGACACAGTTGCATCATGCTTGTACTATGTGCGTAAGAAGTTGCATGTAACCATGCTGCATAACCTACTTATACTCAAAGCCTTTCTTAATGCTTTTTAAAGTATAGTTAATGTATTGCTTATGCGATTATTATATTCTTTAGATAACTAGTTTAGAATATTTTATTTTTTGAATGGTGGTTAAGAATGAACAACTGTTTATATATGATAGAAATTTTAGGATGCCTATCAAGGTTTGTTAATGTCACACCCCAACCGATGGCGGAAACATCAGGGCGCCAGAAGTGATAGATTGTTCAAAGACATCATAGAACTAAAATGATAAACATTACATTGTTTCAAATAAACATACAACAATTTTGAGAAAATACAAGTTTAAAACAAACTTAAGAAAATGGTAAATTTGGTGTGTTTCTAAGTCCACCTAATTGAATTTCTTGATAAAGCTTTAAGTTATTCCTGTAACATGTTTAAAATATTAGTCAACATATGAATATGTTGGCGAGCATACAAGTTTGAATACATAGCATAATAATGAATAAATCTCAATTCAACATGAGTAAAGTATACTAAAGTTTGTACATTGCTAGCATGCAAAGCCAGTAATCAAACCAAAGTGTCCACTAGCGTAATTCTTAGCATCAAAAGTGAGCAAGACCGTAAAGATTGATAACTTAACATAGACCCATCATAATAGGGCGGATGTGCTAGTCCTATAGCATTATACATGTTAAGAGTGGTTTAGATTGCTTGCAAGATAATTTATTCTAGCATGTATTCACAAATAATATAACAAGTAAGTATGTTTGTATGAATTGAGTTTTAGAATGAGTTTGATTGAATGCATGATTGAGTGTATTTGATAAATGGTACATGTTGCAACCCAAATAGTGTTAAAACAAAAGGGGTGAAGTATGACTCACGGTTTGCCGATTAGAATACACAAGGATAGATGAATGAGTTTAAGGGATTGAGTTACCAAAGTCACCATAAAAGGTAAACAAAAGTGCGTAAGTTTAGAATTTAAAGTTTGAGGTTTAGCAATTGGAAAGTATACGAAAATTACAAATATGAGAGTACATGAATTATATACTACTTAAACACTTATTTGGAAGCCATGTATTGTGTGTGTTCTTCATAAGTATTAGTCACTCATTGGAAGTCCAAATTAAGGAATCATAAGATTAGTATAGTGTCTACCTTAACACGTAACATTCAACCATGATTTGATTGATGTTACGGTTTGGTTTTGACTAATTATTATGTAGGTATAAATATAAGTCATGCATTAGAGGTAGGGTAATTCACAAACCTCAAGTGTTATATTCATATAAGTCATGTATTAGAGGTAGGGATATCCACAAACCTCAAGATTGTCAACATTGCACAAAATCTCCACATAAGGGTGATTCGGATGGTATTGAGTGCATGAATTAAAATACTAAAGTAAACTAACTAATTTGACTAAGTGTTCAAGTGGGGTATGGTGGAAAGATTAGTTGTAGAACCAAGGTTCAACATCACCATTTCATACCATAACAGAAGCCTTTCAACATTGGTTGGAGGCCCGGTTTGGTTTCATCCACTTCTTGATTTTTAGATCACTTAGTGTTTTGTAAAGATAAATAATGGAGGTGTAAAAGCCTCAAAATTTCTGGAATATAACTTCAACACAAGCCTTCAAACATTAAAGTTGTTGGTGACTTGGTTTAGTATGCAAAAGGCTAAAAAACCAACACAAGAAGAACATGTATTAAAGAATCAAGTAGAACATTTTCAACTTGGATCTCAGAAATGAGGGTTTACCATACTTGTTCACCTTGGTGACTAAGTGGTTATGTCCTAAAGTTTGTTCCAAGTGGTAAAGAAAATGAAAAAAGAAAGTAAGAAAATAAAAAAAATAAAAAACTCACAAGTTGTTCTTGAAGATTTCTTGCAAGAAGAAAAAAGTTCTTAGATGGATTGAGAGAGTTTAGAGTGATGGAAGTGATTAGAGAGGGATTTTGGTTAGTATTTATAGATAGAAATTATGGTTGGTTAAAAAAAAGTAGTTGGGGAGATGAGTGGAGGGAAGATTCAAAAGTTTTAATTTTTAACCTCACAACTTATGTTATTTATTTATTTGCACTATAAACTCATGATTAAGCATGTTTTTGGATACTTTAACATATAAGCATAAAAAAATTCTTATCAATAATTTTTCAAAAAATATATGTCTTGATAAATTGTTTGGTTTTGTGTTAAAATACATAATCGAAATTGTTTATGTCACACCCTCAATTTTCACAAACGGGGTATTACCGTTAGGCTCGTGACATACTAGGATCTCAGCCGATAGATACACCAAACGACACATTTATTACAAAACATAATTGCTCATTAAATTTAGAAATTCCCAAAAACAGAGTTAATAACGTAATCATGAAAATACTTGCGGAAGCGTAATCCATCATAATTCAAATGGCGCAAACACGCGCAAACCAATTAAATGTAATTTGTAGAAATGTAAATTGTTCATTTAACCTAAATAATGATGAATGCAATGATGTGATGATCCTAGCCGTGCATAATTAAGAACCTAAAAGAAACATGCTAAAGTGTCAATATAAGGTTGGTGAGTTCACAGGTTTTGATAAACAGTACATAAAAGAAAACAGATCCAGAAACAAAGTAATATTACTAGATAGCTAGTCTACTTAACAAGTTACATAGTGTATGAAGTTCGCAACCGAAGCTGACAATGTAAATGAAGGCCTCGGCTGTGGCTACCAGACCACATCAATAGAAATTAGGTCAATTAAACACCCGTTTGATATGCAGTCGTGCTAGCGCGACTAGCCCGGGTGAGGTTTGTCAAACCCAGTAGATCTACTCAGAATTACTTCGCTAAAGTACATAAATTAATGGTTCGAAAGTGAGGACTTGATTTGGTACAACACTAGTAAACATGTTATAGTTATGGTAATACTGATCAAACGAATAACATTTTGAAAATAGCATGTTTCTTTTCCCTAAAAGGAATATAACTAAAGTAGGGCCGTAAACTCACCTTATAATCACAGCAGTACCATAATGCAAGCACAATAATGCAAGCACAAGTAGTTAGGTTAACGAACAACCTAAATGCACATTTAATATTTAATTAAAATATATTAACTTAAATAAATTGAACTTGGTTATAACGCAGGTTATCGGTATTCCCCGTTCCCATGCAAGCATGACCAACACAACCCACACATAACATTCATGTTGTATGTAAAATATAACAGATAACACATATAAAATATATATGTGCATATTATATATACCAACCACTAGCATATACTAAAGACCACATACACACACATATATATACATACACACACATATATATACATACATACATATATATATATACATACATACATATATATATATACATACATACATATATATATATACATACATATATATATATACAACATATATATATACATACATATATACATACATACATATATACATACATACATATATATATACATACATACATACTATATATATATATATATATATATATATATATATATATATATATATATATATATCATAATCTGTCATGGACCCACCATTAACACATGAAATACCTGCTGCCCATAAGCAACAATATACTGTAAATGACCACATGCACTCCTGGCACCCTCATATATTTATACTCACATATACATGCAAGATTACCCCATACATCGATACCCATGCAGACGATGCATGTACCAACCCACATACAGAATGCCAAAACCCGCATCCATGCAACATATACCAATCCTCAAATTAAAATCCAATCACACCAACACTTCGATCACCCCCCCCCCCCCCCCCCCCCCCCCCCCCAAAGAACCTCGGCTAAAATCCCACAACCGAAACATTCTTTTCACACAGACACACACACACACATGACAGAAAACACACACATATATACATATACACCATACGCACAAACCAGGAAACAAACACACACACAACCAAAACATCACAGAACCACATAATGACCATGCGCACAAAGCATACCGAACGAGCAGAATGCAACGCATGAACAATACAAGAAAGAAAAACATCGCATGAACAAAACAGACACACCACAAACAACCGCTACCGCAGGCTGAACGCGAAGCCATGGCGTAACATACACGAGTAGCAAGCAAAAGATCTTACCGAACAAATCGAGGCTGTTGTAGTTGATCGGTTGCAAACGGAAGGATCGTCGAAAGGTGTACAATTGACAAGAGATTACGGAGAGTAACGAGAAGTCACCGAAGATGAGATTTGATGGTTGGAAGGACGCCTGAGCACTGCGGGAGTGGATAGAGGAATGAAGGTTCGTCGAAGGCAGTTAAGGCGTTGGGGATCACTTAGGGTTTGCAAGAGAACAATGGGGACGGGGAATTTGGCGATTGTTTTTAAGTGAGGCCAAGATTGGAGAAGTTTCACTTCAACCCCCTCCACTTCGAACTAATTTCAATTAGACCTAAAGTTATCAAGGTAACTCTAGTTAATTAACAAGGTTAATATCAATTATGCAACTCCATTTAAGATAGCGAGGGTTGAGTTAACGGTGTTAACCTGAAAAAATACGGGGTGTTACAGTTTAATCGTTGTACAAGCATATAATCAACAAGAATGCAATAAAAAGAGTTATTCTATTATAGTCAAGTCTTGACATTACAAGGATTGAATAAAGAGTAAGTTTACATTTGAAAAAAAAATAAATGAAAATTACGGAACGTTACAGTTAAGGATAAAATAAATATTTAATGAATCAATGATTAATGTTGTAAAAACACCCTATGAGATTATACCGACGGTGGGAGGTGGTGAAATTAGAAGAAGAAGAATGAAAAGAAGGAGATATGTGACATAAATAAAATTAGAATCAAAATCAACAATTAAAGTAGAATAATCGTAAGCTTGGATTGGGGTTTGCATACGGAATTGATTGAATGCCGATTGAGCAATGGGTTGAATCAATGGTGGTGCGGTGGTAATTCACCGATGGCGGCTCACACAGAACAATCGTCAAAAGAGAGCTAACCAGATGCGATTATCAAGAGGGTGAAGATGATGATTTGCTTCAGACTAGCAATTCAAAAATCCGAGAAGTAGGTTTAAACCGAGTTATAGGAGGTTGTTATTAATGGAAGCGTAAGGTGATGTGTCCAATCTGACGAGTGAAGATAACATTAAACCTAACGAGTATACTCGAATTTCACTAATGGTGGAGAATAAGGACAATCATACTTAGATTTGGAATAACAATGAAAACGGCTTACATTCCAAACCCCTTACAAAAGGGGCCCTAAAAAGACCTGTGTTTTATATGAGGGAACATCAGTAGGTATCGTAAATGATTGACATGTCTCATTGGATGGTTTAAATGTTGACTTGTGGAATGAGATAGTATAATATTAACACAAGTGGTAAAACATTTATTCTTTATTATGTATAGAAGATTATTTTATTACGAAATTTCTAGAAGCTAACTTATATTGAGTGACATTGAAATGGTTTAAAACTTGTTTTACTATTTAGCTTGTTTTTAAGTCTGAAGTATTAAATTGTAGAATAAATTATTATTTTGTCTCTTTTAGCTCAAAAATAAATCTTCTAACATGCCAAACCCTGATATTACATCTTGTAATAGTTTTGGCCTTAACCATTAACTCTGTTAGTTTTATTAGTTAAGTGATTAACTCTGTTAGTTTTATTAGTTAAGTGTAAGTGTATTTCGGTTTTTTAAAATTAGGGTTTTTTTTTTAAATTGAAGGGCTATTTGTATAATTATTTAAATTAACAAAAACCAAGCCCAAGTTGAATGAGTTTTTTATTCTATTTTTAAAAAAATATTAGCATTCTCTTTTTAATTTATTTGGTTAAATTATTTTTTGTTCGTTAATTTATTGATTATTATTAATAAAATATCTTTTAAATATACAAAATACATATGTCTGTTCTTAAAAAACTATTTTGAAAAAGGACAGTTTTATATAAGAACGATTTAAAAACTAATAATTAAAAAAAAGATTCTAAAAAGAAAACTTTTTGATTTATTAAACCTTATGATTATAAAAATAGTTTCTTTTTTTTAAATCATTCATTTTCTAAATTCTTTTTCTAAACCTTTTATTTTTTAAAAACAATATTTTTTTTTATAAATATGAAAAGCGTTCAATTTAAACAAAAAAGTTGAAATAACAATGATTCTTAAATAATGCTTAAAAATATGATTAAAAAACGGTTTAAAAAAACGATTCAAAATAAAAAACTAAGAAGAACGGTTTAAAAAAGGAACGGTTTTTAAAATCTTTCTTTTTAAGTCGTTCTTTTTTAAATGTTTCTTTTAAAAACCTTTCTTTTATTAATAAAATCGGTAGTTTTTAAATCTTTCTTTTTTAGAACCATTTTTTAAATCGTTATCTGGAAAAGACGTATGTATTTGTATATTTAAAACATGTTTTATTAAATAATAATAAATTAACGAAGCAATAAAAATAAAGTAACCAAAAATAATTAAAAGGATAATGCTAATAATTTTTATATGTAAAATTATAAACTTATTTAACTTTGGTTGGTTTATTATTGGTTTAAATATATACATAAATAGCCTTTACTGTTAAAGCTTTCTAACATTCAAAATAACCACCGGTGTAAGAAAGAGCAAAATATCATTCAATTTAACTTACAAAGTAGAAAAGTTAATGATTAGGGGTCAAAATTATTATAAGGTAATCTCGGGTCTGATATATCAAAAGATTTATTTTTAAATCAAAATGATTAAAATATCAAACCATAAGGGCCGGATTAGTAATTTGCTCTACATTGTAAATAGGGCAAACCCTATGTATAAAGATTATATGTTTGAAAGGTGTCGCTCCACTTTATTCACTCACGCATGCAACACCGTATAAAATGTAAACAAAAGCTACAGATAGGTTTAAGGCTCATTTCAGATACATATTCACCACCGAAACAAACGATATGACTGCGATGTCCAACCGAAGATACATGTACACCACTACGATTAAGAAAACGTGTCTAAGAACCCCACGCCATATACCAAAATTGAGATAACAAAGACAAATTAATTTAACTTGCATACGAAATAGATAAGTCTCATTTTTTTCAAACATAAACTCTGCCTCATTTCATGTTCAACGTGAGTTTACATAGGAGAGTCGCAACCCCTAGCCCACGTTCCTACTACTTAGGAAAATAACTGGAATCTAAAAGTGCTTAAAAGAAAACAACTTAAAGGAAAATGACTACAATAAAAAACATAAAATAATTGTAAAATGCATGGCTACTTCAATCCTTGAATATACAAAATGACCCGATTGCCCCATTTGAATAATTGTAGTGATGGAGTCGATGACCCGATATATAACATTTACTACATCCTAAAACACATATAGCATAACAATAAAGCTGGTTCAACAATACACAAACGTACAAGTCAACATTTGAATAATGTACAAGTCAACAACACACAAACATACAAGTTATTGAAGCTGGTTTAATGTTTCGATCTTTTTATAGTTTTTTTTCTTTTACCCTCCAACATATAACATATGATTTTCTAAAAATTAAAAATTATACGTGCTTATATTTATCGTCAATACTTTTAACTGTTTTATTTTTCTACATTGTGATATGTCTATATCAATGTTACGACGTTAACTTTTTTTTTAAGATTTTCTTTTTTATATTAAGTTTTAAAAAAATCAATGGATTCGCATAGCACACGAGTGTGTGACTGCTTCGTTTTTGAATATAAAATTTTGAAAATTTCATTATTCTTAGGTTCATCGTGTGGGTTTTGCGACTTTAATAATTTTCACCTATTACAATTTACAACCTCGCCGCAGCAAGCGGTTGTCATGCTAGTTATATTACTAAATGTAATGTCATTGTATTTTTATGTAGATTTACTAACTTATGCACAAGTTGGTCCTATGGTCTAGTGGTTAGGACATTGGACTCTGAATCCAGTAACCCGAGTTCAAATCTCGGTAGGACCTTTTTTTTTTATTTTTTGTCCACAAGGTAAGACGGAAGCACTTTTCATTTGCAAGTAAAGTTCATAAGTATGTAACAATGATTATGTCCTGTATACGGATCAATGCATATGTGATATGGAGTCATGAAAATCATTAAGTTGAAGTTCTATTGTATATTAACCATTGGTGTCTATCATCATCGTCGGTAATTAGCTTTAGTGAAATGAGTAGGTCATAGACCGCGGGATCTCACTATGTGTTTACACTGTTTAGTGGTGTCGGGATTCAAGATTTAAATTTACCTTTCGTTACCTATAAGTGACAAGCATCAAGCTTAACCCAAGTCCCCTAGGCATTGGGTAAATAACAATCATATAAAAATGCCAAAGTCACCGACACATAATCACTGTACACTTAAGATTGATGAATGGTGATCAAGATTGTATAATATGACACAAATATGCACTCTTAACATGAAACCATAAAGACAACAAAGAAACCATATACAACATTAATCCCATTTGTAAAGAGTACCTGTTCTTGATTATGATTGGACCTCAATAAACTTACTTGCCATCCATCTCCTTGCAGCTTCTGATAACTTACGATCTTCAACCTGCACGTTTTGCAACTTTGAAGAATTCAGGATTATGACTCAGCACCTTCCACCTAAAATCCATGGCCAACACTCTCCAAACGCTTACAGTTCTTACACAACAAAATCAATGTTCTTACACAACGAAATCAATGATACATTGGTTAATCAACTGCAATCCCTGAGCTTCAATGTTCGTAGATCGTACCATGAACTGAACATCAATACAAACTCTTTATCAAGCAATCAGGGCCAACTTAACGTTTTTTGGGGCCCCAATCGAACTAAAAAAGTAATGCCATTTTCAGAAATGCAATCTAAACATAAGCAACCTAATCAAATTTCATTGAACATTGAACAAAAGCAATATACTAACCTTGAGTTCTTGATAGTTGATTTCTTTAAACAAAAAAGAGGTAAAAAAGGGCTAGCCGATGTCGATCATCAAAATTTTCATCGGGCCTCAACTATCAAGTGTTGTTCCCGCTTCGAAATTTCATTGGCCCATATAATACCAAAACCCACTATAATGTTTTATAAAATGGGGCCCTTATTTTTTATGGGCTCCAAGCCCTATGCGTCACAAATACATTATAGAGCCGACCCCGCAAGCAACATATGATTAATGATTATACAACAACTTAAGGTTGTTGATGTAGCGTAAATTCTGAGCAAAATCCACAAGGAATCCATGTTGCTTCTTCATAACATCATAGTTTGTTAAAGCTAGTTCTTCAAGGTGATCGCTCAAAGCTACCCCTAGCGATTTAAGTCCTTCACCTGTAACTATAGCGCAACTTTGCAATCAAAGAACATGTGAAATGAATACTATTAAAAACAGTATAAATTATATATAGAAAAACCCATCTCTTGCGGTGCGCCACCGCTATAACGGTCACATACTACTTGTCACACCACTAGGCACCTTAATTTCTAGCATCAGGACCTGATCACTGGTCATCACCATCCCAAGTCCATTCAAACCGGTAATTATTTTCATTACCTCATTCAAAACGGTCATTATTGGTTTGAAAACCACAAACTTGTCTAGCTAAACATGTCGATATCAAGTCAATGTGGCATGTGTGTTTACATGTTAATCCATTTATTTTCTAACCTTCTAAAGGGTATTAATACTATGCACTCTATGATACGTTAACAATAATCTGGATTATCTCTTTCAAATCTCTCAATAATCTGGATTATCTCTTTCAAATCTCTTGCTTTATCAAGAAAAAAAGTAAAACAACTGGTTGTAGATTCAAATTCTGTAATGCGCAGATTTAGTGATTATTTTTCTGATTACAGGAATTGCTTAAAAAAGTGAGAATAATTTTAAGGTTGAGAGACATCTTTAAATCGTAGTTTTAGAATCTTGTTTAATAGAGGATCCTTGTTTACCTAGTTTGAAAATATATCTACTCCATGTCCTTCAATCCGGTTTACCTTGTTAAAAAAGACTCTACGCCGACTCGATAACTATGGTGTCAAAAACTGAAAGCTAATGGGTGGGTGAGCTGAACCAAGCGGTCCACAGCTTCGAAGGTTTAACAAATTGAGAACTTGAACAAATTTTTTTAATCATTGGTGTGTAATAAATTTTTTAAGAGTAATTCATGCCGATCATCCCCGTGGTATGTCGAAATTTCAATTGTTATCTTTAGGTATAAGAAATTAGAACAATTCTGGTCCTTACATGGATGCTGTCAAAGAAGAAAAATAGTAACTTTACAACAACTTAACGTAAAATTTTAATGACATCCATCTTAGTGACGAAAGCGTGCATATACATGACCATATATTCTAAAAGTGAAAGATAAAATTGCAACATAACACATTAACAATTGGCTAATTTGCTCAAAATTTTAAAATGATAATAATGGTTCATCATTTTAATACATATACATAACCATATATTCTAAAAGTGAAAAGAAATATGTAAACAAAGACTTACGTGTTGAACCATCAAACCGGCAATTTTAAACCGTTTGTATCTCAAACCAGCTCACTTGCTTTGGTTAGGATGGTTTTAACGGTTTTTGAATGCTTTTACCAAAATTCTACACTAAGTAGACGTATCAATAATATAGAGTTACAGAAAAGAAAAGAAACTTGATTTTATTAATAAAAATTGACACGAAAAATCACACAAAGATTAATGAATCCTCATTAACTGAAATGAATTGAGATATACCCTACACCTAGATTTGAGTAAAATCTAACATGGATGTAACAAAATGTAAACACAGAGAATCCAGCAGGGAAGATGAACCATGCATATATAAATATAAGTGGCACTATTCCATGCCCATAAAGACTCCATCCAAGACCAAAACTCAACTAAACTAGACCCGAACCTGAATGCACTTTTCACCACAAAAAATGCAGCACCAGGAAACCCAATAACTACCAAAACCAAATTCAAAGCAGAGTGGGCTTTACCTGCTAACGGCCATGGTTTAATCATCAAACACAATGGTACCAATAGTAAAGCACCAATTTCAGCAGTTGCAAAGTTTATAACCGACATCAGACATAGCCCGATAAATGCAGTTGATACTGTCACTGATTTCAGAAGGGCCCATTGAGTGGAATGACCCCGAAAAAACAAGCCCAGAAGAATTAGGATAAAGAATGAAAGGGATGTCCAGATAAGAAGGCGAGATGTTGGTTGAGAATTCGGTATTTGAGATATGAAATAAGGAAGTAATGAGACTATGGCTCCCCATAAATGAATGAGAAATATGGTTTTTGTTTGGTAAAGCCAACTCCAAGCTTTAAATGGTTTACAATTTTTTTCTGACTCGCGGATTGATTTGTTGGCATCAGAAAATACAGCAGCAGCATGAACAGGAAGGGGGGCAACTAGCAGTAACAATGCAATCATGTAGACTCCAACAGATATAAATTTGTTTGATGATGTTAGTAAGTACAAGAAAAAGGATTGGTGAAGCTTCTCTAGGAGGTTATTGACTGACCGTACGGCTGCTTCAATTAACCTGCATTTAGAAATAAATTAGAAATAAGAGTTGTAAAGTTTCAATGATATCTTCAATAACAGGCCTACTGTAGAAAGTGATCCCAAAATTACAATACATTAGTTAGAGATATATGTATAATCATCCGTGTAGTATTGTTGTGTGTATTTACAGAACTAAGCATATCACTACTTACTAGTGTAGTTATCAGGGAGCCCGGAGCCATATTTTGTAGCCTTGTGCTTCAAGTTGGCAGTTGTGTTGGGTTGGAATAGGTGATTCGGGTAAACCGTAGAATGGAAAAAAATTTGTATTGTGTCTGGTTAGTTAACGAGTACCCTTCCAATTTCATAATGCCTTGCTTTTTTTCTATTAAATCTTTCATGCTACGTTGAATCAGCTACTTTTAAATCTTTCATTGAACTCTGTGTTGGTCTTAATAGGCTTTTCTTTTGAATCAAACTAAGATATTCCATGCTGGGTTCCTAGTTTTTCAACTATAATGTGCCATTCTGGACTATATTCCAAGCCCACATATTTGCTAAAATGATAAGGATTTCCAGTTGCCATTATTAAACTCAAACCCATCCACTGCACTTATGGTTTGGGGACTGAAAGAAATTACTCAACAGCCAGAGGCCATAGCAATGAAGCTGGGTTGAAATTTCTTAACCAACATGTAAAATGGTATAAAAATGAGGAATTTTTATCACATATCATAAATTCATAATTACACACTACCTGCCACCTTCAAACAGAAACTCAGTTTGTCTGCCTTTATTAATGGAAGATAGTTCGAGTGGAATCTCTATAGTAATTGCATCAACTTGATAATCACCGAAAGCGCCATGCGAACCGGTGGGGATACCTAACGCCTGGAACAATAAACAGAGAATTAAGTTGATATGTAAATATTCATTTCATTTTGTTTCTTGATATTTTGTTTCTTTTTCATTTGGGGAAAATCTAACCTGGTGATAGAGTGAACTAACTAGAGTAGCACTTCCTTCAACATACTCCTTTACAGATATACCAAATTTCCACTGAGGATTCAACCTTCTAGCAATATTCCCTACTGTCTCAAACACCTCACCAATGAACTTCAGCCACTTGGAATCAAGCAAAGACACAAGTTTCTCCACCTGTACGGAAAGACCCTGTTCGTAAACCGCCATATAGCACACAACATTTATAAGGTCAAGATTCGGCATTTGACCATTAGATGCCTCAGCATAAATGTTTAATGCATCTTGCTTGCCTTCTTCACCCCTGTCTGCAACTTCAATTACAAAAGCAGCCGCCATTGTTCCAGCACGTCTAAAAGTATCGGATACTTCTGTTTCAATACTCCTATCTAATTTTGACTCATGTACACCACTGCTTCCATGGCAGCTTCCACCATGTAGCATACCGAGTCCATCAATTGAAGGAGTGTGATATTCTCTTAACCAAGCAGCAACTGAGTTATAGTGTCCATATTGTGAGTCTGCAGCTAGCCATATAATATCTTTGGCTAGCCAACAAGCTTGACTAAATAATGAAAACGCAGAGTATGCAATCCCTAAAGATAAAGCTTCATTCTGAGTTAGGTTTATAGGGTTGTAAGGAGTCACAAGTACAATAGCTTCTTTCCCATCACCACGTGGAGCCCTAATAATTCCAACAATATTGGTAGCATACGATTCACAAGTCTTGTTCACACGGTCTGCTTCAGCACTAGGACTTCTAAAGAAGTGAATTGGGTGGAATTTGTTTGATTGAATTTGAAATCTATGAAAACTGACTTCCCCCCCTAACTTTGACATACGCAGCGCTATCAGTCTACGAATTTCTCTGTGTTTACAGATGAACAAAGCAAATTTTGTTACAAATTAGACTCGATCACGATCTGCGAGCTTGAAAAGAGTAAATATATACATGGAAGAATGTATGCAAGGATTCACATACATGCCAGTGTTCTGAGACTTCTGTTTCAGGCTAGTTAGCTCATAGATAAATCTGTTTGCCCCTGAAACATCCTGATCAGACATCGTAGGACTTGCTGAACCTGTGAGATTATGACACGATCATCTAATTACAGTAGAAAATACAAAAATCTGATATTATAATCTGCTAAACTTAAGATCATTCAACAATCAGTAGCTAGTAGAAGACCTAAAAACATCAAAATCATAGCAAACGTTCACACAAATTATATATTTGTCAAATTTAGTAGTATAATATCCGAAATCAAAGAACAAAATTACCAGGCAATAGTGCATTTTCTGAAACGTAGGTTTTCTTCGCAAGAACAGGTAACAGTAAGAGCGCCAAAACTCCAGCTATACAACAAACAACACTATATACACAACAAAAACAAGCAAAACTTCTCATCAAATTCTTCATTTATTATAACATTGCCAGTAAACCTACATATATGTGCGAAAGCTTATAGAATCGTTAAACGAGAGTGAGATCAGATTAACAGTACCTAACACATGAGCTGTGAGCAATGATGAAGATACCGATACGAACAATTGGTCGATGTTTCGCCTTCTCTCCATCATTTTCCGACGTTGTATCCATTGATGATCTCCGGTGATCGGCGACGAGCCCTTTTCGGTTAAAAATGCATCGAACAGTTGTTTGGAGGCTTGGAGTTTGGGTCGTATACTAACTAAACGTTTAGCGAACAGTTCGTGAACTGTTTGGTGGGGAATTCGTTTATGTTTGTTCGTTTAGTAATGAACGAACACGAACAAGAAAATTCCGTTCGTTTAGTTAAACGAACGAATATGAACACAAGCCGCGTTCGTTTATTTATGTTCGTAAACGTTCGATAATGTGTTCGTTTATGTTCGTTAATGTCCGTTTGTGATTGTTCGATATGTGTTCGTTTATATTATTATTTTTGTGTCAGTTATTTTTATGACTATTATATCAAGTATTTTTTAATATTTATGTTAAGTACTTATTTATTTTTGATTGATTTTGTGTAATGTTCGTAATAAAAATATAAATTTTATTCTAAAATAAATCTATAATCATTTGTATTCGTTTGTGTTTATGAGTTTCTTGGTGTCCGTCATGTTCATGAACAATTATTTATGTTTGTTTGCTTTGATTGTGTTAATTTGTGTTCGGTAAGTTTTCGTGAACAGTTCATGAACATATTCATTTTCTTAATGAACGAACACGAACAAAAAATTTCGTTCGGTAAGTGTTCGTGAACAGTTCATGAACAAGTATATTTCTTAATAAACGAACACGAGCAATGTCTTGTTTGTGGAATCACTGTTGAGTCCTTATAAATATTTTAATATTTTTAAAAATAGTTGTGAATATAGGAAAAAAAAAATATAATGATAAAGATATATAAAAATATTATTTAATTGAAAAAAAAAATTAAAAATTAGTAAATTTTAATATAATTATATGAATATAGATAAAAAATTCATTGTGAATGTTCTAACATAATTAAATTTTGTTATAAAAATTGAATATAAAAAAAAGAAAAATTAATAATTTACACCTAGTCTTAAAAAGTAGAAAATGATAGGAATCTTTTCTAAAAGTTTTTTCATCACCTTAAAGGTCACGGGCCATTGCCCAATATTCATGGCAAGTTAAATAAAGAAGATTCTCATCCACATAAGACCCGAAACTAATACCAAACTCATACTAGCCACGTGTAGCCTGTTTCATCCAAAAACATCAATTGTCATTATTTCAAATCTTTTTATTTACAAAATTATAATGATTTACATTATAAGTTCACGGTTCGTTTCGACTTTTGAAGGGTTTTCCAAGTATTTTGAGCTACCAAAAAATTTTAATAAAATAAGTGAAGATTTTGAATTTAAGCCCACATATGATAAAATAAAAGGGATTTTCATATGAGCGGGTTTTCTTACTTGATTTGGGTTTTTTTTTTAGTGTGGTCTCAAGTTATGGACTGATGGGACATACTGATTTACGAGCTTTCTTTCAGATATGCGCAAGCTTAGTGTCCCAAGGTTCCGTGTTTGAGTAACGGAGACGATTAGATGGGTCAGTTGCTTATCACTGATCCAATTAACCGTTATAAAAAAGTATTTTAAGCTCAACCGTTTATTGCAACTCCAAATAACCTAAAAGGGTACTAGTATAGCGGTTTGATAGTTTTGTCGTATTTTCCTTTTCTATTTTCAAAGTTATATATGTTATAAATTTTTTAAATGATAATCATACGTATACAAAGTTTAATATTCCAGAAATGAAAAGAAAAATTAATAAAAGGCCAATTCCAAGCATTTAACCACCATAAAAAAGTTTAAACCAACTGGTTCGGTTTATTTTAAATGATTCAACCGGTTTCAACTATTTATCAACACAATTATTATAATTTGAAGTATGATTTAGGGGTGGTTTTTGTTGAGTAAAATAAATCAGACGTCACAATTAAAACAACTTAAAATTTGTACTTTAGACTTGGTATTCAAAAAATGTTCCGTAATTTATTTTGGAAAAACGCCTCGAAAATCCATAAGTTTGTTCGATACTTTAAACATTATATTAAAAAAATGATCCATAATTATCACTTCGCTTGTTTACTTTAACGAGCCATGATTAATCCATTAAATTTTTTTAACGACAAATATACGACCCTATTTCGAATGATACATATTATCTTAATCGGACTCATTCGTTTGTTTTCCAGCCGGAACCGCACCCCTAACCCTCTCAAAATGAAACCACTACTAGAATACATTTTGATTCAACTCTAAACATATTACTCACTTGAACCCATAACCTCTTTATATTTACATTTTATTAATATTTCATCTTAACTAGTTTGACTAACGATCATTATTATTTATTTAATCAAATATCTAGTTTTTATTTCAGAAAACGTCGTTATATTAAATATCAGCTCACTCTATCCGAAACAAAAACCACCGAGTGCTTCCAAAACACTGTTCTCCAAGATCCAAAAACACAAGGTGGATGAGAGTCCACCTGCAGCCCTCATTGATAACGACCAAATAATAATACATCTTCCAAAACCCCAATGCGTACATATCATAGAACGTTTCCCGCCTTTCAATCTTCTATCTCCTATCTCTCCGCCACCTCTCGCTTTCACTCCGCCACCATGTCCGCCGTACCGGCCACCGACACCCCCGCCGGAGCTCCGGCGGTCGACGACAATGTCAAGTTCGGATTCAATAGGAACGAGATGTACTCCGAGAAGCTTGCCGGAACCGCTATTGCCTACGATCGTCATGTGATTTTGTGCTATAAGACTCCTGAGTTGTGGCCTTCTCGAGTTGAGTCGAGTGACTCGCATCCGCTGCCGAAGCTGCTCGCCGGAGCTCTTAAAGCTCGTAAAAACGACATTCCGGTGAAGGTTGATATTCTCTATATGTGTTATGTGTTTAATTCGTTTACATCTGTGATTTTGGTACGACTTAGTACTTACGATGCGAGATTTGTGAGTTGTAAAGCGTTGATTGTGTTTTGTGTTTGTGATTTGGATTTTGTAGACTTTGTTGACGATATGTGAGGGACGTGAAGACGCAGGGTTATTGGATGGAGATGTGTTGCTCTTTCCTGAAATGGTTAAGTACAGGTAATGTAACAGTGTTACAGTGCCCTAGGGTTTTTGATTTTTTGTGTGGTGTTGACCTGATGATTAGGTTTATGTCTATTGCCTTTTGGTTTTATTAATATAAATAGGATTTAGCGTAAAATCTTGTTTAGATATATGTTTTGAGTCTTTCTGCTATGCTGTGTGACTATATCTAAGTTCTATAATTTTATTATGAAGCTAGGAGGTTAATATTTGCAAGTTTGCTTGTTTCTTCCTGTGTCTTTGGCTGCTGATAAGAATTAATTCTTAATCTTTTCTTCTACACTTGTATCTGTGATGATGTTCATGTTTAAGATGATAATCAGTAGTTATTATTTGGAAATCGCTGTTCGTGTAGTTTGTAAATTACACTTGATCATGTTATAATCCGGGTGCTCATTTATGAGTCTCAAACCAGTGATATTGTGATATTTTTAGGTCTGTAATTGGTATTCAATGATCCAAAAACTGTGTTGCTATGTCTTAAACAGACAAGTGGATATGGTTGTGCACTATGTGGTGTTGTGGACACTGGAATATGGATTTGGTAATTCCAGAATAAGGATCATGGTAATCTGAAAAGGTTATGCCAATTTAAAATATATATTTTTTGTGTCATGAAACTTGCAACACATGACTTCGTATGTGATTCGAAGGCAGTGTTTGACTATTGTGTAGTCTGAAAACAAAAAGTTGACTTTTGTCCATCAATTATCAGTCATGGTCATCGATCGAAAAATAGAAAAAAAGTTTGTGACATCCCAAAAGGAAACTTTATCATGTTTGTGGGACAGAGTAAGTATGCTAAAGAAACAAGAAAGATGAGATGGGGTGTCAAAAAGTAAGGCTGGCCCAAAACTATAAAGTGATATGGTATATAAAACAAACACTAACAAACAGCTTCTCCATGCTTTAAAAGGAGAAAAAGAAAAAGTATGATTTGGATTATTGTATGATATATATACCACATGTTTTTAGGAAATAGAAACGTTTGACACGTGATATTATGACTGTCATGCAACTGTAAAGTGATTTAGTAGTTTACTTACTGAATTAATGAAGTATCTTTGGTTGAAGGGGGTTGAAAGAGTCGGACATTATTAGTTTTGTGGATGAAGTGATCGTGAATAGAAAACTATGGTCTGCAGGAGTTCAGGAGACAATGACAGGTTCACATATATTTGTATGTGCACATAGTAGTCGAGATAAAAGGTGTGGCTTTTGTGGGCCGATTTTAATCAGTAAATTCAAAGAGGAGGCTGTATTAAGGGGATTGGATAATGTGTCTGTGACTGCTTGTTCACATGTTGGTGGTCACAAATATGCAGGAAACTTGATAATTTACAGTGTTCGAGACAAGAAAGTTCGTGGTCATTGGTAAGATAATCTGTTTCCATGTTGCGTTTCATTGTTTTGGAATAGTTATTTGTTTGTTATATTCATTTTAAGGATTTTTATTCGTTTTTCTTCATGTTTATATGGTTTTGCTGATCTTGGGCTTCAGGTATGGCTATGTTACCCCAAATGATGTGCCTGAATTGCTTGATAATCACATTGGAAAGGGTGAAATCATTGATAGAATTTGGAGGTACAAGCTTACTCCATTCTTGTTCATTTAGTAATTTATGTTTATAGATGTTACGTATGATATATCATAGTTAACTAAAAGGTTAATGTGCCAAAGGGGTTGAAAGTGGCCCAAAGCGTATTTTATGTATAAAATCTGTTAAACAATACATTATAAAAAAACTAGATAATTATAAATAAAATAAATTGGGAATGAGGTATACATATATAGGCGTGAAAGTATACAAAAGGTTACACTAAAGCCAACCAAATATCGAGATGTCACCAAGGTGGTAATTAAGTAATTTGGTTTCATTTATGGTCATTCTGGACTAAACCTTAGTTGATAACACAAAGGCCCTAAAAAAATCAAAATTACATACATATACTTGATGATAAGTTTACATGTTAAGTAATTATTGTTTGTGTTAACTTTATTTAGAAGTAAAAGCAGTTTTGTTATTTTACATAATTTGGCAAGTTTTTTAGACAGAAGTGGCATAATAAGCAAATTTGGGTGACCTTAATTTAAACTTTTCAATACTCTGGTAGCATTTGGCTTCCTAATTATATAAAAACTAATTTTGAACAAATATTACCCGTATAGAGAGACGTTTTGAATGGGTTACCCAACCCACCCGACCCACCCATATTGCCACCTTTAACTTTACATTCATTTCAATCAAACGCAGGGGTCAAATGGGTGTTCCTATGGTCAAAAAAGCTCAAAAAACAGTTGAACAGCCCCTTCCAAACAGAAATGACCTAAAAATCATTGAACAGGACCAGCAAGCAAGCTACAAAACCATAGAAGAGAAAGAAAACAATGTAGGCTGTTGTCAAGGTGTCAACGGGTTTTCATGTTGCAGAGACGAAAAACCCGCAACCGAAACAGAAAAAGAAGTAAATAACGCGATCAGTACATTTCACATTTTTACAGGAAAATGGGCAAACCATGAGGTTTTTACAGCTGCTGCAGTCATTGGAGCTGTGGTAACTATTGCTGTGGCCTATAGCTTTTATAAAAGGTTAAGATGAGATGTGGTTTCCAGTCTGGTTGGTTTGATTTTGTGTGGGTATTGCATATGTATATGATTACAACTGTAAAACAAACTTTAAAGCTACGTTCTCTTGGATGTAAGTACCAACTACCACATGCCATGTATTCTCAGTTGTGTATACAGTATTTAATATATTTCTGTCCATTTTATTAAGTTTATGTTATGATTGAAATCTTCATTGTATATATTTTGTTGTTTGTGAATTATACATGCAGAAAAGGGATGGGACTCCCCACACAAGCCACGGTGAGCAAATTAACTGCAAACCCGAACCATAACTGTGTTAACTGAACCACTACTAACCAAAACCGATATTAACCATCGGTTATGGTTGATGATTCTTCAAAACCAACCATTCGGTTATGGTTTTGGTTAATGCTTCTTCAAATCTAACTATAACCATAACAGAACCAAACCTTGTAGATTTTAACATGTCTTCATATAACCTGCATTTACAGCTTCAAGCTTGCATATACAACATGCAACCCAAGTATTCTCAGCATATTTCTCCTGCATTTCCAATCGAAGTGTTGTTTGGCATGTTTACTCCCTACAAAACCAATCCTAGCAATAATTTTTAGACAATTTTTGAAACTTGCTTTCATCTTGAGCTGGTGATCCCACATCGCTTACGTGGCAGCTGAGGTGTCCATAGCTTACATGACGGTTGTGGTGGCACGTGGTAGGGGAGATGAAGGACGACCATCGTTTCTCATAGGAAAAGTCTGTAGGAGTTAAGAACGGACCCTCACTGGACATGAATTTGAGAAAGGCTGAAGCTTTGGAAGAGAGATCGAGGAAATTTCAAAGTAGAAGACCTCTTTGATTTCTTAACAACCATTTAATTTCTTAGGGCGGTGGGGATGCCCATGGCACTCTCACCACACTGCACCGCGCCGCGCCCCCCCGCCCCGCCCCAACACCAATCATACAATGTCACGTCATACTACACCATACCACACAAATTAGAGGGGGGGGGGCACTCACACCACACTACACCACAAATCTTTTATTTTAAAAAAAATTAAACACCATCACCACCTGCCAGGTGACTATCACCATCCTGACCACCGTCGGCCACCACCATCAACCATAAAACCATCTCTTGAAAACCGAAACCACCATCTCACCTGGTTTCAACCATCATACAACCATCGGGGAGGAGGCAGTGGCGAAGGAGGGAGGAGGAGGCGGTGGCGAAGTGTTAGGACTTCAAGCGGCGCAGCGGAACCAACACACAAACACGCACAAACGATTATTACGCAGTAAACAGAAAATAAACGACACAAGGATTTAACGTGGTTCGGTCGGTGTGACCTATGTCCACGCGCTGCAACTAGAGTTTTCTTTATTTGCTCAGTACAAAGATTACAAATACATGACATGGATATATATAGAGACTAATTAGGGTTAACAACTTAATAAACAAGAAAACTAAACATGGACCCAAGCCCAAAGCCTTCACAAACCCAACAATCTCCCACTCGAAGGCTTTGCGATAAATTCTAGCCCGCCATTCAAGTACAAAGCAACCCAGTCGTCTAGTAACTTTAGTAATCTTCAAACAAGTTTTTCGAGCCTCCAGTTCCTAAAGAACAAGCTAAGACTTCATCACATCTCCTAGTTGCAGCGACCCCTCATCATCAAGTACCAGAAGGGCTAGTTGAAGCTCCCCCGAGCTCCAACTCAGTCGTGGCTAGTCCCGCCAACGACTCATTCTCTATCTTAACTGGTTTGGACATTCCACCGGATTCAAAGATACACCGAGGATCACCATCACTCTCCAAATTCAGCAAATAATCACCAGGAGAGAATTTTTCAATCGTAGTCTTTAAAACCCCATGGGTCTTTGTAACTTTACCCGAAACACGTCTCGTGCTCCTACTGTCATCGAATCCCCTGAATGGTTTAGACTTTCGAACTTGTTCACCTAAATCTTTGCTCCAGACTTCACGTTTGCAAAATGAACTCTCTTAGCACCAGATTTAGCGAACCGGATTTTGTCGTGCTTAACCGGGACGGTCATACATCCCTCAGCAGGTACCTCAACCATATACAATAACCCACGCTTCATACCACGAGCAATAACCAGATTACTATTGATCACCCTCCATTTACCATCACCAAACCTCATTTCCAGTCCTTGTTCATCCAGCCGACCAACTAAAATCAGTTTCTTCTTCAGACCCGAAATCACCCTAACATTCTTTAAGTTCCATGTAGTGCCCAGTGAAGTAACCAAATCAATATTACCCATGCCCGTTACCTCAAGTATCTCGTCATTAGCTAACGTACCTTTCCAAAATCACCATGTTTCAGATTCACCATCGTTTCCCCGTTGCCCATGGTGTGAAACGAAGCCCCTGAATCCATGACCCAAGAGTCCACACTGTTTTACATACTGAGTATCAATGCATCATCATCAGGACCATTCCCAACAGCAGTGTTTAATTTCTTTTTATTTGGACATTGACTCTTAACATGTCCCACATCGTTGCAGCTGCAACACTTCACATTCTTCCTAGGTTTAGATGAACTCCTTCCCCGACTCCCACTATTCCTGTTATTACCCCGACCTCTGCCAACATTTAGTAGTTCATT
This sequence comes from Flaveria sonorensis, assembly GCA_025506505.1. Taxonomy (NCBI): domain Eukaryota; kingdom Viridiplantae; phylum Streptophyta; class Magnoliopsida; order Asterales; family Asteraceae; genus Flaveria; species Flaveria sonorensis. The sequence continues at coordinate 63,961,633 of CM046437.1, forward strand.
ATTAGATGAGTCACCCGAGTTCCTTCTTCTGACTTCTTCACCCATTATTAGATCTCGAATACCATTCAGAGTGAAACCCTTAGTCCCCACAAAACTTGAAATTGCAGTCACAGTTTTAGACCAACTATTAGGTAGAGACGACAACAACAGTAGAGACTGAACTTCATCATCAAACTTAATTCCAACAGATACAAGTCTTGTTAATATTGAATTTAGATTGTTAATGTGAGCAGTCACTGAGCTTCCTTCTTTCATCCTTGTGTTCACCAGCTCCCGAATCAAGAACACCTTATTCGCCGCAGACGGTTTCTCATACATATTTGACAATGCAGTCATCATACCGCGAGCCGTGGTTTCCTTAATGACGTTGCAACATTTTTCGTCAAAGCCAATGTAATAACAGCACGAGCCTTTTTGTCATTTGATTCCCAATCAGCTTGTTTTATTTTCTCATATTTTCTTATAGTACCATATCCAAGTTCTTTTGACATGACAATGCTTCTATTTGCATTTTCCACCAACTAAAATGAGAACCGTTAAATTTCTCGATCACAACCTTTCCGTCTTCAGCCATCTCAAATAGCAAACAAGAAGCAAATCGAAACAGTGAACAGACACAACAATGACATGGGCCTGAACTTGACAACTGTTCTACTGAACACTGTCAATTAACCGATTTGCTCCTACAAAAACCTTTGTAGACAAATTTAAACCCGGATATACTTTTCTTTCACAAAACACGGTTCCCCAAACAGTTGATAATAATCCGTAAAAAAAAAATAATAACTTGAAAACACAAAACTCTAACCTTTACCTGACGAATCCAAGAGTTATTCACTAAACCCTAATCAACGGATCAAAGGGTTTCAACCTGGTATTCAATCTTGATCACAACCAATTGGATAATCACCAAAAAACAAATTGTTTTTCTTGTTTTGAAGCAAAACACCAAAATAGGAAATAGGAAACAAAATATTCTCTGTTTTTTTTTCTTCTCTCTTTTATCTTTTTCTTTTTCTTTTGTTGATAAACAAAGCAAATTCAAACCATACGTGCCTTTTAGCACAAACCCCAAGGTCCTCTTTTTTTTCGTTATTTGAACAGCGCACAGTCAAAAGAAAAAAAAAACATGCACCTTTTTTTTTTCTTCTTTCAATCGCAATATCAGACCCAAAAGAAAAAAAAATAAACAAACATTGCCTTGATCGATCTTGAACGGGAAAGAATCTGGCGACTTTCAAGGGTTATCGTAAACGCTAACCTCCAATCTTAAAACAGGATAAACACCTTTGCGAATCGTCTCAGTGCAAAACCAACTGTGTGTTTAACGAGCCTTAGCTCTGATACCACTTGTTAGGACTTCAAGAGGCGCAGCGGAACCAACACACAAACACGCACAAACGATTATTACGCAGAAAACAGAAAATAAACGACATAAGAATTTAACGTGGTTCGTTCGGTGTGACCTACGTCCACGGGCTACAACTAGGGTTTTCATTATTTGCTCAGTACAAAGATAAAAAATACAGATTACAAATACATATATGGATAATTGGATATATATAGAGACTAATTAGTGTTAACAACTTAATGAACAAGAAAACTAAGCATGGGCTCAAACCCAAAGCTTTCACAAACCCAACACGAAGGAGGGAGTAGAAGGTGGTGACCGTTGGTGGGGTGGGGTAAGGGGTGGGGTAGGGTGGGTAAGGATCGAAAAAAGTGGTAATGTTGGTGGTGTGGCTCAGCGTGTCCTCGTTGTGTGGTGTGGGGAGCCGGTGCCGACAACTCCCCCACCACCCTTACCGTCTTACTAATACTATATTATTATTTACTGTATAGTTTAAACTTTTAATTTCATGAGAAAAGAAACTATTTTATACATGTTACCGGAATAAACTATGTTTAATAGAGAACTTTTGATGGCCGACGTATTACGTATTGAAAGAGAGAATGGGTGCTTAGAGTTTGAACTTTGGACTACAGTACCTAACATAACAAAAAGATATTGCCAAATGGCAAGAAAAAAAGTCAGCTACAAACAATGATGTGGACTGTGGAGGGCACAAGCGAGAATCGAAGTTTGACTTCGATCGTACCCGATCCGAACCGACTTAACGAGACCCGAGGACCCGGTCCGGTGGGTCTCTCCTCCACTGGTTTATAATTTATCACAATAATAAAATTAAAAATAAAAATTATTTTAAATACCACCGTAGCATAGTTGGTGGCCTGTTCTCCAAACACGAAGCTGATCGATTCCATTATTAACATTAAATAATTTAATCAAAATGAAATTAAGCATAAGGTTATTCTCTACAAGACTCTAATTATATAGTTTTTAATACGTGATTTTTAATTAATTCTTTCTAATGATGATATCATTTGTTTCCATATTTGTTTTTGTTTTACCCCATTTTTTAGTATTAAAACTTTTGTATTTTATTGGATCGACAGATGAAATGATGAAATACGCGTTGTTAGATTGATGATTCGATCCTATTTATACTTCTGTTTCTCATTCCATAATTTGTGTTTCGTCGTAATCCTTTCGAATTCCTTTGGATTCTTCGTTTTTGTGTGTAGGTTTATTGCTGTAATACTGTGAAACGATTCCAATGGCGGTTAATATCATCAATGATGGAGATAGATCGCCAAAAATCGTATTGCGTGAGCCAACCGGATCAACGGCGGAGGTTCGTTGTGTGTTCTCTTTCGATTATGCGTTTTTTGTTTGTAATTACTGCGTTTTTGTTGTTCTTGTTGTTGTTGTTGTTGGTTTATGATATGATCAGTGGTTTGTTTGTTTCTGTTAAATTGATGATTGGAGACTTTGATTGAAAATTTGGAATAATAGTTCGAGAAATTTATTGCTAGAAGCAAGTGGTTGATCGCTTGATGAACAACAAAATTTGTTGCGAGTCGCCGCATTGTTGTTTTGAGTTGTGGTTTTGGTTCTGATGAATTATCATAGGAATCGTGGAGATTTGATTGCTGATCTTCAACTATTGGGGAAGTTATCAAAGTAGTGAGATTGTGAGAATACATTGCTGATTTCTGATGATGAGTTTTCCTTTGTTTGTAATGAAATCTGGTATTGTAGATGCTAGCGATGACAATTTGTGTTAACGAGGCCTCTTCAACACAAAATTCTAGGGCATTGAGTACTATAATAAAAGCAGGATGCCTTTACTTTCTATTTACTTCTTTACCAGTATTCAAGAGCTTTACATGTCATATATTACTTTTATACTCCATTGCAGCATAAATATTTGCAAAGTATCATCATAGTTTGTTTTGTTGATGAAATTGGAAAGGACTCTACTGGTTGATGATTTGGATTTTATATTTTTTTTATTGGTTTAGGTGGTCTTGTATGGGGGTCAGGTTGTTTCGTGGAAGAACCAGCGGCGAGAGGAGCTACTTTTCATGAGCAGTAAGGTGAACTATGTATACAGCTTATTTTCAAGATAGATAAATGGCATAATTATGATGGATTTGATCTATGTTTTAGTACTCTATTTGTATGTTTCGCTCATATCATTTATTGTGAATGTGCCTTTATATCTTTCCTTTCTGCCAAATAATATAAGAAAGACTCATGATCACATGTTCTTGTAACTAGGGAAATGGTACATCACCCAACAAATGGGATTTTGGTTATTGAACACTACTACAAAAATCGGTTATAAGTTGATACTCATCAATTAATAATTGAGATAGATAGATATTTTGAAACGATTTTGTTCATGTTTATGTCATTTTAAGTAGTCTTTATGAGGTAAATTAAAGCACACTTTAATCCTACAGAGGTCTTTTCTGGATATTGTTTCATATTAATTACTGAAAAAAATACTGTTGTATTATATTTTTTGGTTTGGTTCCTCTTCCTGCTTCTCTCTCTATATACACCCACACACATATATATCTTCCTTAATTTTAACATTGCATTCTGATCATGAGAGCATGCTCTGTTTGCAGGCTGTTACTAAACCACCAAAACCCATAAGAGGAGGCATACCCATTTGTTTTCCTCAGGTTTGCATTAACCGGACATTATACCATCTTTAACTTTCTAGATAATCTAGTTAGTAACTTCAATTCGCATCTATATAGGTTGCAAATTTCGGTACACTGGAGCAGCATGGATTTGCAAGGAACAGGTTATGGTCATTAGATGAAGATCCTTCGCCTTTGCCTCCAGCTAACAATCAATCAATGGTTGATCTTGTATTGAAATCAACAGAAGAAGATCTGCATACATGGCCGTATCGGTACATTACATGTGCTATTTGCATTTTGAAATATTTGACTAATTTTGGGCCTTCTGGCTGATTATTTAACCAGAGAATTACACTGAATTGGGCGAAAAAAATTGTTTGTACATGGATTTCTTTTAGATTTGAGTTGCGGCTTCGTGTTTGTATTGGTGCTGACAAGCTCACCATTATTCCTCGTGTGAGAAATGTTGACAGCAAGGCGTTTTCGTTTACTATTGCACTACGTAATTACTTTTCTGTATCAGATGTCAGGTTCGACTAATTCAACTTGTATCTGTTACTGTTTTAAACTGACCACCATATGAAGCATCAATTGACAATTATTTATTTATTGTAACTACTAGACATTACCTTAGAGACATTTCAGGTCACATTATTGTTGCATTGTAGATCTTCTATGCAAGATCTTAGTCGGCACTTGCTTTAGGTTCATAGTTAGAGACTTAGAGGTGGTGGTTGGGGTAATGGGTCAAAACAAAGCCTGTTGAAATAACCATTTTTATGTCACGATGGATCTGGTCGGATTGACCCCCAAACACTGTTTTTGTCCATTCTTTAAAATATTTATAATTAGTAATGTGTTAATTACGTTACATAATAATCTAGATCTTTGCAGGCTCCCCTTATAGCTGTCTTTTTTTTTTCTGATTGTATATGAGATAAAACGCAACCCTTATTGACCCAATTCATAACTAAATAGGTTGGAACTGCCACCTCTATTCACAGTTAATAGCTATGATAGAAGATGTTTTTATCTTTGTTATTCTTTCCAAATAGGTTTCATAATGCAGTTTGTTTGCAGTGAAGTACGTGTTGAGGGCTTGGAGACACTCGACTATTTGGATAATTTGTCGGAGAGAGAAAGGTTCACAGAGCAGGCGGATGCCATTACCTTCGATGGCGAGGTAAATAATATTTTCACTACATTTTAAGTTTTGGTGGTAATTTTGATCCATTCACACAAATTGGTAGGTTGACTTATGTTACATCTTTCATGGGTCAAACGGGTTATAATACATATGTTACAAAAAAGGAAACAGGTCTAACAAGCCAAAAGTCATGCAATATGTATCCAGAAGGATTAAACCCTCTAAATCACATTGGTTATAAAAAGGCTAGCAGCTAGCTTATTATTGTAATAATTGTTGGGTCACGTTCATATTCCACACATTATCTGCAAAGTTCATGATGAAAAAATATGATTGTGGATCCGTCCAACCCAACTTGAACCGTCCATTTTACCACCGCTAGTCCTTATGACATGCAACTTCTTTCAATCAAGGAATTACAGATCCAAGATTCCTTGCATTCTCTTCAATGTTATTTTTATTTTTTTTATTTTATCATTATTAATATTATTTTTGCATAATCACTCTGGTTATCCATATATTTTGACTATAGCATCTTCTACTTTTAGATTGATCGAGTGTACTTGAGCACACCTACTAAGATTGCTGTAATAGACCATGAGAGAAAGAGAACAATCGTGCTACGTAAAGAAGGCATGGTGGATGCAGGTTTTCATCATATTCTACTTTCAACATGGATTTATAAATTTCAGTTGAGGTTAATTGCACAAAAAGAGAACCATTTTTCATTCAATTTCTATTTAAAGCAATCATACACATTACAAGGTCAAATGCTGACATGGCAAATGTAAAGGGTGTTCACGATTCTGTTCTGTAAGTTTTGACGAAAATTCAGGGCTTGGGTTGGTTGGGTCGGCCTGACCAATTGGTTTTAGCAGTTTGACATTTCGGTTTTGGCGATTTGAACTAAACCCATATAAATCTCAAACCACCCGACTTGCTTCCTTTGGACGAGTTGGTTGGTTTAAACGGTTTATAAAGTATGAACACTCCTAGCAAATGACATATGTAGCTATCGTTGAAAATGTTGACTTTTTTCCAACGTGGCACTAACGTGACGAGTTTACCAAACCATGACTTACAACGTCAAACCAATCATGGTAAACCTGACAAAAGTCGGTTACCTTGTCATGCAATTAGCCAACCAACTAACTAACCAACCCGGTTTCAAAACCTATTAAAACATGTTGTAAATTTCAGTTGTGTGGAATCCTTGGGACAAAAAGGCAAAGGCAATTGCAGATTTGGGTGATGAAGACTACAAAACCATGTTATGCCTTGATGCTGCATCCATTGAAACTCCAATAACCATCAAACCATGCGAAGAATGGAAAGGTCGTCAGGAACTTTCCATAGTGTCCTCTAGTTATTTCAGTGGCCAGCTGGACCCACAAAAGGTTCTTAGAGGCTTACATTAATATCATGATTTCATCTTTGAATACCAAACCAATTTGATTTATTTGGTGTTAGGATAGCATAGCATTCTTTAGAGGGAGATTATATCTATACCATCTTTAATTCTCTGGTTAATGGGATGAATGTTGCATTTTTGCCAGCAGCTAGACCCCTCTTGATTTGTTTGATAAAAGAAGTCATCTTGTTACTGTTCTTATGGAATATGTTGATTGTTTAAAACCTCAAATGCTTCAATTGATACTTTGTTTATTTCTCTGTGATATTTGCCTTCTTTATTTACGTTAGGGCTATCCCTACTAAGGGTGTTTATCGGTTTATTTGATTCATTTTGGGATTTTGTTCGGTCTTAATCAAACCAAACTGTATTCAGTGATTTTCTAGCCGAACCGGAAAAAAAAAAGAATAAGTATTCAGTTTTTTTTCTTTTCGGTTTTCAGGTTGGTTTTTGGTCCAGTCAGTTTCCAACCAAATAATGGATACCCTTAACCTTACGTCATAAGCTCTCTAGTTGTGCTCTTATTGCAACAAAGGATCTGCTATAGCGGTTGGAGACTCTATCGATGCTTGAAATCTTAGTTGCCTTCGTTATTCGATAAAGTAAGCATTTAGCCATGTGAGTAAATGAGAGAGAAAGTAGGACATATCACTACGGTCATCCTGTACATAATAGCGAAGTGACATAGCGCACAACAAGGAGCGGTAACACCACCACTCTTAGGGTGACGCGTGAAAAATGGACTTGTGCAATGAATATCCTATCATATTGTACAATTTTATTTTATTTAAAATAAGTTTAACACATAATTTAATTTTTTTAATAATGTATATTATCTAGTTTTTAAAATCTAAAAACACCTTTTTGCTTAATTTTTTTGTTTACATTTCAATATAAATTTCATTGTAAACTGAGTGTATTTTTAAAGTTACGAGTTGGTTTTCAATTTTATTGGTCACATAAGACCATATGTGGTTGATGAAGTATTTTTTTGATCTTGTAAATATGAAAATAAAATTATTTTTAAAAAGAATGAAACTTGACATCTTCTCCTGAAACTATACCAAAGCAATGAAACTCATTCCCAATTTAACTAAGATTTTACTCATTCCCAATGAAACTTCACATCTTCTCCTGAAACTATATCAAGAGTGTATAGTGAATACAACACAAGGAACCAATGTGTGCATATAGGGTCCAATCACAAAGTATATAAAGCCACACAGAGTGGATACCAGGAAAACCCGATCTCAGGTGAAGCACCACACTTTCGATTCCGATGATAAAAAAACCCTAGACTTAAGGAATTTTCACCGATACTCACAGATTGATTTTTGCTCATTTGTCTTGTATCGTACTACACACGTCTGCACACAAGAAAATGTGAGGAAAATAAAAGACACCCTCCAAACTGAAGAAAATAATATAAGTTGATGTGACGTTGGTATGTCGGTTGCTACAGTAACGAATTATTTTTTTATTACAAAACTTAGTTTCATTTAAGTAATTAGATTTGAAGATAGATACAAGTAGAAGCCTAAATGAGATGGTTGGGACTTTGGTTATTGCAATGTTTCACAGCAGGGTGTTTTTTGTTTTTTTTAGTTTAGTGCCGTCATGAAGGCTAATAAAATGGGGGATTTCATGTATATGTTAACATAATATATTAAAAAAAAGGTTTATTAAAATATAACTATTTATATGTTTTAAATCATTGAGTACTTATGACTTTACGTCTACTATATTCATATCGAATCTAAACGTATGTAAAAATAGCACTTTACAATAATTAAATTAGAACTTTATAAAACATTATAATACTTATTAATAACTTTGGTCGGTTGGTGCAGTCAAGATTTAGTGCTTTTAATTTTAACCACAAATTTTGGAGACCTATTCCACCTCTTCTTTTGTCACACAAAAAACACTCTATCCATTAACTATATTTTTATTATGTACTTATTTAAAATAAATAAACTACAATTTTACTTATTAAAAAAAAGAAAAACAGAGAATATAAAACTAACATTATATAAATTTGGATGCTTTTATTATCATCAACTATCAACAAATATTGAGGAATGTTTATAAAAATATAAGAGTACAAAATATATAACTTAATTTCTTAATAATCCTAAAAAATCATTTAAACTACTTTTTTTATCTGTTGTGTTTTTAAACAATTTTGTCTGAGACCCGTACTATTTCGTAATCTAATATAGTCTTTTTTACTTGTAGCAATGCGTAAATCACAATCTTGTAAAAAACCAAACCCAAAAGAGACTCGCGGCAACACGCGGGTCTCAATTTCTAGTTAATATTAAACTATTGAAACCGTGCGATGTGCTTATTTTTATTATCATTTCGACATGAATTTTGTTTGCAGATTATATGCTAATGTACAAGTCGTCGTAATCAAGCCTTGCAAATTTTAACGTTTCCGCTGCAACGCGCGGGTTTCTTTTACTAGTTCATTTTAAACCCATAACCCTCAACCCCTGAACCAAAATATAACTCTTCATTTGAATCATATACTCTTCTCAACATCTCTTAAGAGAGATGACCTTTTTTCTCAGATCATCACTTGAAACTTAACAATTTTATAATAATTCATTACAAAAACTAACTATAACTAATATAATTTACGTAAGTAATATTTAAAAATAGAAATAATAAAAAAGCACATAAATTTAAATTAACTACTCATCCGAGATGTTCAATTTAGTAATTTTGCATTGTGTTCCACAAGGTAATATAGAAGTCAAAATAGTTATCTTGATCACTCAACTCTTGAATGATATTGCGTCAACAGCTTCATTGGACCCGGGAGGGGGGGGGGGGAGTTGTCGATAATGTGCATTGGTGAGATTGCATTCTCATCATATTTTAGGATCATATTATGCAATACAGTACATGCGTATATCATATTTCTTATCTTTTCGCGTTTAGAAGTCCATGCCAGTTGTCAAATTATACCATACGCTGGTTATTAAATTTGAATCTTAAAATATCTACACTATTGATATGCCAAATAATATAACATTTTTTTATCCATAATATTATTTTATAATAACAGGATTGACGCACAAATGTCTACATATTTAAAACTTAAAAGATTTCGAATTATTTCACATAATCCAAAACAAAACATTTAGATTTATAATAACAGGATTGACGCACAAATGTCTACATATTTAAAACTTAAAAGCCATTTCCTAATTATTTATCACATAATCCAAAACAAAAATGAGATGTGAAAACTTTATAATTAAAATATTTAATGTTTATTTTGAATTATATATTCTAGAGGGTTGAATGCTAAAACTTTAGGGTGAAAAGGAATGACTCCAAAGTCATTAAAGTGTGTTTGCATGCCTAAAAACACTTAACCAAATCATATAGATGGTTTTCTATTTGTTAATAATAATGTAATAAATAGTAAAAATCAGCTAATTGGATTTGTAAGCAATGCTTCAAAACTAGACCGATAGTCGAATCAACATCTCATTTGTTTCAAGTGTTCAACCGTTTAGCCGGTTTCAAAACCAGTCAACCAACAATATGAGTAAAAGTTGACTATGTTCTATCGACTTTATCCGGTTCATTTAAAATCGATTGTCTCATTATGTTTCATGATTTAACTCGGACTGGATGTAGTGGTGCCCCTAGGGGGCGTCAAATTTGCTGATGTTGACAATGGACACAATTGGGGCGTTAAAGCCACTACGTTCTAGTTAAAGTGGGTTTCAAACTTATGTTTAGCCAAACTCTTAACGAACGTTAAAAGAGATGAATAATTTTTTTTTCACTTTTAACAATCTTTAATTAAAAAGAGATTTAAACGAATCCACTACACTTGGATTTTAATAAATTCATATTTGACTACGTGACATTTTAACTAAATAAACCACTGCATACTCATCACCAATCGATTTAACCGAAGATTCACAATTTAACCGGTGGTACTGCTGGTCAGTTTGTTGCAAGAGTCACCGACTTGAGCTATCAGCTACTGCTAGAAATTAGAAATTTTCAAAAAAGGTCAGCAAAAGAAAGTCAAACATAAATAAACATAGGTTTTATCATTTTGCATGTGTGATTGTGTGAAAGGAGAAATAAAAATAGTATTATAAACACCGACATGCATTTTCAAACCAACCCCTTTTGTTTTTTCGAACAAGTTAATTTAATTATATACACACATATATTTACAAACATTAAATGAATTATACTTGCTTTTCTTATTTGTATTCTGTATTATTATTTCAAAAATGAAAAAAAAAAATCTTGTATCTTCATTCTTCAGTAAGATTTGCTCCTATTTAATCGTCAGACTTTACTGTTTTAATAGATTTTGCTAGGTATTTATGACTAAAAGTTTTAATTTTAAATATTATATTTTGTTTGATATAGAAAAATAAGGAGGAAGTCAAAATTTTCAATGTAAAATTTTATCATGAGACAAAATACCAAGTCAATGTTATTTTTAAATGCATTGAAAGCCCATAACCCTTTCTTTCATATTCTCCATATATTTCTCAAGAAATTAACACAAAAGAAAGTATTAACATATAATCAACCCTTAAATAATCCTTTTTATTTTCTTAAAGATAAAAACCCACACACCTTTAATAAAGTCGTGTTTCTAGTAAGATGTTGTCGAATCACTATTCACTACATCAAAAAGACCGTAGACACTTTGTTTATTTAAATATACAAGTGTTAAAAATTAATTGTAGCTTTACTTGGATTTAATGATAGTATTTATATTTTCATAAATGTCAACAAAAATACAAACTAATTTTGAGGTGTATAACCCTAAGAATTTTATAAAAAATATACATAGTGTTGTGCAACTATATATAGTATGAGAGAAAAATTATTATACAGATACATAATAGTCTTATGCACTTCATTTGAAACATCATGCATATGAGTTATAGTTTTTTAATATTCCTCTACTTGGAATTGATTTTATACTAAATTATACTGAGAATTTAATTAAACCATAGCAGATGTTACCTGTAGAATGTTAGCGTAATTAGAGACTATTAAAAATATTTCTAATTCCTTGAAATTTAAATAATTATTCACACGTTTAATTTCTTTAAAAATATTCTACAAAGCAAACTATTGAAAGTTTTATTTTCATTCATCATAAAAGTTTGGCTAATTGTACCGTCATATATATTACTCATTGTAATCCTATACTGATTCGGTTGATTCTGACTTTTTAATAAAACTAGTATTCAAGCTCCACGCGTTGCGGTGGGGACGTAAAACCGTTCTAAGTAACATCAATGTCACACTGTTGGTAGTGACCACCAACACCAAAAAAGCTCGTAAAACAAATAAATATAACCGAACGAAAAATAGACGTAAAAACATTAAATTACGCACGTGCATTACGGCGTGTTAATGTGTATAAATTAGAACGAAACGTAAGACACAACGCGACCGTTAAACAGAAAAAAAATAGATGTAAAAATGTTGAACCATGTACGCATGTTGCGGTATCTTAACTCGAAAAGTTTAGACCTAGACGTAAAATAAAAAAATTTGTAAAACAATAAAAGTAAATGAGATTAAAGTTAAAAGTGAAAAAAAATATTAGTGTTAAATGCAAAGGTTGAAAATTATAGGGTTGAAAATAAAAAAACAAAAAAACAAAAACAAAATAAGGTACAACCTACAAAACATAATGTACAAACCATAATGCACAATTAAGTTGGTAATTAGTATTATATAAATATTTATATGCTGATATAAACACGTGTATGCATCTCTTTTGAACATGTATACGCTTGTATATGCCTATTTTGGACATGTATGTGCCTATGTAAAACCTTACATGCACCCTAATTCCAAGGGTATAGTGAGTAAAAATACAAGCGGAAAGAGTGTGGGACATGTGGGTATAAACAAGATTTTAGAACACTTGGTGCTTCTACGTGATATGTTCCCTACGCCAAATGCTTTAGAGATCCATGAGAATTGCTTAATTAGAGACACATGACAACAATTTAGTGATGTTCGGAAATGGAGAGTGCTTTAACACATTTGGAATCGAGTCAATTGACGAATTGTCTCGAGCATATTTTCCTCCCATACAAGATTATAATTCAAGCATTTGGTTTTTATGAATTTATAATGTTATCACTTATCAGGGTAAAAATATTAAATAGTTGGAAATGAAAATTTAATCATTAAGAAAAAGAATGGGAGACGAACTTATTTATTAGGTGAAGAAAGAGAAACGGAAAAAATAAAAAAAGGTCTTATAAAAAATTGTAACAAATGAATTGAACCACCCATTTACTTATGGAGAATTGTATATATCATCTTTTAAACTTATAAAATTACATATTTCTTTAAAACATAATTTTTTAATGCATAATGTACAATGTCATTCAATTATGATCGAGGAAAATATATAATTTTGTAAGTTTGGAGGAAAAAATATATGGAATTGCATGTTATTAAAACATAGATAAACTCATAAAAGAATATAAATGAAATCAATCTTAGACGATCTGATTCGTTTTCAAATATTAATGCTAAACCTGACAAACTATTCCTTTTTGTGGTATATAAAATAGGTGACTTTGCTAGCCTAACATAATATCTAATCGGACCGTTTGTCCTTATTTCAACAAAAGAAACATATGCAATTTTGCTTTTTATCCCATAAACTAGTAAGTAAAATCAATACCATAGGACTTGCACCCTACGTTTCTAAGACGTTTCTCTTCAAATGGTTGAGCATCTAAGTCTTATGGTGGATAAAAAGATGTGAATTTAATAGTAGGATTAGAGACTGTATAAGTCATTGTAAACAAAAAAAAAAAAAGAGTAGAACCATGACTCATTTTAAGTTGCTCTTGTGTATAAGACCTTTCTACTAGTTCATTGTAAGGAGTCCCTTTAGTCGAATCCAGAATCCATAGAACTTCCGGGATGAAATAAGAATACTCATTTGTTTAGTATAGGACACACTTGACGCATGAGGTTCGTCATTATTTAAAAAATGTATTGTTTAATAGTTTATCAAATATGTATAAAAGGTTAACAAAGTCTGGTATATGTGCCTTTAATAAATATTCTGGTGATAAAATATTGTCATTCTATCAAAATGTCAAATATTCAAATCCTTGAGGATGAATGTAAAAGTAGTTGATATGAGTATATTAGAGACAGTTTATAAAAAAGTTTTATATATACGTATATAAATTTGGATCTTTAATTAACTTTTCAAAGAATATAATAATAAATCGTTGTGTTTGTATTTGAATTAGTTTTTTACCGGCCGCGTATTGTCGCAACATCATACATGGTGTGATAAAATATATAATAACAATTGACCTGACTTGTCTCCAGACTAAATTCACGTCGAACCGTAAAATAACTCGAATTTATATCGTTGAACGAAAAACGTATTATACTTGACCCATGTCTTTTCCACACAAAATTATATTGAAACGTAGACCAAGTCAAAACGTACATAAAAACACATAGATTACAATCATCCGGATTCCTTTCCAAACTAAATTTACGTTGCAACGTAGAGTGGAAAACTTTTATATTTGATCCGACTTATTTCTGAATAAAACTTACATCAAACGTAGCGAATATCGACACACACCTAAAAGTACAAACGTAATAGATTAGTTTTTTCGAGTAAAAATTGTGCTGGGGGGTAAACCTAAAACTTTAAAAACTTAAGAGGGTCAAAATGACGTGTCAGAATTGACCAGTTAGTTTTAAATTCAATAAATAAAAAATATTATTATTTAATTACTACTATTAATAATTCAATAAACAAATACATTATATTATAATTATTATTTAGTTAATTTTTTTACTGTTCAATTCCACTTGAATTATAGGAGTATTATGTAAAAAATATTATTCATGTATGATAATAATTAAATTATAAATACAAATATTGAAATACAAGAATACTACGTATACTCGAATGATGTGAAATAAGTAATTTCAATATTATAAAACTCTATTACTAACTGTTAAAATACAATATGAATTAACTTGTTTATATATAAACTCGGATCCTATTATGTAAAATGCTCTTCGGTTACTTTGATAGTTGATCGAATTTATTAAATTTAAGGTAACATTAAATTTTTTCAATTATAAAACATACATTAATTAATAAATAGAGGAGGATACTAGGATAGTGCCATTCAAAAAATAAATAAATAATAATAATAATAAATATAAATAAATAGAGGATGATAGTCCAACTATAAAAGCTGCATCACCCTTCAATCAAATGCATCTAACCCAAATATTCTGGTTTACGCATCTCCTAAATTTTTAATCACTTTAATAATGCACACACGATTCTCTCCGACACACTTTGCACAATTCTTTCTTATCTTTACTCATCAATGACTCCAGTTTTTTAAATCTTTTCAACAACCCATTGATCTTGCTCACAAATTACTGTAATGGGTCTTTAAGGTTTATTATAATTGAGGGGTTACTTTGTTGTCTCAGTGAACATGGGGGTTTCATCTTTTGTCTCCCAAACAAAGGCAATCTGATTGCAGCCTTTTGATCAGCCATTATAGCTCAAGTTAGCTTCTTTTATGCTGCTAAGCTGATCTTGTTTGTGGGTTTGATTATTTATGTTGTTTAAGAAATTGCCTGTAAGGGATAAAAGTCCTCAAAGTGGGATCTAAGTGGCTCATTGATCCGAAGCTTCTGTTTGTTGGCCCGAAAATCGGAGAGGGTGCACATGCTAAAGTATACGAGGGCAAGTAAGTTTATTACATTTTAGGAATTATGTCATTGTAATATGTGATTGATTGGTAAAATGGATCTTAATCTTGTGTTGTGAATTGTTAAGCATCAATTAAGTTGCAAGCATTGAATTTGTTTGGAATTCTTGATCTTTGTTTTTAGAGCAACTTTAGTTATTCAATTACATGAGAATAATTGTTGGGTTGTTGAAGGTGCTTATGGTGTTTTTATTGGTTTTCTGCATTTGTTCAGATATAAAAACCAGATTGTTGCCATTAAACTTGTGAATAAAGGCGATAATCCTGAGGAGAGAGCGAAGATAGAAGGTCGTTTCGTGAGAGAAGTAGCAATGTTATCTAAAGTGCAACACAAGAATTTAGTAAAGGTTGTTTTTTAGCATCCAGTGGATATTGTGTATTATATAACTTGATTGATATAGGTCAATTTTGTTGATAGCTATTGAAAAATTAATTTTTTTGTTTTTTACATCAGTTTATTGGAGCTTGTAAGGAACCGATGATGGTCATAGTAACTGAGCTTCTTACTGGTGGGACTTTAAGAAAGTACTTGGTGAGTAAGAGACCAAATGGATTGGATGCCCATGTTGCTATTGGTTTTGCACTTGATATTGCCCGTGCAATGGAGTGTTTACACTCGCATGGAATAATTCATCGTGACTTAAAACCAGGTAAATTTCCTCTTTCCTGGTTACATAAATAGTTCATTGTAAACTTATGATTAATGTGTTACCCTCTTTATAATTTATTTTTTCAGAAAACTTGCTGCTTACAGCTGATCATAAATCAGTTAAACTGGCTGATTTTGGTTTGGCAAGAGAAGAATCATTAACTGAAATGATGACTGCGGAAACTGGAACTTATCGCTGGATGGCTCCTGAGGTAATTAGCAATGGTTAACATGTGAAAATAAGAAGAATCATATGCCCTTTTTTGTCTTTTTCTTTATAAAGTTATATGAATGGATTATGTACTAACTATGATTATGGAAGCTATATTCTAAAAACATTGCCATCTTTTGAATAAAACCATATGTAGGAATTTAGATACATTTCAATCGATTTTCAACATGTTCAACTCCTTTGATATTTATCATATTTTATTTTTATCCATTTATCCCATTAGAGATAAATTATAACCCAAATCAAATACATTTTTAGGTAAAATTAGTTGAAACTGGCCACCTCATCTTTTCCCATCCTATGGGTGATTGATTCTGCGTTGGAAACTAAACAAAGTAATGGTTTTTATGTAGCTTTACAGCACGGTAACCCTCAGGCAAGGAGAAAAAAAGCATTATAACCACAAAGTAGATGCCTACAGTTTTGCAATTGTATTGTGGGAGCTCATACACAACAAGTTACCATTTGAGGGCATGTCAAATCTACAGGCTGCATATGCAGCTGCTTTCAAGGTATTTATCCTCTCGCAAATGGGTGGGCTGGACATGTTTATTAATTGGTCAAAACGCGTTGGGTCAGATCGGGTAGACTCAACATTTACGTATACTCGAAGCTTTAATCATTTCGACCCTTTCCCTTTAAGTTAAAAATTTCTTACTTTTACCATTTGACCCGTTTGGCAATATAATATTCTCCATGTGTCCATTTTCACATAACATGGCTGAAAGTGTCCTCTCTATCTTTCATTTTGCTTTTTTGACAAAACAATACATGGACCCCTTATAAAAATAGGAATAAATTGTAGTCTGAAAATGACTGCAACTGGAATAAGATATTGTTACTCATTGATAGATGGACTTTAGGCAACCCACTCAAATATGAAATCTTAAAACTCACTCATCATATTTTATTATTTAATGAGAAGATAATTTCTACAAAAAAGGTTGAATTAGGATTCAAAAAACAATTTAGCTGACTAAAACTAAAACTACCTTCCATGATGATCATATGAAAATGGGCCAGTAACATCATGATTAAGTGAATGCTGTGGGCCATGTTTTACTGCTCAAACAGGGCCCCTTCTGCTACAATACAACCAACTGAACCAACCATCTTTTGAAAACAGTTAATTGCATTAAAAATTAACATACTTTATAATCCATTGTTTGCAGTTTTTGGAATTAACAAACTTTATACTTTATAAAATCAATATCGTTTTTAACGGGATGAAGCAAATTGGAAAACTTTATCATGATGGGGAGATCTTAGCTGTTGATTATAATGCAAATATAAAATTAAATGATTTGGTTATCATAATTATCTTGTTTTTGCTTCACAGAATGTGAGACCGAGTGCTGATGACCTTCAGGAAGATTTGGCTCAGATTGTGACATCTTGTTGGCAAGAGGATCCAAACGCGCGCCCGAATTTCACTCAAATTATTCAAATGCTTCTCCATTACCTATCAAAAACCGCACCCTCATCGCCCCCTACAGCTATCCCACCTCGGATTTTCACTTCCCAGAATGCTGTTTTTCTACCACCTTCTCCTGGAACAAGTACATTGATTGAAGACAGAGAGGAAACGCCGAAAACGCCCATGGAAAATAGCCCCAGAGGTCTGTTCTCCTGCTTTAATCAGTGCTGGTGATCAAAAGATGTAAGGAGTAAGAAATGAAGGGTAGTTTGGTAATTTAGGATGTGTTTTTTGTTAGATTTTATGGAGAAATATGAATATTTCTCATATGAATTTGAATTGTTTGAAAATGTAGTAACGTAGTTTAGAAAGGGGTAGGGTTGATGTGATGATGTTGTAGTTGTAGTTGTAGTTGTAAAAAATAAGATGCATCCAAAGGCTCTTTTATTAGCCCCTAAGTTATAATGTACCAGTCTTTTTTTTTTCTTTTTCTAAAGAAAATCATATGAATCTTTTTTTTTAACGAACAGCTAACTTGCACACATGTTAATCTCACTTTTAAATTTATTTCATTTGTTCAAGCCTTCAATCATATGAAGAGAGACATTTTTCTTTACATTTTGGTATTTTTAGGCCACAAAAATTGATTTTGGTTATCAATTGAACTGGTTAATATGGTTAAAAAACAGTTGCTAGAAAAAACCATTTAAATTAATAAACGTTTTGGTGTGCCGAAAAACCACATGTCTGACCGGATTAGGTTAATTATCGAACTGGTTAATCGGTCTCGATATAAAACATGGTTTTTTAATATTTTTTAATTAAATAATCAATTAAACACTAATAATATTATAAATTTAATAAACTTCATGTTTTTATTAATTTGGTTAAACTTATAAATTACAAAACATTAGTTCGTTATAAAAAACATATAAAATTGGAGATACATTTATATTTTTCATACATAAATATCATTGTTGAGGCACAATCGTTGTTTTGAGGTGTATACGTTCAACTAGGATATAAGCTCGGATACATGTCGTAACCAATGCTCAGTTAAGGTTGACGAATATGATATATACTTGAACTTTCACATTGATTTTTAAGAGATAATAGAGAGCGTTTGTTAGTGTTACAGTAAAAAAGATACACCCACTACCTATTTATATTAACATACGAGGATAAATAAGAAAAAAAGTCTAGAAATTGGAATAATAATAATAAATAAATAAATCCTCTATAGCCATTGCCAATGGCTAGTTTGATAGTAAGGGCACCTCTGTATGAGACCACTAAAGCTCTCAAGTCTCGACGAGACCGATTCTATATCCTTAAAAAGTAAGGGCTTCAAGCCTACTTAATTTTAAAAGGTCAGTAAAATTTGAAACAATATTAAAAAATTAGCCCAAAGTTTACGTTCAAAGAGCTCTCTTCAATTTTCAAATCACTAAGGTTTGTACCCCGATGTGTGTGCGCGTCCTAAAGATGGGGCAAATCGAGGCTCTAATATAAACACTCATGTTCATAATATTACGTTTAGATCATCATAGTCACAACACGACGTAATGGTTACAGGTAGCTCGGAACCAATGTCGGGTTGTGGTTGCACATCGGAAACGGCTGCCAAGCCAAGACAATCAACACCACTTTTTGTCTCATCACATTCGCAGATCAACCAAAACAAAGGGTCACAGATGAACACATC
The DNA here is from genome assembly GCA_025506505.1 of Flaveria sonorensis. Taxonomy (NCBI): domain Eukaryota; kingdom Viridiplantae; phylum Streptophyta; class Magnoliopsida; order Asterales; family Asteraceae; genus Flaveria; species Flaveria sonorensis. The sequence goes on from CM046437.1 coordinate 63,980,997, forward strand.
CCCATCATCATTGACATTAACGGGATCAGATCACCAACTAACACGACATCGACATCACCAACCAAAAAACGATAACGGAAGGTCGGGGGGCGGCAAAGGTGGCTGTAGCACCACAATCGCCACCGGTAACCGGCCACTACCGGATTAGATCAACCAAAACATCATCGACAACACCAACCAAAAAGCCCTAAAAAGATATTTAAAGCGATAGAGAGGCAGAGGGGCGACGAAGGCGACAACACCACCACAATTGCCACCTACAACCGCAAACAATCATGTAGAGGGATTGTTGCAATAAGAAAGAAGAACACAAAAGAAAGAAGATTTTTACACAATTTCAGAATGTCCCTCTCATTACTTGCAATATCGTATATAACTAACTAACCTGATTTGTTAGTTAGTTAGTCGTTACAAGTATACAAGAATTACATTCAACCCCTTCTACTTTCTATTATTACATTTATTCTCCTCTAACTACCAACAATACTAATTTGACCACAACAATACGCAACAAAACTTTCCCCCAAAAAACATTCTTGTCCTCAAGAATGGAAATGAGGAAAGCGAAGTTCAAACTCATCCAAATACTCCCAAGATGCTTCTGTTATCGGCAGACCAACCCAATGTACCAAAACTTGAGTGATGAGTGAATTACCCCGACGAGCTACGCGCATATCCACAATTGCGCGAGGTTGCAGCAGAAAACGAGGATTGGTTGGCAAGGGAAGCACCGGAAGATGAGAACCATGAGCGGGTTTCAACAACGATACATGGAATACAGGGTGTAACTGAGCCTCAGAGGGAAGATCTAATTTGTAAGCCACTGATCCCACTTTACTTAGAATTAAAAACGGCCATAATAACGAGGAGCAAGTTTAGAAAATTTGTGTCTACGCAAGGTAGTCTGCACCAAATAAACCCAATCACCAACTACAAACTGTCATTCAGTACGATGACCCGCAGTCATTTGCATCATGCGATTACACGCAGCTGCTAAGGATTGCTTCAAGGCTTGAATCATTACCTCCCTATCCCGATGGAAATGTTCCACGACATCAATGCGAGTATCACATGAAATATAGGGAATGTGAACTTGGGGCGGGTAACCATATAAAGCCTGGAAAGGGGACATCTTAATTGATGAATGATAAGTAGTATTGTACCACCATTCAGCCAGTGGCAACCAATGAACCCACTGTGAAGGAGAATTCATAGCCATGCATCGTAGATAAGATTCAAGACATCGGTTCAGTACCTTTGTTTGGCCATCACTTTGAGGATGATAGGCAGTGGGTAAGGACAATTGAACCCCTTGCAAGCGCATGAATTCTTGCCAAAATTTGTTGAGAAATAATGGATCGCGATCTAAGATAATGGTGGTAGGATTACCATGTAGCCTGAAAATATTATCCATGAAAACTTGAGCGACCTGAGCAGCAGTAAAAGGATGAGCCAGCGGAATGAAATGGCCATATTTAGTTAACCGATCCACCACTACTAAAATAGTGTCTTTTCCTTTATTAGAAGGTAGACCACTAATGAAATCCATCGATATGTCGATAAATATATGCTGGGGAACAGGTAAAGGTTGCAACAGGCCTGGTGAAGCGACTGATTCATACTTATCTTGTTGACACACGGCACATGCTCGAATAAAGGTACGAAGTTGTTTAGAGCAACCATGCCAATAACAAAAAGACTTTAATCATTTCAAAGAAGCTAAGAAACCGGAGTGACCACCAACAGGAGAGGCATGCACCAAATGCATAACATCTTTGCACAACTGATTATCATTTCCTATTAACACTCGTTGTTTGCGCTTCAATAGATGACCATCCCATGAATAACGTGGTAAAGGCACTCCTTTCTTCAGTTTATGAAGAATAGTGGCTAAATGGGGATCAAGTTGCCAAGAATCTTGAATACATTTTAAAAGAAGAGGATCACACGAGCTGATACTCATATAAAAAAGAGCTAACCCTTGGACCCGTGAAAGGCCATTAACGACCTTATTGTCAACACCCTTTTTGTAGATAATCTCATAATTATAGCCCATAAGCTTAGCTAACCACGTTTGTTACAGAGGAGTAGTCACAGTCTGAGTTAAAAGATACTTAAGACTCCTTTGATCGGTATGAATTTCAAAAGGTTTAGCAATCAAATAATAGTGCCACTGTTTGACTGCCATTAAAATAGCAAGTAGTTCCTTTTCATAAACTGATAAGGATTGTTGACGAGTGGACAATGCCTTGCTGATAAAGGCAATTGGATGTCGATTTTGCATGAGGACTGTACCCAACCCTCGAGATGAAGCATCAGTCTCCACCACAAATGTCATGTCGAAATTTGGTAAAGCAAGAACAGGAGCTGAAGTTAAGACTCTTTTGAGTTGATCAAATGCCATTTGAGCTTCCTCAGACCACCCAAAGGCTTCTTTCTTTAATAGATTAGCAAGTGGCCTTGCTATCGAGCCAAAGGACTTAATAAAGCATCTATAGTATCCAGCAAGCCCAAGGAAATCCCTGAGTTGCTTAATAGTAGTGGGTACTAGCCATTGTTGAATTGCCGCAACTTTGGCAGGGTCAGTGGAAACTCCTTCGGCCGAAATCACATGGTCCAAATACTCCACCTTGCTACTTCCAAAAGAACACTTAGACTTCTTTACGACTAGACTATGTTCTTGTAGAAGTTGCAGAACTTGTTCCAGATCCTTTAAATGTTGTTCCCACGTAGGGCTATAGACCAGGATGTCATCGAAAAAGACAAGAGTACACTTGCACATCAGGGACTTAAAGACTGAATTCATGAGGGATTAAAAGGTGGCCGGTGCATTTGTTAAGCCAAAAGGCATGAACATAAATTCAAAGAGTCCTTGATGAGTTCTAAAAGCAGTCTTGTGAATATCAGCTTCGTACATTCTGATTTGATCGTACCCCCCTCGCAAATCCAATTTGGAAAACACTGTAGCACCTCCCAGTTCATCTAAAAGTTCATCGATCAGTGGAATGGGAAACCTGTTCTTTACAGTAGCATCATTCAACCTGCGATAATCCATGCAAAACCTCCAACTTCCATCTTTTTTCTTTACTAAGACCATCGGTGAAGCAAAGGTACTTTGGCTGTTTCTAATGATACCCGAATCTAATAGCTCTTGAGTTAATTCTTCCAAGACATTCTTTTGTGCCATAGGGTAGCGATAAGCCTGTTGGTTAATAGTGACCGATTCATCTTTTAGAGTAATTCGGTGGTCACAAGCATGATTTAGAGGTAAGGTAGGTGGGTTAATGAACACATCTTCATATGCATGCAGCAAGGCTGTGAGTGCAGAATCACTAGACCTTGTTGTTAGAACAGTTTCATGTTGGAAACAACTTAGGCCTAAGGACTGCAAACTAAACATCTGGGCTTCAGCTAACCCCTCAACTTGATGCAGTAGTTGATCCACCTTTTGAACCGTGCAAGTTACACCTTTCAACCAGAAGGTAGTGGCTCCCACTTTAAATTGCATGGTTAAATCCTTAAAATTCCATACAATATCATTCAATGTTTGCAGCCACTGAACCCCTAAAACCATATCATAGTTGCTTAAAGGAATCAGCAAAACATCAACAGTAAACCAATTTCCTTGCATCAACCAGCTAAATTTCTCACATAACTGATTACAAGATAACTTGTTGCCATCAGCTATAGTTATATTCAGGGTGTCTACTGATTTGGTAGGGCACTTCATTTTAGTAGCTAAGTTGAGGTCCAAAAAATTATGGGCAGACCCCGAATCAATGAGTATATGTAAAGGTTTAGTGCCTATAGAACCAGTAATGCGCATAGTGGAATAAGAAGTTACCCCCATAAGCGCGTGTAAAGAAATCAATGGACCGAACATATCTCCACTAACTTCTGTTGTTTGCTCTTGTATAGAAGACTCTTCTTCCGCAGGAACTTCTATCACATCAATTGAAAAAAATTGCTTGTCCTTACACCTATGTCCTGGAACAAACTTCTCAGTACACCCGAAACATTCGCCCTTCGATCGTTTCTCTTCAATTTCTTTTGTAGATAATATTCTGATAGGTCGAGCCTTGATAGGTGGAGTTGGTAATAAAGGTAGATTAGCCGTACTGACTGGGGGCAAAGACCTAGAGTTAAACTCTTGCGTCTTAGGAAGATTAGGTTGATATGTAGATAAAAAATTCTTGCTATTCATAGGTGATTGCACCATCGTCATCGCTTCATCTTGAATTCTAGTCAACATATAAGCTTCAGGAAAATTCTTTGGTCGCAAAAGTCTCAATGGATATCCAATTTCAGGTTTAACTGCCCTCAAGAACAAACTCACAGCGTATTCATCACATATGGATACTTTCGTCAGTGCTAAATCAAACGCCTGACACAATTCCTGTAAGGTGCCCGTCTGTCGTAATGCTGCCAAGGCTCCCATTGCATCTTGCCCTAAAACTTGGGCAAAAAGCGTAGAAATGAAATTCTTATACTCCGGCCATAGCATGCCGTCGATTGATCCTCCCATTGATTTGTACGAACGATTGATGCCATAATAGTGCGATATCTTCCAAATGAATGATTGCATATCGTACCTTTGATTGATCTGGGGTTCCATCGATTGCGAAGAAGTGCTCTACTCTACAAATCCATCCTTCTACGTTTTCACCATTAAATTTTGGAAAATCAATCTTCGTAAGTCTGCTACTACTTCGATTACTCGTAGATTCAGCATAATCCCAATCTGTAGGGATATTACTATGATCAACATGTTGATTACTTGAACTACCATTGTTGCTGCCGATTGCTTGTAAATTCTTCAAAATCTTCGCCATTTGAAGTTTCATCGATTCCATATCATTTGAATTCTTGTTAGCTGCTGCTCGAATTGCTTCCAACTCACTCAAATTTCGTCCGGTAGCAGTCTCTAATCGCAGCAACGAAGCATCATGCTCTTGTACTCGTTGCTCCAGTGTGTGATTTCGAGTCATCATTGTCGATTAATTCTCCGATAGCTTGATTTCAAGAGCTCCGATGAGGATCGGAAGGCTCTGATACCAATGTTGCAATAAGAAAGAAGAACACATAAGAAAGAAGATTTTTACACAATTTCAGGATGTCCCTCTCATTACTTGCAATATCATATATAACTAACTAACCTGATTAGTCAGTTAGTTAGTCGTTACAAGTATACAAGAATTACATTCAACCCCTTCTACTTTCTATTATTACATTAATTCTCCTCTAACTACCAACAATACTAATTTGACCACAACAATACGCAACAGGGATGCACCTTCGCAAGAACCTGCGTAGGTGAAAGCCCGCCGGTCAACCACCGACAGCGACGACGATGAACCACCACCCAAATGTTTATCGTCGGAGGGTATGCAACCAGAAATCAAAAAAGGGCGACCACCCATCCACCACTGTCGCAAGAACATGCAGATACCACCGGCCGAGTCATCGCTTTTGCCGGTAACAACAGGCGGAGTGCCACCGTCCAAGGCCACCGCTATCTGCACCTGCATAAACCCTCTCTCTTTGAGAACATAACTATCTAAAAGGGGACAAGAGGTAGGGGGTAAAATGCAAACCTTGAAAATTTTAATTGCCAAACCACTAAAAAAACAACTGCTGTAAACTTTTTTTTTTCCTATATATAGGTTAATTTTCTTTGGCACTAATGTATTTATTTTATTCTCAAAACAAAATGAAAAATAGAGTATATTTTGCTTGGACATTTTCTTTTACATCAGTTTATGTCTTATCAATGTGAGATTGGAATATTATTAATTTTTTTCAAAGTTTACATTTTTCTTTCTTATTCACCGGCCAATGTGGGTTGATAATTTAGATGGTGTTTGTTTTTTGTGAGAAGTACTTCCTGGCCTCTTTTGTCTGCGCCGCGCATACCACACGCAGACGTTAAGATATGCAGAATGTTTGATTTTTGAAAGACCTTTCATTAAAAAAAGTCTTCCTGAGGTTTGCGTGGAGAAGACATTGCACATCCATTCTAACCTCTTCTAACCTTTTATTGATACAAAACTCTCCTCCTTCCCTAAAACCATCGACCTCCCCATCTCCTTCCCCTCACCACCGCCGGCCCACCCGCCACCGCTACAACCTACCGGTCGCGCCTTCCTCGCATGCCTTCTTTCAACCTCTCACCCTTTTTTTTCATCTCTTTCAAAATCAACATCTTCTACCAATTTCACTTTCTGAAAATTCTTTCTTGATCCAAACCCTAATAATTCAAACTCAAAATCCAAGTTTAAATCAAGAAAAACAAAGATCAAAGAATGTATCATCAGTCATCTCAACACTTCGATTTGGAGCAAGATAATGCCCCTTTGGGCTTTGGTGGTGCAGAGCAATCTTCATGGGTCAGATCTCCGCCCATCTTCGCCGTCCCACCACCATAATCTCTCCGCCGCCAGCAACGTCGACCGTCTTCTTTACAATGTTCTCGTCCAGATCGTCCCTCTCGTTCAGTCGTTAATCGTATCTTGGGTCAGTTTTTGTGGCTCTGTGTTTGTTTAATCGATTTGATTGGTATTGTGTTCTTGGTTGATTTATGTGAATGTATAGTTTTGCAGCTGCATATGATTTTGTAATTAGTCTTAAAGGGCATATAGTTTTGTGAATTTATAATCATTTGTATAGTTATGGTTTGTGATTTGGTTTAAGTTTTTTAATTTGATTTGGTTTAATTACAGGCTATTTTTGCAGTCTGCAGATGTTAAAAAACAAACAGTCTTCCTCTTGCAGACTGCAGACGTTTGGTCCACCTCTTCTCCTGCAGATGTCCGCAGATGTAGTCCGCAGACTGCAGACATTTTGCTGCAGAAAAAACAAACAGCACCTTACACTTCACAAATTCTTTGGAAAAATCCATCCAAAATGAATTAATACACGGTTTATATCACGTTCGTAAGAATTTTCTAATTTTTATGAAAATGTCTAAATTAAATAGGTTTAAATGATAATATAGATTGAACCACCGGTATTATCGAACCCATCACAACGCATGATAACAAAGCACCATTCGTTTGCATGATGCGTCGGGATTATAAACCGTAAATTATTTAAATACAAAAATCTAAAAATACCATACTCAAATTAAAAAAAATAAAATTATTATTTTTATAGTATAATTATTTTAAAAATATATCATATTAAAATGTTATAACTATTAAATAATCATGAAGATATAACTGACTTACTTGTAAAAGATAATTAAGTTAACATAACAAAGGTTTAATTCTAGACTTTTGTTAGAGCATTCACAATTCATCCTTCATCCTCATACTTATAATTATACTAAACATTATTATTTTTTCTATCTCATTTTCAATTAAATAATATTTTTTTATACTTTTATTATTGCATTTGCTCTCTCATCCACTCACAACTACTTTTAAAAATATTAAAAAATTTATGGGGGTTGTACCGTGTTTCTCTAAATATGGGAAAACACGGTACAATTCTCATAAATTTTCTCTCTCTTTCACTCACAATCAATTACAACCATCCCTCATAATATAGGGCACCCACTCATATATATATGGGGAACGGGCTATGTATCCACCATCCCCATTATTATAATTACACTAAAAATCACTATTTTTTCTTTTATATTTTCAATTAAATAATATTTTTTCATACCTTTATCATTATATTTTCTCTCTCATCCACTGACAACCATTTTCAAAAATATTAAAAAATTTATGGGGGTTGTACCGTGTTTTCCCAAAATCCTTATAAATTTTTTACTTTTTTCACTCACAATCACACACAACCATTCCTATAATATAAGACACCCACTCACATCACATGTATATTGGACTATTACAAAATACCACATAAGAAAAGAAAAAGAAAACCAGTACTAAAAAACTCATTTTTAATAAAGATGAGGGACTATTTCTAACACTAAGTTTATTTTGCAGTGTAAGCTACTTGGGGAACAAGTCATCTACAGGCTCCGCATATTTCCCCTTTATTAAATTTACTACTTTTATCCCTCTGTCCAAAGCAAATCGTTTTCCATTATTAATTTTAACTAATTAAACACAACTAGCTAGCTTCGGATCCAGGCTCGATATCACTGACGGTATTCCCGAACCTCAGGTTCGGATAAAACATACCTCTTGCTTCGGAACGCGGTTTCATTCTCCCTCTCGTATATCATCTCTTTATATATTAGATTATGATGATGATGATTATTATTATCTCAGTTCACACACACACACACTCTCTCACACTGGTTAACTTACTCAGGTGGAGAAACATGGTGAAGCTATCTGTTGCTGAATGATGATTCTGATCTGTTAATCTTCAACTAATGGCGAAGTTAGTGTTGATTTATGAATTCAATCTAATAACCTTTCGATTTCTTCTTTAGATCGTCGTGTCGTTGATGTTTTGGCCTTTTGTGGTGGATTTTGATCGTGATTTTAGGGCTTTATGTTGGTGAAATTTCAGCTCTGTGCGTGTATATGACATATGTTTGTGTGAATTTGTGGTGCTATATCTCATTTTTCATGTTGTGATCGATGCTAGTCTTTCCTGCAAGATGGTTGAAATGTTGCATAAGTTGTTTGTATCCTGGGGTTCACTGAGTGATTTTCAAACATTTTGCTATGCAAATGACTAGAAATTTGCAAGAAATTTCAGTTTTAGGAACATTTTTCAAGGAAAAAGAAATATTATTAGGGTTAAATGAGATATTCAAACTGCTCTTGTCTTTTTGGAGCTTGATTACACAAATTAATGGAGAAAGATGATGAAGGATTTTTACAGGCAATTAAAAGAAGTTGGATCATCATGTTGTAAAAGAAGATTAAATGTAGTTAACTAATGTTTTCAATCTAAAAGGATCTTTGCTCATGCTATCCCAATTTTTTTTTTTACAAAAGTAGAAACATTTCTACTAACATTAAAAGAAAAAGAGCGTACCAATGATTGACTTTGCTTCCGTTATGTGCAGGGTCCTCGGACGGACAGATCACTTCACGGTCTTATATACGCGAAGCGATCTAGCCCCTTCTTGGACCCTACGCAAAGTATGAACTAAGTCAAAAGCTGAATACGCCATTTTCTTAACATGTAAGTAGATATGTTTTTTTTACTTAAGAAGAGAAGAATACATTTTAATAACAAGCCAAGTTCATCTAGTACATTCTTAAAATAGTAACTTGCAGCTGTTTTTGATGATTTACACATCATATTCATCCACACACACACACATCATAATCTATTCCCATTTTGATGGTCACTTTTGTTATCAATTCTGTCCTGACATTTAAATTTTGCAGGTTTTGGGTTGTTGATGGTAGAACATTAGCAAAGAGAATAAAAACATGTGGTCTTCCTTCTGTACATCAAGTCAAGGACAGTGTAGCAAAATGGGAATGTCCACAATGCAGTTGCAGAATAGATACATGTGATGTAAGATATCAATTTTACGTCCGTTAAAACTGTTGAGCTTGGTTTTAAAAGGCGCGCATGAACCCAGTAGGCGCGCAAGTCGACCTGGAAAACGTCTTAGGGGCTTGAGGCAACGCATCATGTAACTCTAGGTCAAATTAAAATGGTCATAATTACTAATTAAGGTGTGTAGGGAGGCTGACATGTAAAAACAATCATAAAGATGAAGCAATTATGAATGGTTTACTTTATGAAAAGGTTGATATATACAACATATGAGAGAGACACCTTCTGGTTTATTTGGTTGTACATAAGTAACTCCTTGCGTACATGATGCGCTCCTGATGCTTTTTTAAACCAAGCTATTGAGCAAGGGATATTATGAACACAACACAAATGACTCACATGTAATGTGATAATTATCTTTGTCTTTGAAGGAGTCATGTGAGTGGCCTGGGCTACCCAGTGGAGTCAAATTTGATCCAACTGATGTTGAGCTGTTGGATCATTTAGCAGCTAAATGTGGAGTCGTGGACGAAAAGCCACATGAATATATCGATGTGTTCATCCCGACAATCATCGTTGAGCAAGGAATATGTTACAAACATCCTGAAAATCTTCCTGGTTAGCGAGTTTCATGTTTCACATTTTTAACTATATAATCTATTTGGCGCTGCATTTATATTAAAAAAAACCAGTCTGTTATCATCCATAGTATATGAATGGTTAATATACTTATATACTATATCTGGCCCTTATCTGCCATCAAACGCGCCTAAAGAGAACAATATTATTGTCATCCAAAACATATCCAAACGTTGTACTTGTTACCAATCTTTCAAATGAATACAAAACGAGTTTTCAAAAGATGGGTGACAACTGATATGTTTTGGATGACAATTTTATCCTTTTACGCTCGTTCATGGCATATAAGAATCTTTTAATAGATGCGCCCCAATTCCCACTTACATGGACAAATTAATTATCAAACTAAATTAGTAACCATTGGCAATGTAGGTGCAAGAAAGGATGGAAACAGTTTTCATTTCTTCCATCAAACCACAAATGCATACGCAAAAGGTCAACGAAAGCGTAGGAAAATCTGCAATCGATCTAGTTTAGAACCCAATGTTCGTTGGCACAAGACTGGCAAGACTAAGGCCATATTCAAGAATGGAGTTCAAATTGGATGCAAAAAGATACTAGTTCTTTATGGAACTACTGTTGGGGGATCAAAACCTCGTAAAATGAACTGGGTCATGCATCAATACCATCTAGGAACCAATGAAGATGAGAAGGATGGTGAATATGTGGTTTCAAAGATATTTTATCAGGCACAAAAGCAGGCTGAGGACACTAATGTTGATGTCGCAGATGAGATGTCGGATCCTAGAACTCCGATGATCGATGCTCGTGATCCACTACGGCCAGGAAAGACTCCCCTATATGAAGATGTTGCGTGTGGTTATGTTATCCCGTCACCAGCACAGGTTGGTAACTTGGGATGTAAACGAGCATAGTCAAGCACTCAAGCTCGAGCTGAAATTTAAATTAGCGATAGAGCTTAGCTCATTTAGAGCTTATTTTTAAAACTAGAGCTTGACTTATGAGTAGTTTTTTAAGCTTGAGCTTGCTTGCGTTTGGCTCGGTTATTGCTTATTAAGTATTTAATTGTTTTATTTATATATAGTTATAATTACAATTTTATATAAAACATAATATATATTGTTTAATTAAATTTATTATAAATCTATATGTAATAATAATAATAATAACAATAATAATAATAATAATAATATATTATTATTATTATTATTATTTGAAATGAATATATAACATATTAGATGAAAATTATTTAAATAACATACCAGCCTAATTAAACTCGATATGTGAAGCTCAGATTTAAGTTTGTTTATTAAATGAGCCTCTATCAATATAAGCTTGAGCAAATTTAAGTTAGGCTCAAGTTTTAAGCAAGTCAATCTCGACTAAGTCACAAGCAACTCACCTCATTCAAACCCTTTTGTTAACCGGTTTTCTTTACTATTTCAATCACTACTAATACCGATTGTTGTTCTTTTCATGTGGGTTAGGAATCCGAGTGCTTTGAGCAAAAATACATGCATTCTTCATCTTCTGTTGAACTAAAGGATGATCTAAACCTACCAGCTTATGATGATGATTCTAAAGCCATTGATTTGGATGTATCTCATAACTCATTATCAACACAAGATAATATGGATGCACATTACTCTCTACCCGGTTCGAGTTCTTATACCAATGATGTTGCAGCCACAGACACAAGTCTTGGAACCACGGACCTTGAGGATTTGGAGTTCGGTAGCTCGCCTTATGTCAACCTTGCGGTAAGCTTAGCTTTTCATTCTATCATGAAAAACATGGAAAGCATGAATTGTGATTACTATTTAGAAACTTTTTTTCGTTCTAGGTGGATATGCATTTTTAACATGGTTTTCAGACAAAAACATGATTTGTTTTTTATTCTAGGTGATTCGCTAGTTGAACTACTGGGTGTGGCGAGATGGCAAAGAGATTTGTTGCTCCAAGTAGCAAAACTTGACTAAAATTAGAGCAAAACGCAATTTTGGTTTTTCATTTTTATATTTTAAAAAATTACTTCATATTTAATTTGATTTTTCTCATAAAACTTGTTATATTGTAATATTAAAAAAAACATAATCCAAATACACCGTTTTGTCTAGTTTCTTTTTCCACACATTCCAACATAAATATTGTTAAAAACCGAGTTCATTCAAGAAAATATACTGTTTTACATTTCTTTCAAAGGAACTCGATATTTATAGCATTTATGTAGAAATGTCCAAAAACAAATAAGTTAAAAATGTTGTATTTTATTAAAAGTTAGATGTAATTAGTTGTAAGAGAAATATAAAATTATATACAAAATTACTATTAGAATAAGAAATTAAAGTAAATTCATAAAAATACTCATAAAAAGTAAGAGTTTGAGGATATAGTGAGGTTAGTATGTTTTTGACGGGTTCTTCGAGTTTGATAGTCCTGAGCCAAGCATCCGAAGAAAAAAAAAGCTTAGAAGTGTATCACGTAGAGGATGTTGAGTTGTGCTCAAGAGACTGAGCTGACGTGACCCGGGGGGGGGGGGGGTGTGGCGGGATGATTTACTAGGGACAAGGGTGGGGTCAAGAGATCATGCTAATAATAAGAACATGGTTGAGTAATATTGCTAAGGCATAAAGAGGAAGAAGAAAATGATGTAATGGCATTTTTATTACTTACTTCTTTAGAAAAAACGATAGTTTTACAAGTGAGGTGTGGGATGAATTCAGGAAACTCGCTTTTAAGGGAGAGGAAAAATATAAATTTAATTTCTTTCTATTTCTAATTTAATTTGTTTTTAATAATTTAATTTATTTAGTTTTTTTAAAATTAAATACACGGTTTTATTTCATTCTTATTTTTTATTGAAAACCAAGTTTGTAATCAAAATGTAGTATTTTCTGTTCTCATAAATATATAATATACATTTTTTGAATACAACACGGTTCACAATAAATTTAATTTGATATACAAACAAAAAAATCAATTAAAATTACGAAGTTAAGTGTTTTTGAAAAAGTTAAATATTATAAGTTACTTGAGAAAATCAAATTACATGTTTTACAAAATAAAAAGAAATTAAACCTCACATTTGTTGAATTCGGTCCACACCCTTGTGACTTTGCTTGAATTCGTTCCACACCAGTGTGAATTACCTTGTTGTACAATCAGTTCTAGAAATCACACTAATTATTCATCTAGCAATACAAATATTCAAGGAAGGTGAGATTATGGTTAGTGGTGGTGGTGCAAAAAGATGAACACAAATATATTTTATAAAGACTACATTGACGAGAGGGGGATGGGGGGTAGGGATTGAACCATTAGGTTAATTTCATGAGATTTGTTCGGAAATGTTCGAGCCATGGTACTAGGGACAAGGGTGGGGTTATGAGATCATGTTATTAATCAGGTCGCGGTTGAGCCATACTGCTAAGGCCTAAAGAGGAAGAAGGAAGTGATGTTATGGGATTTTTATTACTAACTTGTTTAGAAAAAATAATGGTTGTACAACTTAGGTGTGAAGCGAATTCAAGAAACTCATTTTTAAGGGAGCAGAATAACATAATTTTTTTTTCTTTCTATTTTTAATTTAATATAATTTTATTTTTAATAATTAATTTATTTAGTTTTTTTAAAACTAAACTACACTGCTTTATTCAATTCTTTTTTTTTTCTACAATCTCGTTTGAAATTTATTGAAAACCAACAAAATGTAGTATTTTCTGCTCTCATAAATATATAACATATACTTTATTTTGAGTACAACTCGGTTCATAATAAATTTTAATTTGATATTCAGACAAAAAAAAATCAATCAAAATTATGGAGTTAGTGTTTTTAGAAAAGTTAAATATTATAAGTTACTTGAGAAAATCAAATTACATGTTTTAAAAAAGAAAAAGAAGTTAAACCTCACATTTGCTGAAGTCAGTCCACACCCTTGCGATTTTGCTTGAATTTGTTCCACACCAGTGTGAATAGCCTTGTTGTACAATCAGTTTTAGAAATCACACCATCCACCTAGCAATACAAGTATTTGAGGAAGGTGAGGTTGGAGTCAGTGGTGGTGGATCAAAATGATGAATACAAATATATTTTATAGAGGTGCCAATATTGATCTCTTTCTTAATAGATAAATCATAGAAGTGTGTTTCCAAGAAGATATAAGAGGGTGATACGTTGATGACAAGTTTTGCAAGTTGCAATAGCGTGCATCTAAGAGAAGTAGTCATACGGCAAATGTGGAAAGAAAGAATGCCAAAAGAAGTCTAACGCCGTAAATAAGGTTAAATGAGAGAAGACAACAAAGCCTTAACATCACATGTGATAGCTCATTGTGGGTGATCCAAATGACTATGCATATAGGATATCAAGTTGTGTTCTAGACTTAGTCCGCAAGAAGGGGAAGGTGGGAGCAACGACCCGGTTCTAGAGATTAGGCTAGAGGGGTGGCGTTGAATCACATGGATAGGGACATGGTGAAGAGTGTGGTGCAATTAGAAAGAGAAGAAGGTGTTTTGGTAGACGGTGGTGGTGCAAAAGCTAATACACACCACCATAACTTGTTAAATGACACACACTAAATTGAGAAGAAAACTATCCCCAAGTATGGCATGATAGGATCATGGGGACTTATTAACTTCATATAAACCTAAGATTTAGCTTAGTTTGCATAAAATCTCCTAAAGAAACATATATTATTGATCATAGTTTTTAGTGACATACAAAGAGATAATAACAAGGAAACTTAATAGATAATAATAATTCCTTCTAACTATGTAAAGATGAATATAAAAATATACAAAATAAATATGTAGTTTTTACTTTATAGAGGTGTCTTCCGAACATTACTAAAAGAATGACTGATTAGTAACGTGTCAAAGGCATGGTAAAATATCAACAGAAGTGAAAGCCTAATAATGATTTTATTTGAAAGTAGAAAAAGTATGATATAATATTATAATTATAATCAATTTAGCACATGGCTTTAGGTCAACTTGAACGTCTTTTAACCACATAGTCAACTAATATTTTGGCATAATCTCATTTTAACTGGTAATATAACTCACACTATTTTACCACCACTAAAGATTTGATAAATTAAGTGTAGAAGATCAAGTTTATACCATGTACTTCTTTTCTTGTATCAATCCTTGTTTGACCCTTGAAAGCTTTTGTTGGTGCAGGACTTGTACTTCCCATGTGAAGATAACTTTTGTGGGTGGTTAGATTGGTTATAAAGATAAAGTTTTCAACTTATAACCACAATTTTTATGAGATCCGATTGATATCATTCGTCACACAAGACACCCAAATTCCTTAGTGTCTTTGTGGTGTATGTTTGTTTCTACATGTATAGCAACTTTCATAAAACTGGTTCGAGGAACACGATCTTATAGTTTCTGATTTGAGCTCATGTATGTGGCAGTATGATCGAGTGATGTGTCTTCCAAATTATTTTATTTGTGTTTTTCTGAAACTTTGTGTTATGGCTGGTTTTGTAGTTTTTAATATATGTGTGTAGTTTTAAAAAGATAATTTTAGTTTGTTAAACTATATATTTGGGGACAATGTTTTTTTTAACTTTTTTATTATTTATTTATTTTCATTTACATTTATGTACCATGTCCAAAGTAGTTCATGTTTTTAAGTTATGACTACAACTATGATTATACTATTAAGCGAAACAAAACCAACTAATTATTTTGTATTGAACTTATGGTTTAAGAAAAAAAATCATCCAAGAAGTCAAAATAATTGCCAATAATTTAACTCACTTGATTGGTAATAGTTAAACCCGACTATCAAGCAGCGTTGCTAAATGAGTTCTCTTAAATACAAATGTAAAAAATTTTCACAGCCTTAGAAACCATGTTATACCCGAACTCAGCATGTGTAGTGTTGAAACAAACATGATCCATGTCGACATGAATTTTACTATTTATATATATTCATACTCTAAAATTACATTACGTTGAAACCTTGACTATTGCTTCTTTTTTAAACTATACAATTTTGTCGCAGCAAATTTAAGTTATGAAAAAAAGGAAGTATTTCAAGAGTTATTTTATTGAAAAAATTAGCTGGTAACTCATGAATCTATCAGTTCAACCTAAACATGACCCGCGTATCACCTTGTGAATCGTCAACTCAATCCAAACTTGATTTGTTTAGTTGATGGTGTTCATGAGTTTAATCTAAAACTGATCAGAAAATCTTTAGACTAAACTCAAACGCACTCAATATTTAGTTTGAATATGAATGTGTATGATCCAAGCCAAGACTGTTTTTGTCAGAACTTGAGCTCAACTCCTTTGACATAAAAGTGTTAAAGGTTGATCTCCACACGTTTAATTCTTTAATTTTGAAGCTCAAGCATGCGTCGTGTTTATTATTTATTTGTTTTGTTTATATATATTTCTTATGTATTTATAAAAAAATTCTTTCTTACATATAAGATATTATATTATTTGGGCAGAATTAATAATATGGTTATTTAATTAATTTAAAAAGATTAAGAAAAATTATGAGCTTGATATATGTCATTCTATTGTTTTTAAAAGAGATGACATTTTGGTTACCGTATCAAATACGTCAGGTCATTTTATCTAATACGTTAAGTTATTGTGTCAACTATCATGTCATTGTGTCGAACTTTTTCATTATTGAAATATGTACTCATCATTATGTTTTACATTTTAAATCATTCGTGTAATTATATTTTTCATTTCTTTTTATAAATTGTATAAATTTATTGTTATTTATCATTGTGTTTGGCAACTAAAAATGCACAATGATATTATTTCATCAATGTGTTTTTCAAATCTCATACAAAAAAAACACAATGGGAGCAAAAAGACACACAATGAGATATTTTATCATCGTGTTTTACGTTTTATATCATTTGTGTTATTTGTTACTTGTTATTATTTTTATCATTGTGTTTGGCAACTAAAAATGTACAATGATATTATTTCATCAATGCGTTTTTCAAATCTCATACAAAAAAAACACAATGGGAGCAAAAAGACACACAATGAAATATTTTATCATTGTGTTTTACGTTTTATATCATTTCTGTTATTTGTTACTTGTTATTATTTTTAATATATTAGATTAATTAGTTTTTGTTTTATCATTTTGTTTCACATAATAACAGTACACAATATTGTTATTTTATTATTATGATTTTCAAAAGTTCATCATTTTAGAAAACACGGTTGTGTTAAAAAAATACAATAACAAACGAAAAGACACAATAAATTAAATTAAAGAAATGAGTATAAATCATATGAGTTAAAAGCGTACAATTTTTTTTAATCTTTTTATATAACGATACAGTACTCTTTTTAAAGATCAAAAAGTTTCTTGTATTTCTAATAAAAAAATGTCGTATATAAAAGTTAATGTTAAATGGAGGAACTTTAAAAAAGTAAACATAAGTGGTCATGATTAATACCCTTATAATAAACTTTCTTTTTATAATTTTATCTTAACCATTGATTAAGAATATTTTTATCTTAATCATTGATTAAGAATATTGATGGTTAAGATTATTTTTTATATTTTTTTAGAATATAAACTCTTTTCAGTTAAACACTTATCATATTATTTAATTATCTTCATCATAATTTTATATAAAGTAATAATTATTGTATAAATATATACTATATACTTACAAAAGGCAATGGGATCTACAGTAATGTACAAATGGGTATACATAAGATACGAGTGTGTTGTTGATTTTCTGTTTAAAATTTTTTTTAAACGAGAGTTCATGTGGTTAATATATTATTTCCGCTGCAAACAACAATTGGGTTATCAACGAGTTACAGGTTAGTTTTAATCCCTGCTCTAGCCTCTTTATATTAATTTTCAACATTGATTCCACCTACAACCTTTTGATCAATTTTGAATACTCCATTTACACCTCTTGATGTTTGACAAATAAAAAGTCTAGTTTGTTGTATTTTTAATTGCTTTATTATTTTATTATTTATATTACTTTTAAATACATTTATTTTTTAATAACTTTTAATATATAATATATATTGTTTTGACGTCCATAATTTAATAACAATTTGATATAAATTCTATTTAAAATCGAGCAAGGTTACAATTTGCTTTCTTATAATTTATTATATAATGTGTTATAAAATTATAAATATAACATTGCAACATTTTTATATTTTTAAACATTTCAACATGAATTTTATTTATAGACAAGCGTGTCAAAATTTAATTTTTTTTATATCTTTGGGTATATAATATTTTATAAGATCCTAAATATATTGTTGTGACATTCTAAAATTTTCTTACGTTTCATTATGAATTTTATTAAAAACCAATCTATGCCAACTCCTACACGGTTTACTCGTGATATCCCCCATGAGCCGTGACAGATGCGACCTTTCACTTAACGGCCCGTGAAGTGCCTTACGAGCTGCTTATAATTTTCTAAAATTATTAATGTGACATATTATTCCTCGGTATTTGTGTATTTTTAATAATTATTTGATGCGACTTTTTATTCCTAGAAAAACGTCTATCAATTATTTGACATGATGTAAGATTCTATATAAATGTACTATATAAACGAGTTGTTTTATCGAATGAGTTTAAAACAAGATAATTAAATGTTTTCTCTCGGAAGCAATAAAGAGCATCATAATCTGTCATCTTCAAACACATTCGTTGTTGGTGAGAGCATTCCATCACCAATTGATGACCATCGTTGGCAAAATGGCATAAACTGGTCTCAAAATATTGTGAAGAATGGCACCAATAGATGCATTGGTACTGTTTGACTGTCTGCTAAAGTTGTGTGGCCCCCTAGCGATGGTCGTATTGGTTGAGATTCATGAGTTATAATTTGTATATTATTACGTATGATGGTTCAAAGTAGATGTAATTTTACATTACTATGTAAAACTTGAGTTTTTAAGACTAAGATTATTGTTACAATGTAATTGAAAATAAAATCTTCAATCTTGTTGATCTTAAAAAAAGTTTCAAGCCACAACATGGTTAAAGATGTCTACAATGTGGCCCGGTATTGTTCTTGAGCACTCGTCATAATATCGGTATCATATCATACCATATTACGGTTGTTGTAAACACTGTCGTAGATGGTGTGAAATGTCAAAATATTTCTTCTCAAATCAAACCACTTCATGTAGAACTTGTCGTAAGCTTTAACTTTTAAAAACATACATCTAAAAATACGGCCCGTAAAAACCCTTACGGACCGTATTCTGGACGTCATTTTATCTGTTTTGATGTATTTATAACATGTCCTTTCGTCCCATAAACCCCGGTTAGATTGATTTGAGTTTTTTAATCAGTTCTTTACTTCAAAAGTTGTGTTGTGTTTAGGGTCCGAATAAGCTAAAACCCTTGATGAAAACCCCTAACTTTCTAACACACACATTCACCCACAACCAAAGATCAAATTCATCAAAAACTCAAATCTGTTGATCAAATCACAGAATAATCCATGAAAACCAGCCTTTAGCAACCTCAAATCTCCTTAAACAACAATCATTTCCGTACTCTTCTTCTCCATCCAAATGTTTGCAACGAAGAACTTTCAAAACCGCTGCTTTCAAACCCTCACCTCACGTTTCATTACCAATTGCTTCAGGTACGTATATATGTACAACCCTATGCGTATTCGTATTGTTGATTGAAATTGAGCTGATTTTGTATTGTTTTAGGGATGTGAAGCTGTTAAGTGATGTTACGCCCAATTTTGAATCGAGGTATGATAGTCAGTATAAGTTTGTGATTAGAGACGATGATTGTTTAAGATCGGTTGGGTCGTGGAATTGGTTCGATGGGCGTCGGATGTTTTCGACTTCTAGAGGTCGGAGCATGAGGAGTAAAGTGGAGCTGCGGATGAAGAAAGAGTCTGGTAAAACCCTAAGGGAGATCAGGCGAGCGAAGAAGATTCAGAAGAAGTTGATGACTGATGAAGAACGCCTCATTTATAACCTTAAAAGGGTATGATTTATTTGTTCCAATCTTCAACACTGTAGTCAATTGCATAAGAACATGAATTGGAATTCCGAATGCTTAACTTTTCTTGAATCTGTTTTAGTCAGTGTGTTATGTGAATTAGTGTTTGTAGTTATGAAATGAGATGACCTAGACATCTGTAGGAAAATGAAGATGATAATCTTTGAGAGGAAATCTGGTATATTATACAATGAGAAAAAACCACACATCAAGCTCCCTTTTGCAGTCAGATACTAAATTTTATAGCTATTGTGAAATCTCAGAGGTTAAAAATCACATTTTCAGGAGATTCCATGGTTCTACACCAATGTCCACTATAGGCTAGCACCATCAACCACTTAGGGATGAACACCTATACTACACGCCTTGATACTGCTAGGCTACAAGCTTTTTGGTGATATCCACTTAACCCCGTTCATTTGTTCAATTGTTTAATATGATATCTTCATTTCAAAAAGCTATTCATTTGCTAAACCTGTTCATTTGATATCATAACAATCAACTCCTAAGTTTTTTATAATTACGTTTCAAAATTATTCTGACTAATGCAGGCCAAGAAAAAAGTGGCACTACTTCTTCAAAAGTTGAAAAAATATGAGCTACCAGAGTTACCACCTCCAAGACATGATCCTGAACTACTGACCCCTGAGCAAATTCAGGCACTAAAAAAGATTGGTTTCAGAAATAGAAATTATGTACCGGTTGGTGTTCGTGGAGTGTTTGGAGGTGTGGTTCAAAACATGCACATGCATTGGAAATTCCATGAAACAGTGCAAGTTTGCTGTGATAATTTCCCGAAAGAAAAGATTAAGGAAATGGCAACCATGCTTGCAAGATTAAGCGGTGGTATTGTTGTCAACATACATAATGTCAAAACGATTATCATGTTCCGTGGTAGAAATTACAGACAACCCAAGAATTTGATACCAATCAACACTCTTACCAAAAGAAAGGTTTGACTATTTCATCGTTTGATCTGTCGTGTCTTCAATTTAAGTTTCTTTAAAGGGTGTTTGGATTTGTGCTTTGGTACTTGTTATTGAAGTTGCAATAATTTGTTTTTAATATTTGGATAAACAAATTTTGCTTCTGAAATTAATGGGGGCCAAGTAATTAGTGTTGGAGAATCAGTTTCATACTAGCCACAACAAACTGATTTATCCTAAGATAAAATAAATTTACATATTTGCTTGTATAGTTCACCTAATTTGATATTTAATTTTCAAATCACATTTCATCTTTATGTTTTGTTAATTACTAAAAAAACATCGTTTGGTCATTTTATCTATCAAGTTCTTGGATAATGAGAGGTTGTCAAAAACTCAAACATCTTATTATCTGATCATTACAACTTCAAACTACGTAAGCATCAAAACTCACATAATCACCATCCAAAAACACATCTTGTGATGATCTTGATTGATGAATTACAAGTATGATTAATATGCAGGCATTATTTAAAGCTAGATTTGAACAAGCGCTCGATTCTCAAAAACTGAACATAAAGAAAATAGAGCAGCAACTAAGGAGAATGAACATAAACCCTGATGATCCAGTTGCAATGGCCAGCATACAAAGAGTGGCATCCACCTTTTTTAACGCAATAGACAAAAAGGAAGGAAGCCCTTATGTCTTCCATGGTGAAAAACCTAGTGGGCCTGATACTGTAAACATTAAAGAACTAGAATCTAGTGAAGACAGTGATCAAGAAGAACTTGATAAATTCATAGCGGAGATAGAAGATGCAGCTGATAAAGAATGGGAAGCAGAAGAAGCTGCAGAGAAAGAAGAAGCCACTAGAATTCGATATCTGTATAGAGAAGATTACGATGGTAGGTATACAAAACCTGGAATGGGTAGGATGGCCCCACAGAGAGGTAGTAATAGTGAGAATGGTGAGGTGGATGATGATGATGATGATGATGATGATGATGATGATGATGATGATGATGATGAAATTGACTCAGATGAAGCTCCTCGTTTTTATAATGTTCCTAAAGTCGAAAGATGGAAGAGTGGTAACAATGGAAAAGCTGCTAATAGTGGTAGATTTAACAGAAGAGAAGTAGAAGAAGAAGAATCCGAGTCAGATAACATGTTGGATGATTTGGAAAATGTGATGTTTGAATCTGATGAAGAAAATGATTCAAGATTATCATCAAAAGCTACAACCTACGACAACGAAAGCAAGGCGAAAACAACAAAAAATGTGAATGAAGATTGGGATAGCGATTAGAGTGTGGAGGTAGTGAATCATATAGCTATAAAAAGTAATGGGTCAGAAGTCCTCCAAACTGAATCTATATAGCATACAAACTCCTATATCTATTAAGTAAAAAAAAAACTGTAGTTTCTCTAATCATTTATCTTATTAAATCATATATTAAAAAAAGTGGCTAAAAATGTTTGTGGGTCAACCTGACCCAAACCTGCGTGTTTTGACCAGAACCCGTTACCCGACCTGCCCATTTTGCAATCTATATTGGTGATTCTTTCCTACTGTTGGATTAACTATTCTTCGTGTTCATGCAGGAGAAATTATTATTTATTTTGAGGTGGTGCAACAGAATTAATCTGAAGGTTTAACAAAAATTGTGCTGCAATCTGATTGTGATCTAGAATAGTCATGAAGGCAACATTCCGAGTCAATTATGCAGGATGCACTTGAGATGGTTGCTGCCTTTATTGAGTGAATCTGAAATTTGGATTTGTATTGGTTAAAATGCCATGAGATTATGCAGGAAGCTCTCATGCATGCATTACAAATTTTCTTGTACAAGAACTGGTTATACTATTTTTGAGGTGTCTTGTGTTCTGAAAAACCATTGCATCACTGTTTGGCATCTAGCTTCCACCGTAGGATAACGGTACTGAGCTGAAGCTTAGCTCAGTGAGGGTCACAAATTGTACCGTTAGCTGAAGCTTAGCTCAGCTGAGTGTCAAAAATCCAAATCTGCACCCAAGCATTTTTAACCTGCCCCTTAGGCCATAAGGTTGTACACACACGCCAGGGCATGAGAGGGTATGTCCAGGTACGCTTGTGAAACTTCAGATAATTGACCATTGGGATATTTTGACCGTTTTCAAATGGTAAAATTCAGTTATTAAAAAACACTCTTTTTTAAATTCCGACTCTTACAAGGCTATAAACACTAAACTATAGTATCACTTTTTACAAGCAACTCAAATTTCACTCAACATGAGATATATTTTCCTCCACCTGCAACCATGAATCTAAACAATTCCTTTGGGTGGAACCAAACAATCAATTAACGTCTAAACGTTTTCGGTTCACTTTCAAACAATCCAAACAATTTGTTTGGCAATATTTTCTTTCGGTTGTTTCTATAGTATTTTTTGCATTTTTTTTTGAATGACATGTTAGATTTTAGTAACATCAAGTTAATAATAATTCATCAATATCAAGGTTCAAACTCTGAAATTTTAAAAGAGACAAAGTCTCTCACTTCTCCGTTCAACTACTAGATCAAAATATCGTCGGCTCTAATTTATTTATAACTTTCACTTTTTTTTTCTTTTCTCTTTTAGGTTTGAATCTAAACAATCCAAACATCCCAGGTACCGAATTTATTTTGATCCCTTGCTATTTCAACAAAACCGCAACCAACATTTGCGGGTCGGAATAGAACGTAATCAACACCCTGATCTATTCCAGAAATAAGTTGCTTTAGCAAAATTATGAATCAATGTATCTGAGGATTCAACTACTAGTAAAAATTCTAACTTTATTAATTTTTTATGACAAAAAGTAATTGTTTATTTCTTTTTAGGAAACGCTCAAAATAACGACGACTTTTGGGATCGCGTCCACAAATATTTTACAAGCAACTCAACAAAGAATCGTGTAATAATGACATTCTTGGTGAAAAAAAAACCACATGCGTCAAATGAGATCATATTTTTTATTAGTTAGTGAAAGTAAGTGAAACAAATGAGTGAGATGATGTTTACATGAGCATATTTTGCTCACACTCACTTAAATGTGAGAATAAATCACATCTATATTTATATATAATACTAAAAGAGTAACTTAGGGAGACATTTGGTATATTTTTAAGCCTTTTAAATTTATTTTTCTCGTCTCTCTCCTCTTAAATAATTACCTAAATTAAGCATTATTAAATAATTTTAATTCTTTTTTAAATTAATTTTTTTAATAAATTAAGAAATATGTCTTTTTATTAATGTTATTTCTAGAAAACATTTTTTATACAATTAAAATATTTTTCTAAAGCATCTAACTTTTTTTAACATATAAAATATTTTAAAATTAGTATTTTTATAAAGTAAATTTTTTTATAAACTAAAAATAATTAAAATTAGGAGTTACAATAAAAAATTTTAAAAAATAACATTTTTGATACGGTTTGTTTTGAAAAATAATATTTAACTTTTTTTGGAAAGAAAGTTTAAAAATTGATATCGTTATTTTATTATTTATAGTTATTACTCATATGTAATTTTAATTATATCTTATTTTAGATTATCATTTTATACTTCATAAAATTTTATTATATTTAATATGATATTTTTTCAACCCGTATAATACACGGGTTTACTAAAGTTAGTATTAAATAAATAATAATTAACAACTAATCAGAGATATTATGAACATTTATAGCCCGATCCAAACCGATTCAATACTATATCTCTATATTTGATTACAGTGTCAAAATAATTCGAAATTGATCTAATTATTGCATATAACTTTTCAGGGTATATTATTCAAATATTAATTTTTTCATACTAATATCTTCACACCCACTTAATATCTAGCTTACGATTTGACCCGTCAAAGTATTTTTTTAAGTCTAAAAGAAGACAGTTTTTTTGACTGTATATTTCGCTATGACAATAAACAAAAGTTAAGGTCAATCTCTGTCAAGTGTCAGTTTATATTTGAAAGAGCCTATTTTTACGCATGATCAGCTTTATGGCATCCTGTCACAAGTTAAGAGTAAAGATGGATTGAAGTTTTAGCTTTAGATAATGAGTGTAAACCTACTAATGTTACTACAAATGTAGTTTACAAGGATGTTTTTGTTTATTTGTGATTTTATAATCAAAAGTTGTTATGTCTTATTTAATATATAACATACTTGATTTTATTTTTATTTTTATGTTATTTAATAATTAACTCTTCATACTTCCGTGTAATACACGGGTAATTAAAGCTAGTAATATTATGCTAATTTATTTTTAAATTCTCGAGAAATAAACTACATATAATTCCATACATGCTTATAACTTGTTATACTCTCTTTCAATCAACATGCTGTTTTTCCCCCTACTTTTGCTCCAAATCAGATTTTCATGTTTAAAAACAAATTGGTAGAAAGTCATCCATTTTAATTGATATATAATACGCCTCATTCCAAGTTTTGAAGCAATCTTTTTCTATTAAAGAGAGAAGAATAGTATTCGCAACCTATCTTCAATCTCTATTCACATCCTTAAATTTTAATGAAAATCATCAAAACACACTTTATCACATTCATCATCCCTATAGTTTTACAGTCATATCTTCAAAATATACGAGCTTACTATTCATTATTCATAGAGTTACATAAATGGTTTTTATGGTTTTCAGAAAACAAAAGGTTTGGGTACTAAAGATTTAAAGTAACAAGGTTGGTTATTGTCGTTTCAAATTGTAACGAGTTTGGGTATTAACACTAACTTTCGTTAGTTATTCGCTTATGTTTAAGGGCATATTCGTCTTTTCATATTAGAAGGACAAATTTTATAAACCAGGTGAGGGACTGTTTGTGTCATTTTATATTTTCTTTATTCCTTTCAGTTTCCACCACCACCACCACCACCACCACCATCATCATCGCCACATTCATCGCATCCAACCACCATCACCGCCCCCCTTTTATCGCCCCCTGTCACACCATCGTGCCAACCACCACCGAAGACCACCTTCTTTATATCTGACACACCTTGTGCTTTTATCTTCTCTCTTTTTCAACAGAACTTCAAGGTTTAGGGTTTTCAATAACACTCGTTTTCCACATCTCAGATATCTAAATCTAGTCCAATCAAGCGAATACGATGCTTGATGCTGTTGAATATGATCCAAGTTGTCACCTATTGACCTAAAACTACCCTCATCTTAGTGTTAGGGTTCCTACCAGTTTGATGTACTCGGATTTGAGCGAGTTTTAGACAGAAGAAATGGGGAATAGGGGAATGGTTTGGCATTTGACTGTGATGATGGTGGTAATGGCGGCGTTTGATTATAGTTGTCAGTACGTCGGTTGATGGAATCGGGTGATTATAGTGGTTTTTGGGAGGAGGAGGCGACGATTATGGTTACGCTGGGTGGGCGGAATCATCGGCAACAACTATTTCAGGTTTCGTCGGAAGTTGTGATGATGGCTAGAACCGCTAGTGACTGAGATTGAAGGAGCCGACGCCAAAAAGGTTTAAAGGTGAGACCGGAGAGAGAGACAAAGATTTATTTTCTTCAAATAGTTACAAAAATAGTCCTTGGTAATTTAAAATTTTGATATGAATTATAAAATAGTTTGTTAATGGGTATTTTTGTTATTTTATTCAAACTTAACAGAAAAGTTAAAAGAAGTTCATGTTAATACCCAAACTCGTTATAAAATTAAAAGTATAATACCCGATCTTGTTACTTTAAACTCTTAGTACCCAAACATGTTATTTTTTAAAAACTAGAAGGACTATCTATGTAATTAACTCTTATTCATATATATATATATATATATATATATATATATATATATATATATATATATATATATATATATATATATATATATATATATTTATTAATATTTTTAATATGTAAATGTGAATGAAAGAAAAATAATATTAAAATAATATACAGTGACAGTTGATTGTTTCTTAAATGTTTCGAGCAAGGCTCTTCAAACCGCTCGCCGCTCGCTCGACGTTCGTTCGGAATTTATTCGAAAAATGCTCGTTTGAATTTTTGCTCGGTTGTAAACGAGCCGATCGGATCGGATCGGTTTGTAAACGAGCCAAACACGAGCGAAGATCCGCTTGGCTCGGTTCGGCTCGAATTTATATACATATATATGTTTATATAGTTTATACATAGTACTCTAGTCGATTTGGCCTACTATATATAAATTTATAATTATATTTACGCATACTTGATCAATCAACCTAATAAAGAATTTCAAACTAAGCATAAAATTTAAATCCCAAGCCGCTAAGAGACAAGTTTTGTTAATCATTTCCCGCTCTCACCGTCATCGTTCTCTGCAATATACTCTCCGCCTTATCGGCTACAGTCTTAGCATTATCGTCAGCCACAACATATTGTTATCCATAAAAATGTTATGTTATGAAATGTGATACTTTTTAAGTCATTATCACATGTTAACCGCAATATAAAATCGTATGACATACCAGATAGTTGGGTTGTACAATTTTTTCGGTGCTCGTTCGCTCGACGCTCGCTAGAAAAATTAACGCTCGAAAAATGCTCGTTCGATTTTCTGCTCGGTTGTAAACGAGCCGATCGGCTCGGTTCGGTTTAACAATGAGCCAAGCACGAGCAAAGGTCCGCTCGGTTCCGCTCGGCTCGTGAACAGCCCTAGTTCCGAGAGAGTGGAGAATATAAAAGAGGGTTAGAGAATTTCTTAAAAAAACTAAATTTTTTCTATAACTAAAATGTATATAAAACATTTAACGAGAACATGCGTTAAGTTTAACGAATATAAATAAAACTGTAAGTAGACAACTACATTTATGAGGGAGGATGTATCTAATTCTAAGTAAACCATATCCTGCAAGTTTGTCATGTAACAAGATATTTACACCCATGAACCAACATTATCACAAACAAATGCATGACAGGACCACCCCTGGTGGTTGCACATATAATCCAAACCTGGTCGTCTGCAACAACACTCCTCTTTACCGTATTTGTCTGGTCGATTTTCGGGTTGTTCGAGTTATTCAAGATTTGAAAATTTTTAAAATTGAACTTGAATTTGAGCCAGATGAACTAAACCCTAATGACGGAGCTACAGAACCAATGGAGAGTTAAGACTTAAGAGGGTCAGTTGACCCTCCGTCTATCAAAATTTATCGAAATTTAAAAATTGCTAGGTAAAAAGTGAGTTTTTCAGCAATATGTGAGTTTAATTCCTTTTTTTTAACAGCCAACGAATACTTTAAGTCCGGTCACCCGGGTAAACCCATTATCAAAAGACCACTCACGCCCGCGCACACAGATAGCGCTGATGACCCGGCCCGCCCATCATTTCAAAAGAAACCCACCATCTAGAGGCCCACTGTGATAAAACCTTGGCCCACTTAAAGCATATTACATCAAGTAAGATTCAAACCCATGACCTCCACTTTGGAAAGTCATAAAACGCCTCCTCCCAAACCAATTAATTTAAGGCTCATTGGCTGTGAGTTTTATTACTAATGTCTAAAAAGAAGTTCGAAGTTTTGCGCCAACCCTATGTAATCCGCAAACCACAAGGACCATCCGTTAATTAATTATTTGTTTTAGTTAGAATTTGGAATAAAATATCAAAAACATAAGATAACTGTAACATCAACATACCAGACAAAAAGTTAATTGCATGGTGGAAAATCAAGAATAAACTTCTACAAAAGTCTTTCCTTAAGTCCACCAACCATCAAAAAAAGGATTTATTAAAATCATTGGAAAATTCCTAAAAAGCACCCACCTTTATTTTTTTGTGCACTTACCTTTCAATCAACACCATAAGTTGACCTGAAAACATGCTTACCACTAAATGTTCATCCATGATATTGCCCACTCACCAAGCTTGTACAGTACAAGTCAGAACAGCAGGAAAAAAAACATATGAAACAAGAACTCAATCTGCATGTGTATATTATATAGGAGGAAAAAAGAATGTACAACTTAATCACCCCCTAATCAAGAAACACAACCTAAATTCCATAGGTAATTAAGTACTTAAACTATGTTTGTATCATGTAAAGTTACTGTAAAACAAAATTTAACCCGCTTCCCGGATGCAATTACCAGGCAAAAGATACCTATATTCATCTGCATGATTCAATAGATATGAAGGAAGATGGACTGCTGAATAAGAATGAGGAATTGGACCCATTCTCGCGATGATAGCTTTAAACGTGTACTCCTCGGGAAGCATATCGTACAAGTCATCACCATTGCATATTACATTCTGAATCCTTTTCGGGTCAAGAAAATGAGCGAACCTAACACGGTCAGTGTGGCTGTAAGCTTTCATCTTGAACACAAAATCTGTAATTTTTTTAAAACAGAAGCTGCAATGCCATCCTGACTCTGCTAATAGGTAATCCGTTTGGCGGTAATGAGCATATATTGTTTTACCCTTCTGATACTGATGAACAGAAGCCCTCCAACTGCTATGTGCAACATGGAACTCAAAAGAGTACAAATAATTATTCAGATTCAAATGAACAATTGGCGGTGGGCCGTCACACCATCTCAAAAGATCAATTGTATGAGCACTAGGGATTTCATCAACATCAGACATTATCAACAAGTCACCATCTTCAATACCAGCTATTTTGAGAAGATGATCAAGTGCAACTCTTTGATAAGCCTCTTCAACAAAAGGGTTTTCGCCTTTTTTTAATCTTCCACCAATCGTGCCATAAGTCAAACGGGGTTCAACAAAATCGAATCTTTCCCTATTGATTGCAAAATAGTGTGGTTTGGGTATGCTTGTGAAAGTAGAGTTGGTTTCAAGAAGCACAAATTGTGTGATATAAGGGTGAAGTTCTTTCCATCTAATTGTAAGCATGTCGATTTCATTGTTGAATAAAACTGCATCATATACTTTTCGTGGGTATTCCCTTAACTTCCAACCATGGAGTTTACAAAGTGAATCCATTGAAACGTTTTCATGATAGTAATGGGGAATGGGAATGAAAGGTTTTGGTGGAGATTGCCATAATGGTCTTAAAAAGTAGGTGATCTTTTGTCCATGGAAGTAAACACCCATGAAACCGAACGGGATGACTAAAAACAGTACGACAAACGTTCGTATATCAAGGGTTTGCATCATGCAACGAATTCGAGCCATTCTGCTAACCTCCTACAATGTATAAATCCAAATGAAAGTGTAATTTGATGACTCAAAAGCCTAAATATCAAGGCATAAAGAGGATATTATGAACATGATGAATCCAATAACACAAATGGGGTGTTTGGATGTGCATATAAGCTTATTATTGTGTGCATTAAACAACAAAATGTATATATATCAGCCTAAAACAGAATGCATCATCTTATTAATATCATTTATATTACAATAATCACTCATTAAATGCACATATTAAATAAAGATTCATATGGTATCACATGTATAAAGTTGGATACCCTTCTTCTTTCCTAATGAAACTTGCAGAATATGCCTATAATCAATCAAAAACCCTTTGCACTTCAACTTCCTCTAGATGCATATTACATCAATGGAAGCATCAAACAACAACTCACCAAAAATTACAGCAAAAAGAGTGATCAATTCGTTCAAATTCCAAGTATAATCCCAAAAATCATTAGATTCCTATCAAGCATCAACACGAAGAACAAACACAATCACATTCGCTTCAATCCCTCAAAACCCCCAAAATCAAACAACACCCATCATCACAAACGAAAGAATTTCGACAAAATCAACAAGGGTTCAACGATGCAACTAATAAACAATCAATCAAACGTAAACACATACCTTACCACAAACATCATCCCAATATCCATCCTTCTTTTTGGAAGATGAATACCCATCAGGCATGATCGAAGGCTCAAATCAACGATTAACAGAGTCAGTCCTGAAATTACAAAATGCTGATTTGAGCCCTCTACAATCCTGAGGGCTAATTCTTCTTCTTCCCCTTTGTGACACAATCAGCAAAACCCCTGATGAAATGCGTGTGTGGGTAATTCGGATTTTGAAGTGAAAGAAAGTGGTTAAATAACGATGGATTAATAAGTGGAACAAAATTTCATTGTATGTATGATAGTTGCTTTCAATTCAACAGTCCAAATTGTAGCCGTTTGATCATTTCAATGGTTATCTTCTCAACAATCACACAAAAATGAGATTTTCTGTATTCATATATAGATACAGATTGTGTATGCTTATGTATGGAGTGTGGTCTGTATCTATGGGTTTTATTGAGAATTGAGACTTGAGAGTGTGTTTTAATGAAAGGTGGAAGAGCATGTACATGCATGAATATACCAATTCAATAAAAAGTATGTCAAATATGAGAAAATCTAATTTGATTGTATGAATTGATTTTGTTATTGATTATCATTTATATCTATTAATTAATTCATATTTTTTATTAGGTTAATTAAGTAAATTAAATATATGAAATCAAACGTGAATTTGTTATATTCATGTAATTAACTAAATTAATTACATTGCATGAACATGAAAACTAATTAATTAGGGGTTCTACATTCAATAGATGTGTAGAACCATGTTTATGATGACATTAATTTCTTATAAAACTAGGAAACGTTTAATTAATTTAATTTAGAAAATAGAGTTTATGCTAACATTAATTTCTTAAAAAATAACATCAACTTGATTATTTAAGGATATAATTACCGAAAGTGTCATCTTCGTTTATATAAACTTGCATGTATCAATGTTAATCTTTAAAAATGACCATGCGCGTCCTTCACGTAAACAATTTTTAACTGGTGTTTTTATTAAACGTTTTTTTTTTAAATTAACTGATAATCTTATTTAAGGTTTTCTTAACTTTCATATTTAATGCTTGAATTACGAAAATGTAATAGGTTGTGCTTGATTTTTTTCATTAAACTATGCACTAGTTAGAAGTAATGTTATATTCATACATAGCATTAGAACTTGATTTATAATAATTTTTACTATTGAATATAAAATGTATTGAAATATTTTTATTTAATTTTTCAAAATATATAATATCTAGTAATAATCTGAATAATATATAAAGGGAAAAATTACATATATTCCCTTGTAAAACAACTTAATTGCATATAGACTTAAAGTAAAATTGCACATATCCCATCATTTAATCTTTTTAATTGCATGTTTGCTCAATTTACAACCCAAATTGCATATATCTCCTTGTCTAATGAAACTTTTTTTAAATAACACCCATTTTGATTTATATCAATAAAAATAAATTATAGATTGACAATGTTACCATTGTTTTTACAAAACTATTAAAAAAATTAAAATTTTCATATGCGTCCATTTTTAGCTAGTTTTTTTCCTTTTACATTTTTTTAGTTTTTTAATCAAATTTTGCTAATGAGTTCTTTTGGTTTCTTAACCTTTTTTTTTCTTTTTTGCTTTTTTCAATAATTTTATTTGTCTATGTTGAATTTATTCTGCTATCCAACTTTTGGAGTAACAATAACAAAATACAACAAAAATACCAAACTTTTAATTTGTTACAAAACCAAAAAAAAAATCAACACAAAAAACAATCATAGATAATCATGACTAAAATAATCATCCTGTAACATATTTTTATAAAATATCAGAATGGATAAATTTAATATATTTTTTCATTAAAGGAGGGATTATATACTATTTTAGTTTTAAGTTGGTACAATATGCAATAAAATAGATTAAGAAATAGGATATGTACAATTTTAGTTTTGAGTTTGATAAATATACAATTAACAGGGTTTATAAAAGGGTGTATGCAATTGGCTCTACAAAAATAACAATTAATTATATGATTCGTCATAATTTTACATTAAAGTTACAACTTTGATGTCAGCTTTTACAATTTTACGTCTAGAGTCGTCTTTATTCAGTGACGAGTAATAAGTTTGGTCCTTGTCATAACATGCATTACAAAATAAGTTTTATTATTAAAATGTTATAATAAACTAATTATTATATCTTTACCAAAAGAGGAAAACAAACGGAAAAATCAGCAAAATAGTCATGTCAGCCCACATAATTGAAAAACTATTCATTGATTTTTTATTTTTTTTTTAAATGACTCCAACCAATTAAAACAAACCAAAAACCTCATTTCTTCTCACACGTGGGATTTAAACCCAAAAGCTCCTCCATTTTAATGAAGTTTTAGAGTATTTCATCTCGACCATTTAAACTAAGAATCATTAGTCCTTTAATTATCCGATTGGGGTTTTGTAAAACTTTGGATGTATAGGGATTCAAATGTTCTCTAACACCCTGGAAGCTAGTAAAAACTAAAAACGAGGATTACCAACAAGCATCGCCTCCAAGTCTCCAACGGAACCGTTACTCCGTTAAGTCGTTTTGAACCGGTGTTAACTTGGGGAAGTTGGGCTGGGCTTGTGGCTCCAAGAACTGGGCCTCGAGCCTGCTCTGTTACTAATATTTGACAAACTGGTCCATTTCGACATTAGATTTTTATTTAATTCATAGAGAACACAACTTCGTCTTTTATAAATTACTTAAATTAAATAATTATACACGTTCTATTAATCCCAAAGCTAATTTAAAGCCCCTAAATGTTTCAAAATTAGGTTTCTACTTTGTTGATTTAACTTTCGGACACTTAGCTTTTTGAACATTGAATATTTGAAGTTTCCATTTGCCCCGAGATAAACTAAGTGAGTTTTGAGAAGTTATAAGTCCTCTTAAGTAATCATATTATTACACTAGCCACAATTTCGATTCTTTAAGTCTCTAAAGCACCAACGGGTCGGTCACAAATGATAAATCCAAATATTATTAACTAAAACCAAGATGTTTACGCCCATAGAGTCTGAGTA
This sequence comes from Flaveria sonorensis, assembly GCA_025506505.1. Lineage (NCBI taxonomy): Eukaryota > Viridiplantae > Streptophyta > Magnoliopsida > Asterales > Asteraceae > Flaveria > Flaveria sonorensis. The sequence continues at coordinate 64,014,850 of CM046437.1, forward strand.
TGAACTCGAACAAACAAAACAAGGAATCGAACAAGGACATACTCAACACTATAATAAGAACCATAACAAGACCAACAACCTTGAAACTTCAACACTAGTGCACCCGAGTCCCTGAGCTTTAGCTTCCTTGCACTTCGGCCCCTCAAAGACGATACTCTGAACGAGACCTCGTTAACAACATTAACAATCATTAGAAGACATAATTAACAATTAGAACTTCACACTACAAGACTATATCACAGGTGAATCATAATTTCTAACAGGTCCTTATAGTAAAGGTGGACAAACCGGGTTCAAAATACAAACCAGGTCGGGTTGAAACATTGCGGGTCGTAGTCAACAAATTCCAAACCGGGTTTGACCGGGTTTCGGGTTGGGTCCAACCCAGGTTCGTATTATGTAATTTTAAATAATACGATGAACCCATAACGGGTCGAACCGGGTTGAGTTTGGGTCAGGTCGTGAAAAACCCGAGTTGAAACCAGGTTGGTGAACAGATGACAGAACCCTAATTGAAACCACCCGCTTATACCGGGTTGAACCTGGGTCAGTTTCTAAGTCGAGTCTTGAACCTGATTTCATTGTGCACCTCTACTTTAAACTCTTAAAGTATTGAAACATCAATTTCATCCCAATATGTATTTAGCCAAGCCTTATAAATCTCTAGAGTCTAGACAATCAGAGTATCAGAGTATAGTGAGTATCAGAGTTCAGACCATGCCCAATAAGAGAAATGGCCTTTGACAATATCCAATAAGAAAAATGGACTTGGCCCATGCCTATTGCCACTTGAACGGTTGGATCAATCTCATATTCTCATAAGTCTTAATATAACCTTGTAATATCTATATCTATCCATAACTATATCTATACTATATACAATATTTTTTAGACAAAATAGACATGTTGCTTAAACCTTAACACGTTGGGTACAACAATTAAAGCATAAGGTACAAGTGCGGGAAGCATGCATTCTTAACATGCCCCCATTAAATATGATAAATGCATTTTATATTATTCATTTAATATTAATAATATATTAATATTAATCATTTAATTATTAATGCATTTATAATTAGCAATTAAATGATTAATATGAAATAGACTAAATAATTTTCTTATTTAATAACATATTTTATTATGCCTTTAGGAGTGTTGTCGTCGTCTTCGTCGTAAAAATTTTAATTTAAAAGCAACACCCACGCCATCACTTATTATTTTCTTGATGTTTATCATCATGCATCTTAAATAGAATAGTCATGTTAAATACCCAACTATCTAATATAAAATCATTATTATATTATAAAAAATTCGATAAAGCTTAAGACATAACTAACATAGTATATTTATATAACTACTTGGACAATATATAATATTTAAAAGAGTAAATTACACGGATCGTCCCTGAGACTTGCTCAAATTTCATCTTTTGTCATTGGGATTGAAAAAATACATGTTTAATCCTAAGGTTTGGAAAAACATTTCATGTTTCGTCCCTGGGTCTAACTTCCGTTAGTTTTTTCCATTAAAAGTTTTAAAATGACGATTTTACCCCTAAAATAAAATAACAAAAAAAGGTCAAAAAATAAAATATATTGAACCGGGTTGCTGGTAGCTATGGTCAGCATACCATCATCTCCATCGCCACCCTAAACCCCATTCAACCACCCACAGTCACAGAATCAACATCACCCCTCTGCCTCCTTTGTTTGAAGATATCACCAAACCACCACAGCATCACGACCATAAGAAATCTTCCATGGGGTACCCAAATCCATATTGGAGTCTTTATTGGTTAAAGTTAGTTGATTTTTGTAAACCGTTGAGTCTAGTGAATCGGTGTGTTCTATGAACCGGGTTTATTTAGTCAAAGGTCGTTGAGGTTATTTTGTTTGTTTACTGAGTCAGTCAAGGTTGTTGAGGTAGTACCGAGTTGATCGGCCAGTCCTCTGGTTACCGTTGTTTGTTCATGGCTATATATGTCATTCTCGTTATTAAATAAGATCATCAGTTTGTGAGGATTACCACTTAGTTTATTCAAGTGGTATCAGAGCAAAATTAGAACAAAATTGAGAGTGAAATCCAATTCAATTGGAAGTGTCGAAAGCCAAGCACCCATCTGCTGCCATGGGAGATGAAACAGGGCAATTTCAAAGTACCCATGTACCCAAATTCGATAGAGATTACGACCATTGGAGGATGGTGATGGAGACGCTACTCTGATCGAAAGAGTATTGGTGAGTGGTAGAAGAAGGGTATACTGTGATTAAGCCAAGAGAACAAGCCATAACAACGCAGCAGAAGAACTATGAAGAAACAAGGCTAAAGGACCTAAAAGCTTACAACTATCTCTTCCAATCAATCGACAAGTCAATTTTGAAGACGATGACCCAGAAGGAGACGGAAAAACAAATTTGGGATGCCGAGAAGATTCGATATCAAGGCAATATAAGAGTCAAGAAGGCCCTGCTGCAAAGACTCAGACGAGAATTTGAAATGCTAGAAATGAAGATAGGTGAATCGGTTATAGAGTACATAAGTAGAGTCATGGTCGTTGCATGGAAGATGTGAAGATTGTGGAAAAGGTACTTAGAACCTTAACTGAAAACTACAACTTTGTAGTATGTACCATAGAAGAAACAAAGGATCTTGAAAAGATGACTGTAGATGAACTCCAAAGCTCCCTCCTAATCCATGAGCACAAAATTCAAAAAAGGCCAGTTGAAGAACAAGTTTTGAGAATTGACACTGACTTAAATGGTGGTCGAGGAAGGGGACGAGGTAGAAATACTAGAAGTAGAGGAAGAGGACGAGGTAGAGGCAGACCACAATCAGACAGTAGCAGGTCCAGTTTTGACAAATCAACTGTGGAATGCTAAAAGTGTCATCAATTGGGACATTTCCAATATGAATGCCCAAATGATACACGAGTAGCAAACTACACTGAATTCGAAGAGAATGAAAAGCTACTAGTAATGGCATCTGTAGAGTTATACGAGCAAGAAACCATGGTGCTAATGACAGAATCAAACCGAGATAGCATCAGCAGAGATGGAATTTGGTTCTTGATTCTGCATGTTCAAATCACATTTCTGGGGTTCGAAGATGGTTCATCAGATTAGATGAGTCATTCCAACACACGGAGAGATTAGGAAATGACTATAGATTGTAAGTAAAAGGGAAGGGTGATGCCAGAATGAATGTGGAAGGAATCATCCAAGTGATAACAGATATGTATTATGTTCCTTCACTAACTTCAAACCTTATAAGTGTGGTACAACTGCAAGGGAAGGACCTTAAGTTTGTCATTGAAGGAGGCATTTGTGAAGTCCATCACCCAAAGAGGGGTGTGATCATCAGGTCAGCCATGCCCAAAAACAGAATGTTCCTAGTATTTGCTTCACTAGTGAAGTCTCAAGACAGGTGTATGCAAGTGAAGGATGACTCTAAGACTCAATTGTGGCATAGAAGGTTTGGTCATGTGAACTACAAAGCCATCAAAACCATGATGTATAAGAAGATGGTCAGTGGATTGCCAGCAACTTCAGAGAAACACCCAGTATGTGAGATATGTGTAGTGGGAAAGCAACAAAGAGATGTCATACCTAAGAAAAGCAACTGGAATGCCACTGAGAGACTGCATCTAATCCACACTGATCTTTGTGGACCCATCTCCCCAGCATCAGATAGTAGGAAAAGGTATATCCTTGTATTTATTGATGATTTTTCTAGAAACTTGGGTATACTTCCTGTCCCATAAGAGTGAAAGCTTTGAATACTTTAAGTTGTTTAAAATAGTTATGGAAAAGGAAACTGGACTGAGTATTAAATGTGTAAGGAGGGACAGAGGAGGAGATTTCACCTCATCTGAATTCAATGAATATTATGAAGCACAGGGAATTAAGAGGCAGTCAACTGCTGCCTACACCCCACAACAAAATAGGGTGGCAGAAAGGAGAAATAGAACCTTGTTGAATATGGTTAGGTAGTCTATTTAGTGAGAAGAGCATACCTAAGTACTTCTGGTCAGAAGCGGCTAAATAGGCATGCCACATTATAAACAGATGCGCTAGTAGAAGCCTGGATGACAAGGTCCCTGAAGAGTATTGGACTGGGAAGAAACCAAGTGTTGAACACTTGAGAGTATTTGGATGTATAGGACATGTGCACATACCCTCTCAAATAAGAACTAAATTGGATAACAGGAGTCACAAGTGCATTCTTCTATGAGTGAGTCAAGAGTCAAAGGCTTATAGATTATATGACCTAATAGCCAAGAAGGTGGTGATAAACAGAGATGTCATATTTGATAAGAATGACTCCTGGAAGTGGGGCAGTGAACAACAGTAGAATGAAAAGTTGATCATAGAAGAGGAAGAGTTGGCACAAAAGGAACCTGATCCAAGCAGTGATGAGCAAGAAGAACAACCTCCTCAAGCAATCTCTGAAACTGAAACCAATGTCCAGAATCCAGGTAATATTCCAAGTTCAAGTATTAGTCAATATGATCATAGTTCAAGTCCTGCTGGTGTTAGCAATCCAAGCCGATTTATTACTATTGTGTTGCCTGACCAACTAGAAACCTCTACACGATAAAGAAGGCCCTCTGGTTAGTTAGATTACTACTATGTCTTTAAGGATGAAGCAGGATTTGCACTATATAGCTCATTAGATGATCCTGTGAGCTATGAAGAGGCATGTCAAGATGAAAAGTGGAACAAGGCAATGGAAGTAGAAATAGCAGCTATAGAAAGAAATAATACTTGGAAACTAGTGGAATTACCAGTTAGATCAAAACCTATTGGGGTGAAATGGATTTACAAAACAAAGTTCAATGAAAGAGGGGAAGTAGATAAGTATAAAGCAAGGTTAGTGGTGAAGGGGTATGCTCAGAAAGAAGGAGTAGATTACAGTGAAGTTTTTGCACCAGTTGCTAAATGGGATACAATAAGAGCCATAGTTGCTATTGTTGCCCAAAGAAGATGGAATATTCAGCAGTTAGACGTGAAAAGTGCTTTTTATATGGTGAGATGAAAGAAGTTGTGCATATTGAACAACCAAAGAGTTTTATACAAAAGGGAGCAGAAAACAAATTTTATAGACTCAATAAGGCATTATATGGCCTTAAGCAAGCACCTAGGGCCTGGTTTAACAGAATAGAAAGCTATTTCAGGTGGGAAGGATTCAAGAAAAGTGCATATGATCATACCCTATTCGTCAAAATGGTTTGGAATAAAATTTTGATTGTTAGTCTTTATGTTGATGATCTAATATACATAGGAAATGACAAGGTGATGTGTGAAGTATTCAAGAAATCCATGCAGAAGGAATTTGACATGACTGACTTGGAAAAAATGAAATATTTCCTTGGAGTAGAAGTTCAACAAGATCAAAGTGGTATAAAGTTAAGTCAGTCACAATATGCAAAGGATGTGCTTAAGAGATTTGGAATGTGGGAAGCTAATAGGGTAAGAAATTCTATAGTGCCGGGTACAACTTTGGTAAAAGTCACAGTAGGGAAGGAGATTAACAGCTCTAAGTATATGAGTATGGTGGGCAGTCTTATGTATCTTACTGTTACACATCCTGATTTGATGTATGTGGTTAGTGCGCTATCCAGATTTATGGCATGTCCTAGGGAGGAGCATTTGGAGGCTGCAAAGAGAGTTTTAAGATATATAAAGGAAACTTTAAGTTTTGGGTTGCATTATGGTACAGAAGAAGGTCAGAAATTGCAAATATTCACTGACAGTAATTATGCCAGAGATCAGGAGGATCGCAAAAGTACATCAGGTTATACATGCTTGTTCAGTGGAGCAGCCATAAGTTGGTGTTCAAGAAAGCAAGAGGTAGTCATGTTGTCATCAACTGAAGCAGAATATATTGCAGCCACAACTTGTGTATGTCATTGCATGTGGTTGAAGGGTTTATTGATAGAACTTGGTGAGGATATTAGAGGACCAATGATGGTGTGGTGTGACAACAGCTCTACTATCAAGTTAACAAAGAGTCCAGTAATGCATCGAAGGAGTAAACACATAGATGTAAAATTCTATTTTATAAGAGATTTCGTTCATGATGAAGTTGTGACACTAGAGCATTGCAAGACAGAAGACCAGTTAGCAGACATCATGACAAAGCCCTTGAAGATGGAAGCATTTGAAGCCATGCGTAGAAGACTGGGAGTGATTGAAGTTAAACAAGAGAAGAAACAAACTCTTGTTTAGGGAAGGAATTTATTAGAGTCTCTATTGGTTAAAGTTATTTGATTTTTGTAAACCGTTGAGTCTAGTGAACCGGTATGCTCTATGAACTGGGTTTATTTAGTCAAAGGTCGTTGAGTTTATTTTGTTTGTTTACTAGGTCAGTCAAGGTTGTTGAGGTAGTACCGAGTTGATAAGCCAGTCCTCTGGTTACCGTTGTTTGTTCATGGCTATATAGGTCATTCTCGTTATTGAATAAGATCATCAGTTTGTGAGGATTACCACTTAGTTTCTTCAATCCAATCCTCAGATTAGATTGGTGGTGTGGCCGGCGGTGAAGTTGACCCAGGTTGCAGGTGGTTGTGGTCCGTAGTGGTATTGTGAAGGTGGCGTGGCCGACGATGATGATGGTGCAGGTCGCTATGGTCGGCGGTGGTATTGTGACGGTGGTGTGGTTGATGTCGATGTAGGTCATCGGAGATGTTTTGTTTACCTGCGATGGAGGTGGTTTGAATCTGATGCGGCTGTTGATGAAGGTCAATCGATGGTGATGGCACGTTGATGATGGTCGATCGATAGGTCGATCGATGGTGATGGCACGTTGATGATGGTCGATCGATGGTGATGGCCCGTTGATGATAACTGGAATCGACCGGTGGTGACAGGAGCCATCAGACTTGTGGCTGCAGGTGTCGCCGGTCTTATGGCGGCCGGTCACAGTGATGACAGGGAAGGGAGGGGGTGGAAGTGGTGGTGAGGAGTGGTGGTGGTTGAGATGGGGTTGAATGAGGAATAAGAAGGGTAAATGGTCATTTTACAGCTATTTAACAGAAAAAACTAACGACCGTTTGACCCAGAGACGAAACATGCAATGTTTTTCCAAACTTTAGGACTAAACCTGTAAATCTTGAATTCTAGAAACAAAAGGTGAAATTTGAGCAAAGCTCAAGTACGATTCGTGTAATTTTCTCTATTTAAAAGTATTTTATTATAATACAATAGTTAACTCAACAATAAAACAAATGAATCATAATGTAATCAGCTTTTAGTATGAATAATGAACTATGCTATTTTTTTTATCTTTTTTGACCGACATATGATATGCTTATTATGTATTTATTTTTCAAGTTGTTATATTAACTATATCATGTGATCAGTTCTTTTTGAAAATCAAGTCACCAATACATAAATCATAATTCTTTTTATGTTCGGTATATCAATAAGTAAAATTTTAAATTTGATATACATCACTACATATTGGAGTGTAAATCGTATCAGATTGATAAAAAAACACAATACAGACAAGGGCACTTCCTATATTTTTTTTTTCAAGCTGAGCGCTATCATGTTAACTCTATAATTAGAAAGTGTTAAACAATTAGTCAGGCGGGGATCTTATAGTTAAACGGTCGGTTGGTGGCCAGATCATGATATTAACTTTATGATTAAAATAGATTTTAAACATATGTTGACAACTCTCTTGATTGTTCTCATGTTGCATATTCACTCGCGTGATGCAAGTTCGAGACAATGTCGACCTTACAGCCGATTTATTGAGTTTTTTTTAATTACAATATATTTTTATATTTTTCCTTCTAAATTCAATTTAGTTTTTGTAAAGACATTTGATATATAATATTTATTCAAATTCTATTGGTGTCAGATATGTTTTATTTTTTGTCTATCGTTTACTGCAACGCACGGGGACTTTTGTTAGTGTGTTTGTGTATTTAAATATTAACGTGTGCAAAAGTTATAGCCATTAAAACTCACAGGGGAGTTTGTTTCTAGTTAACAATTTTAATTATATATATATATATATATGACATGTGTCTAGATGATAATTAAGATTGCTAAATTCATAAAAAAAACAATTTTGCCGCCTTAGACTCTTAAAATGTAATGTAAGAAAATAATCTTGTACTTTTCAAATATAGATTAGACCAGCTTAGATCGTTTCATACCGATTTATACCGACCCAATGTTGTAGGGTTATAAGTTGTAACTGATTTGTTATATTTACACATACACACGCATTCACGCAGACTCCCACGCACAAGCACGCATCCATACATACACACATTCATGCATTCATGCATACATACATTCGTACATGCGTTCATGCATACATACATATATACATACATACACACATACATACACATTCATATACACATTTACATACACATATATACACACACACATAGATACATACATACATACATACATGCATACATACATGCATGCATACATACATGCATGCATACATACATACATGTATGCATGCATACATACACATACATACATGCCTACATACACATACATACATGCATGCATGCATAAATACACACATGCATACATACATATGAAGCTAGCAGGGCGCGACGACACTTAACGTGTGATTGGGGCAAGAGAAATTATGTTAGCGCAATAATTGCTCGAAGAAGATATATAATTATGAATGCCATTAACAATTACTTAACCATACATGATAATTACGCAGGATAATCATGCAACCATATCTAACTAAACTTATATTAATAATTACACAAACTATGTTTACAAGCAACTTATGTTTCTAAGCACGCAAAACAATAATTACTTTAGTTATATGCACATTACATATACTATTTTTAAATCAATTTAACAAAATTATATCAGTACTATATTAAAATTAAAAAGAACAAAACCCTTGATTTTATAACGTAATTTTGTTTAAAAATATAAAATCCTACAAAAATTTACATGCGTTAAAAAATAAGAAATATTGAAACATATTCAACCATTTATCTTTCCATTCTTTTCAAACGTGAAAATTGTTTGTCATGCGTGATCACCAGATTAAAACTTACAATCATTTGTTTAAAAATATCACTTTACCGTTGGACATTTAAAGTGTCCCCTTAAGACTTTCAAATCTTAATATATTTATTTATTTGTTTTTCAATAGATCCGACCTTGTACCAACCCATTAAAAAATCGTCATATGTAGCGCACCCGCACCGCAACTTCAAAGGTCTACTTTTGTCAAACAAATTTTGGTGGAGAGGTGGTGAGTCAGCAATTGTGTCGTGAATGCAGCTTAGATTTTTCAGAAATCAAAACCGTGTTTTGTTTCTGCAACTTGTTCTTCACATTCAATTATTGTATAGCTACATAGTCATAGACTCATAGGTGGTGATTGGCTGTCCTCCAAATTCTTATAATATTTGAGGTTCAATGTCCTTAATAACTTTTTTTTTTTTGTTAAAATCAAATATAAGACTTTTTATTGAAACTATATAATTATAACTTCAAATACAAAAGTTCATTTCAAAACAATAATCACAGTAATCCAAGTTATATTTTCGAATACAAAACACAACTGCAAAAAGGTTCAAACAATTATAATAACAAAATATTAATACGTAAAAATATCTTAGTAAAAACAAGATATAATAGTCATTTGATAGATTAATTTAAGTAAAATAGATAAATATGTAATATATGTGTATTAGGAAGGGGAAATATGTAATTAATTTTGTGCTTTGAGGAAATATATAATTTAAGGTTTTAAGAAGTGGAAATATGTAAAAATCCATTTTGAAAAAATTGAAAGATAACGGTATCTATTATATATAGTGATATATATCTTACCATAAAGTTAAGGATTTGAGTTTTACGGTGATTACTTAAGTAGATTAGAATTAGTTTCTGTCAGCATAATATAATTTATATCCGAATTCCCACAAAATAATACTTGTATTTGGTTTATTTCAAAAATTAATTTTATTTAACAGTTTTAATCTACTCTTATTAACCACTTAAAATTCAATGTTGTTTCATTTCCATGAAGTTTTTTATAGATTGTTAAAACCATGTGAACCAGATAACTAAATGAAATATTAATAAAACTCACCTATTATATAATAATTTTGTCGAATTTGTACCTAGGTAGCATGTCAATATTGGAAAATAAATTCACTAAATAACCTACAGTTAGGTTATTAATTTTAGTGTTTTATAAACATTTAACAACATTCTAATAATATTATAACATGTAGTATTTATAGTAAAAAGATATTTAAGTGATATAATAAGATGGATAAGGTTATTCTACAAAGTGTGTTTTTGCTATAAAGTATGAGAAAACAAAATGAGGCTAAAAAAGTCACAAAAAAATTATATCTCACAATCTAAATCGAATTTCAAAACAGTACTTTGGAGTCTCTGTTCCTCTCGTCATACTCTTTCAGAAAAAAAATTAAAAAAAATTCATTGTGTCTTTTATGACACAATGACATCATTGTGTTTTTTTATAATGACACAATGACATCATTGTGTCTTTCATAATGACATATTGTGTTTTTCATAATGACACAATGACGTCATTGTGTTTTTAATAAATGCCTCAATAAAAAACGTTAATTTTTTTATTTTTTTTAATTTTTCGTTATTTTTTTAGTGAGGATGGCTAGGGGAATAAAAGTTCGGAATTACTTTTTTGAAATTCGATTTAGATTGTGAGATATAATTTTTTTTTGTGACTTTTTTTGACTCATTGTGTCTTCTCTAGTAAAAATACACTTTTTATTTAAACCTGTTTCTAATAAAATAACCTTAAACAGGTCAATTGATTTATGGTTTTATCTCTATTTTTAGAAAACAAAACAAATTCACATCATATCAGTGTCAAATTTTACTTGAAAATTAAGATAGTGTTAGGAAAAATATTGGTTACGTTTCTGAATCAATAATCCATGGCGATGACTAGGATAGTTATCCATTCCCTCATCAATACATACACATATCATATCATCATATGCAACAACTTGATCTTACTCTCTATTATTATTTAATAATATCTCAATGTCATCACCACCTCACCCTTCACTATAACCTTATATATATAACCATCTTTTCTTCACTTTGAAATATTCAAAGTAACAACATTTATTTCTTTCAATTCTCACCTTTTCTTTTGAAATATGGATCGTAACGGATCATCATCGGTTGTAATCGAGCACAAAGCCTATGCTCGAATCGGTCTCCTCGGTAACCCGAGCGACGTATACTACGGTCGCACGATCTCGTTAAGTGTCGAGAACTTTTGGGCTTGTGTTCGACTTGAGCCCTCAACAGAACTCCTCATTCTCCCTCACCCGACTCACGACCTCGTTAAATTCGATTCGTTATACCACCTCGTACGTCGATTCTATTTGAATTATTGTATCGTGAAAGTTTTAGTTCTGTAAGATGTATTTTTTTCAGAACCGGTCATAAAATCAGTTCGGTTATACCTATTTGGACTGTTTTAATTGAATTGACCGCTTAACGATCGGAATAATTAACCAATTGAAATAGACTGTGTGGACGGACTGGATTTCAACTTTTTTTTAATCTTTTTGTTAATTTAATATTCTAAAATCTATATTTAATATATTTAACTATTTATACTTTATTAAAATGCAATCTACGTAAAAACATATACTATTTTTATATTTTGTTATAAATTAGATATAAAAATATTATTATTTCTCTATCATTACGTTATCGGCTTCTTGGATCCGGTTCGACCGGTCGATCAACCAGTAAGGTGACCGGTTTGCTGTCCGGTCCGTTTTGAAAACACTGGTAAAATGAAATCGATGATTTATGGTTATAACTATTTGTGATTGTATTGCAGGTGAACCGTTTAAAAAACGAAGGTTATTACGGAGGTGTACGATTGCTAATGGCAACTTGTAAGGTTTTCACAAGTTACTGTAAAGAACAGGGTATTCATCTTCACAATAAGAACTTCACTCTTTCATACGACACCAACATCCCTCGTCAGGTGAATGTGTTCAAATTTGCAATTGTGTCGTAATTTCATGATGTTTTGAACAAAATTGTAATAGGGTTTATGTTTTCAGACAGGGTTATCGGGTTCGAGTGCGATCGCGTGTGCGGCGTTTAGCTGTCTTCTTGATTTCTATAATGTCCGAGAGAAAATTGATGTGAAGATGAGACCACAGCTTATTTTGAATGCTGAGAAAGAGCTGGGGATTGTTGCAGGTTTGCAGGACAGAGTAGCACAAGTTTATGGTGGTCTTGTGTACATGGTGAGTCATATGGGGTTACTTCAATTAAATCTGTGTAGTTTATAGATATATTATATGAAATGGTTTTAAATGGTTGTGACTAAAGTAGAAAAAAAAATATTAGTGTTTATTTCGGCTCTTATAAAGTTTTTGATATTTTTAAAAGTGATTGTAAATAAAGAAGAGAGAAAATATGATGATAAACGTATAAAATATATTATTTAATTAAATAAAAAGAAAAAAAATAGTAATTTTTAATATAATTATAAGAGCTAAGATAAGTAATGGTCGTGAATACAGTTAAATGTATAAATATAGGAAACTTATCACACGTGAGAGTAAAATTAATTTGGATTTATCTGGTAAATTTTTTAGGAGAGTATGTTTTCGTTAATAGAAATAAACATTTTTAAGCCACCGGAAAATGTATATATCTAAAAGCATCTAAGCAAAAGGTGTTACATAAACTAAGCCGTCCAAGAAGACATGAATTTGGTTGGCATAAAACTTAAGAAAAGTGATATGATAGGTATGAAAACAACCAATTAAATCAATACATGTATAAAACGTTTGACTAAATTTTAGTTGTTTAATGGAAAAATCCAACTAAACTTTAAACCAACTAAATTTTAAGAAACTGTCAGCTTTACATTTGTTGATTTGATTAGTTTGTTCTGTGCTTCTTACAGTACTTTTCAATTTTTTTTGGAAATGCTAAATTCTAAATCTAAATTAGTGGGTTTTGTATATGTGGTTATTTTGCATTATGTGTAACATAAATTCATATAACTAAACTAACCATCTTCAATTTACAGGATTTCAACAAGACAACCATGAACAAAAACGATCATGGCAATTACACACAGTTAGACACAAGTCTTCTCCCACCTCTGCATCTGATCTACGCCGAAAACCCAAGTGATTCAGGCAAGGTACACAGTGCGGTCCGACAACGATGGTTAGATGGAGACAAGTTCATAATATCATCAATGGAGGAAGTGGCTAATCTCGCCCTCGAGGGACGAACAGCATTACTTGAAAAAGATTATGCAAAACTCGCGACTCTAATGAACCGAAACTTTGATCTACGTAGGCAGATGTTTGGTGATGCCGCCCTCGGGGCACTGAACATAGAAATGGTGGAGGTGGCGAGAAGGGTCGGAGCTGCCTCAAAGTTTACGGGCAGTGGCGGGGCTGTGGTGGCGTTTTGCCCCGATGGGGCGTTACAGGTTGAGGCGTTAACTGATGCTTGTAAAAAGGCGGGATTCGAGATCGTGCCGGTGAAAGTTGTGCCTTCACTTTTGAATGAAATTGATATCAGGACTCTTGTGATGAAGGACTGGACCCAAACACCCAAAACTAATGTGTTTACGGTACCTTGTGCTGTTGAGAATGTAAGATAAGATGCAAAAGTTGCATCGATTGTTGTATTGTTTTGTGTTCGTTGTAACATTTCATTTATTGGCCAATGAGATTAATCCGCAGGGTTATGCATAATTGTAACTTGTAAGTGTTTGAGAAAAAATTCTCTATGAAATTAATAAAAAAAATCTTTTTTATTAATAGTTAATCGCATGATGGTTATTATGGTTTAGCCACTTGCCAAAGTAACATATATTGATTTTGAAGAGTTATATGTTTATGTGTAAACTTTATGCAGAGTGGGGGGAGTGGCAAGTGAGGTTTCCCCCTATTGCGCTCTATCATCGTTAAGACTATGCGTAATGGACAAAAATGGGGCGTTACCACGTTAATAATGATGACATAGATACAATTGAAACTTCAAACTCAACTACATGATAGTTAAAGGGGCATCAAACTCATGAGACGTTAAACCCTTAACGAACTCCAAACACAAGTTTGCATACACTATTGCATCAATAGGACTCTAAACACTAGCACCCACTACGCTTGATTTAAAAAAGTTTTAGTGAAATGATTTTTGTCTACATATCACTTATATAACATTTTAAATAAACAATCATTACATATAATCTAAGAATACTGCTAACCATCTCAAAAAGGTTATCAACCTTATTAGTCTGGGACATACCCGGCAATTTTAACCCATCCATTAAACAATGGGTTCAAATTGACTTTTAATATAAGGTAATGGGTTGTTTGGGCCTAACATTATTTCCAAGAGGTCTAAATGGACATGTTTAACAATAGAACAAAAATGACACGGATCATAATGGGTGTAAAGAAAATATGCTACGGGTTAGAATGGGCGAGTCATCTTAATCTGCTCATTTTCACAACCTCAAGCTCTTCATGGCTCCAATCGCCACCGACACCACCACCGCTCCAATCGCCAACACCACCGTCGCTCGATTTCCTCATCTCCACTTATAGCATCATAATCGAAATTTGTGGAAACTGTTGGATTGATTCAAATATCTTCCCCTGCTTTGTGTTGCACCCATTGAAGATTTGAAGTTTTTGACTCAATCAAACAATCATCAATCTTCCAAAAAATTTCCTTTGCTCCTCAAATTAACATTGTTAATCATCAATTCTTCTTGTTTATCTGAGGCCCAACAATCATCATCATCAAATTTCGCAAATTAACATTGTTAATCATCAATTCTTTTTGTTTATCTGAGGCCCAACAATCATCATCATCAAATTTTTTTCTTGATCCGTGTTTGAAAGCAACCCTCTTAAGATAGCTTCAATTAGAGGTGGGCATAAAAACCGGGTTCGGACCCGACCCGGAATCGGGTACGGGTACGACCCGGTATATGTATACCCGGTTTGGACCTGAAAAAAACCCGTAGGGTTGGAACCGGGTATGATTTTCTAGAATTTCTTAAAACCCGACCCGAACCCGACCCGACCCGGAACCGGTTGAACCCGGGTTGGACCCGGTTTTGACCTTTTTTTTTTTTTTTTTTAAAGTAGCCGTTTTTTAACGGCTATATAGTCGTTGGGATCGATTTTTGGCCTTTTTTGTCATTTTTAGGCTTATAAGTTAGTATAAATAGATGCGGGTTGATATGGTTTAATACCCAAGTCTTAAACGCAAAAACATACGCAAAAAACGCAAAAAATACTCTCGTTTACTCTCGTTTTACACGTTCACTCTCTCGTTTTACACTTTCACTCTCTTCAATCTTGATATGGCTCACTCACAATCTTCCGTTGGTCAAGGTTCGTCCAACGCTCCAACCGTCGTTCGTGTTCTTGCACACAATCGTAACATGGATGTTTTGTGCAATTGGGATATGGTTGAGTTGAGTGACGGGTCTGTAAAGGCTCGTTGCAAGTTTTGTGGAGCTTTGCTTGCTAAAGATTCTAACACGACTTTAAACAAACACATTAGCAAGAAGTTTTGTAAGTCGTTGAAAAGTAATCCGGATTCGCAACAAACACAATTGGGTGGAGACGGTGGAATCTTTAATTACGATGTTAATACGGTTCGAGATCGAATGGCGAAGTTCGAGATTCAAGAAGCTTTGCCTTTTAGTTACTTCGACAATCCTTGGTTGACCAACTTAATTCGAGAGACGCTTCAACCTCGTTACACTCACGTAAGTCGTACTACACTTAGACGTTATTGTTTAAAATTATGGAAACAAGCAAAAAATGATTTAATTGTATTATTTGAAAATTTAAATACCGGTGTAAACTTAACTAGTGACGTTTGGTCGGCTCCACACGGTTTACCCGAATCGTACCTTTGCGTCACCGCTCATTGGGTGGATCCCAATTCATGGCAATTGATGAAACGTACGATTGCATTTGATCTTTTTCCACATCCACACACCGGAGAATTTTTGTTTTACTTTTTAGATAATGTAATAAGTACTTTTAAATTACAAAATAAACTTTTTTCAATTGCATTTGATAACGCCTCTAACAACACAACCGCGGTTGAAAAATTAAAATTAAAATATCTTCCGATTGCAAACGGTGATTTTTTCCATACTCGTTGTGTTGCATATATTATTAATTTAGTAGTGCAAGACGGACTATCCGGGCAATATGTTAATAACTTTATTACATCTTTTCGATTTATGTTACATGACGTTTTTAAATAAAAAGTAGAAGAAGATATCAAGATTATAAACAACTTTGTAAGGATACGCACTCTAGATTTTTAGGTCCTAATTGGGATGTACCTACTCGGTGGAATTCGACTTGTCACATGTTTGAATGTGCTTTAAAACAAAAGAGCACTTTGAAAGCTTTTCATAATAGTTTTTCGGATAATGGTGAAGCCGACCCATTTCCGGATGCGAGTTGGGAGAATCTTCAACGTCTATCCGAGTTTCTTGAGGTTTTTAAAAACTCAACAACAAAATTATCGGGAGTTTATTATTCCACTAGTTATTCGGTGCTTCAAGAACTATATTTTGTCTTTGAATTTTAAAAATTTTCAAAATAAAAATAATATGTTTAATCAAATGATAGAACCAATGAAAGAAAAGTTTAAAAAATATTTTAAGGACTTACCACCCGTTTTTACGTGCCCCGCCGCTTTAAATCCGTTTCTAAATGTTGCGGGGGTTGAATGTTTGATAGATGAGATAAATGACAATTTGGATATGCATGACGAAAACCCTGATTTTTCAAACGAGGCAAAAGAAAATTTTAATCATAGTTTGAAAACAATTTATAATTTTTATTTAAATAGATATGGGCCTAACGTAAACATAATTATGCCAAGCGGATCAACCTCAAGTGCTAGTACCTCGGTTAAAGACCCTGTTTTGACTATGTTGAATGTTGTTCGGGATGTGACGGCTAAACATCAAAGGGGTAACACCCCAACAAGTGAGCTCGGTAGATATAGTGGAACGGATTTTATTTCCACTATGACTACCGAAGATTATCGTGCATTCGATATTTTGGCTTGGTGGAAAGGAAAAGAATCTCAATTTCCGATTCTTTCTGCTATGGCCCGTGATTTACTAAGCGTCCAAGCTTCTACGGTAGCTTCGGAATCTGTTTTTTCTCTTAGTGGTAGGGTAATATCATTACGAAAAACAAGACTAACTCCGGAAGCAGTGGAGATGTGCATTTGTTTAAAGGATCACTTAGACGCAACGGATCGTATACAAGACCAAACAAGCCTCGAAGACGAGATTACACTCGAAGCTAAAGTACATGATGAAGAGGTAGAAGACGGAGTATCTTCTGGCATATCCGATGAAGAATTAGCATTTGATCAAGCATCTCGTAGTAGATAAAATTAGACGATATTGTTATTTTTAAGTTGTTTTAATATTATATGTCTTTCATGTTCTTTTTAAATTTCTTTGTCGTTCAAATGTTTTATATAAAAAGTATTTAATATTTGTAAATTATAAGTGTAACCTTTTCTGCTCAAGATTTGTATATATTTATATATTAAGTTGTTTACATTTTTGTCATTCAAGTGAACCCGGTTAGGAAAAGAAAAATAAAAAGAAAAAAAAGGAAAGAAAATATAAGAAAAAAAAAACATACGACCCGGTGTTCGACACACACACAAGAAAAGAAAAAAAAAAAAAAAAAAGGAAAAAACCCGGTTGAACCCGGGTTTCATACCCGAACCGAACCCGACCCGACCCTACCCGGGTATACCGGGTAGGGTTTGTATCTAGCTGAACCCGACCCGGGTTCGTACCCGGGTTCACCAATACCCGGGTACAAAAAACCCAGTTGGGCCCAAACCCGGTTTGTACCCGGGCCCGGGTACGGCCCAAACCCGGTTTGCCCATCTCTAGCTTCAATGGAAGTGGCACGGATTAGACCCGTCGATTTTATCCGTACCCGATTAACCCGCCCGACAAGATTTCACATGTACCTGAAGAAACCCAATCCGAACAACCCGAAAACCATTTATTATTCAGGTCGGGTTTCGGATAGACTTTATAACCACGAAAACCCGAACCAATTAACCCGAAATTCAAATAACCCGACCTGATCTCACCTGTACTTTTTTATGGTTTGTGTTGGAAAATTGAGAATTTTGTAATTTTTGAATTTGACCCTTCCCGACCCGAACCCATCCTGACTCGTTTCTGACCTAAACCCATTCTGACCCGACCCGTGTTGACCCGAACCAGTCCCGGACCCGTCCCGACCATCCCATCCCATTTTGCCAGGCCTATTCTGGGATGATCAAACTGCTTTCATTTTTGGAAGGAACAGGAACAGATTGGATGGTCCCATTATTATAAATGAGATGATTGCCTGATCAAAATTACAAACTATATGCCATGCTACTAAAGGTAGACATTAAAAAAAACTTTTGATTCGTTAGACTGGAACTTCCTAGACTTCATCTTATTTCAAATGAATTTCCCTCCACGATGGTCATCTTGGATAAGTGGATGTCTTATATCCTTTCGATCCTCGGTTCTCATTAACGGCTCACCTACATGTGAGTTTTGTGCTATAGTGGTCTCCGACAGGGAGACCTGCTATCTCCCTTTTTGTTCATCTTAGCAATGGAGACTCAATCGTCTATCATGAAGAGTGCAACCTCACTTAGTGTATTTCATGGCATCAAAACTCCATATAAATGTCCGTCACGCAACACAAGGAACGTCAACATGATCCTTAGTTGCTTTCACATGGCCTCTATATAAATCTTCTATATTTGGCTTCAGAGTTGATTAGGAGGATATGAACAGAAACTCAAACGTGACCAGAAAACGTGAAATTAGTCGGAAATTGGAGGGCAGTATTTGAAGCTTTCAAATCCAGGTAAACGACATAGAAAGCCTGATCGCTCTCAATGCATGAGTTTATATATGTGTGTGAGTGTGTGTGTTAATGCCATACTCACCCAAGGGTCCCTTCAAAAAGTTAACCCTTTTGAGAAATGATATGGTACAGATCTCGTATAAAAAATCAAATGGTATCTAACCATGAATCAAAATCATCAAGCGGTCCAGATTGATGTTGAGACTGTGATGCTATGCTCTCATCAAGCACAGATGGAGAAGTCTCCTGGAGTAAGTCATCAAGCGTACCATCAATATCAAAATCTACTGTGTTTGTCTTGGTTGATGGCGCCTTCTCCTTCAAGTTAACATCACCAAAAGAATCAAGCAGCATATCAAGTTCTGTTTCAGCTGTTTCTGCTTTAAGTTTTGATTGGTTTGCACTCGAGCTTGCAACAGATTTTGGGTCTGATATTGGTATGGGCTGGTGCAGGGTTGGGCTAATGTGAGTGCTGCTCTTGGTGGCGATGCTTGTGGACGATGCGACTTCATGATGGTCATATGCTTTGAGCTCTTGAACTTTTTCAGAATGCTGTTGAAAGGCAAAACCAAAGTATGATTAGACTAAACAACAATTTTAATATTGAATTAAAGTTTATTAAACTAAAAGCAAGAGGTGGCGATTTCAATCCTTTTATTAATAATGTGTCAAGGGACTCAAGCCAGACTATATTTATGCATTAAAAACAAGAACACTTGGGCAAATTTTAATGCCTTCAAAGCATTTCCTTCGAATTAACCCCTACGACCCTTGACATAGAGATGGGTCAATCTAGGTTATATTTTAACCTATCAGGTCAAATACAACCCTGCTTGACTTAGCTCCCGCTTTGCGCAAAGTCCAGGGAGGGGCCAGATTCGCGATCTGACATACACAACTTTACCCTATGCTTTTGTTCAAGAGGTTGTTTACCACAACTAGAACCTATGACTGCAAGGTCACAAATCAGCAACCTTATCAATTTGCTTATAAGATTGCTGCTTTGCGACCTTAAAGTGGAAACAAACTCTTGCACAAAAGTGTAGGTAAGGTTACTTGCATACATCAAATCGCAAAGCAATCCGGCCTCTCCCCAGACCCATGCAAAGCGGGAGATAAGTCAACCAAAATTATATTTAACCTGATTTAAGGGGTTTTACGTTATCAAGAATCAAAATACAATTCGGGCAAATTTCATAGTCCTCGAAGCGTTTCCTTTCGAGCTATTTTTTATTTATCTATTTGAACCACTAGACAAAAGGAAAACAACCAAACCAACCTGTTCTTAAGTAAATGGATCGAAATTACCACATCTAAACGGATAAAAGTTACCACATACCTGCTTGGGAGGAAACAAATCTGCCTCCATGAAAAGTCTTTTTGGTAGATCTATTTTTGTAAGTTGCTTTGCAAGGGCATTCATATTCAGTGACAGAAATGAAGTCTGCACATGTAAGAGCAAACCCAATAGTATTAATCTTTAAACACTCTTCCAATATATTCGATCACATCTTTATTTATTTTTATTACTAAA
This sequence comes from Flaveria sonorensis, assembly GCA_025506505.1. Lineage (NCBI taxonomy): Eukaryota > Viridiplantae > Streptophyta > Magnoliopsida > Asterales > Asteraceae > Flaveria > Flaveria sonorensis. The sequence goes on from CM046437.1 coordinate 64,035,348, forward strand.
AAACTATCTATGAAACCTTTCTCCTATGGAATAAAGTGTTTGCCATAAGTTTATTCATCAATTACTTCTCTAACCCATCCCATATTATCAATTGACCCAATTTTCTTTTTCTTTGACTTTTCTCCTTTTTAATTGATATCATGTACAAGAAAGTGGGGTGATCATAATGTTGGTTCAGGCCCCATCACAATCAAGGTCAGAATAACTGAAATTCTTGAACACTTTTACATTCTTCATTCATTGTAGCATAACATGAATATACCCCAAATTAAAAACATGCAAATACGAACACTTAACCCACTATCTCTTAAGACTCTTACAATCATCCCAAACCCACTAACACCTAAATGAAGTGAAACATAAACTGTTATATAACCCTTTTAACCAATGAACTGGCTTGACCCGTGCCCATCAAGATTAAGTGATTAACCAACACATAAATACCGAAACTAACCTAACGAACCAACACAGTTGTTATCCGGCTAACAATTTGAAACATGGAGTCGGCCATTTAATCTTTATTGTTTTTTTGTTTTATTTTAAGAATATGCAGTTACATATATGTATTATTCATGAATCATCTTTTAAATTTTAAACGTATATGTATTATTCAAGAATCATCTTTTAAATTTTAAAATACATAACCTAAACTAATGAGTTTGAAAAAAACAAACCAATTCAAATGCCAAATCATCCAAACCAAGACAGTCATGCTGACCCACTTAACCATGCATGCTTGGTTTGTCATTACCGAAACCGTTCAACCCGGAATCTTCGTCAAAACTGACCGAACTGTGCAAAGTCCTAATGGAAGGAAATAATAATAATGGGATAAAGAAAGGCTTCCAATCAAAGATGTAGTCGATTCAACATTGCTGGATTACAATAAAACAAATGAAAAACTTCATTCATCACATAAAGTAGCAACTTGTTGGGGTTGTCAAAAGAGAAACTGTCCTGTCAAAATTATCTATTTTCCCCTCATCAGCCTTGCAAAATAACGATGTTATTTATATCGGTACGATAGGTAATCTGTCTTTATTGAGGTAATCTAAAATACTTGTAAAATAGTCCAACAAGTTCCTCAAACTATGTATTAGGTTTGGCAATTAAAGTAAACTTATGCATATAATGTTCATAGTTAACTATGATAACATCCACAAATGGAAGATGATATTGCTCTTATAGTGTGGATTTAATTAGTCAAAATCAGAAAGAAAAAAACAGGTCTTGGTTAAAATTAGAGGGCCAGTTAACTCAAGGTTTCAGACTAGGGCAGCTAAGCTTTAAAATGAATACTGATTGTTCTCATTTGTAAATCTAGAAAGCCTAGAATTTCCAGAAGTATAGGATTAAGGCTATTTCAAATAGATATGTCAAGTTAACCAAACAAGAATAAACTCTACAGGCTGCATCATCTTAAATGAAAATGTTTCAGGCTTCAACTTATGTAACAAACTTCATTAATTTACACGGCTGTTATATTGTACAATAAAATGATGTGAAGGCGACATGATCAACAATTGCTAGTTGATAGTTTTGACTAACATGAGCACACCAAGTAAACTTAAAAGCATGATAAAGCTTTAGATTGCTTATATGGTTTATTGATGTACGAATTATAAAGTGAATTGCTTCTTTCACTGTTTTACTTTTAGAACCGTATATAAACACATCTACTTATCTTAAAGTTTTAGACTTCCAAAATCCTATTGTTATTTATATCATTCACTTATAGGCTTGAAGCCAACGCTTTAGATTTCAAACGTGAAATGAACCTACCCTGAAATTCATGGGTTTGTGTTTAGTCTAAATGGTCATGAAACACATTTATCGAACAGGTCCAGAAACACATTTACCTGATAGGTCAGCCTAGCTGGTTCACATGTTGACCCGGAAATTTTTCTAATTTAAAAAAAAAAGGTGTTCTATGTCATAACTTAAACCAATAGGATATTTCATGGGTTGTGTCTACTTGAAACATAACAGCTTAATAGACATTTTAAAATTTGTGTAAACTTGTATATTTAGGTTAGACTGGTTGTCTACTTGAAGCATAGAGAATAAGTTTTGCAGTAGTATGTATATATTGTGACAACTGACAACCTTTCTAGTTTCTCCTCATATGCTAGACATATTAATTGCAGATGATCTTAATGATTCAGTTGCTAAATGGAACAATCCATAGAAATTTGAAGCTGGACCTACAACTAGACTAGCACTGTGGGTCACAATTAAAATTAATCTATTATTTCTAATCTCACGGACAACCAATAACCAATAATCTAACTGGTAAATAATTTTTCAATGAAAAATAGAAAGTACCTCATAGTTTGCAGGTGTCTTATCCTCTACAAAGAAACTATCATTTTGAATAGATGATAGTAAGCTTTCTCCTCGGACAGTCAAGAAGGCTTCTTTTCCCTGACCAAAATCTATAAAGAGAAGCATTTAATCTTCCATACTGCTAAAGACAAGCTTACATTTTGTAACAAGCCAAACAATGAAATATTTCTAGAAACTCAAACAAAAGGACCTTCCATTATAGGTTCTTCGTCTGATTTTCTTCTTTTATTTTTTATTTTTTTGCAGATAGATTTTGAGAAGCAAATGTTTCCTTTTGTCTAAAAACAAGAAAGGATAATCTTCGTGAATCCAACAGCAAGAAAACCAATGTGAATTTATATCCTGTCCACACTCCACAGTATTGCAACATTTGCTAATTGTTACAAAAAAAATCTATCAGACTTACAACGCACTCCAAACTTGCACTTAATTGCCAATGGGCCGTAAGACATATTTTGTGAATGATCAAATTAACAAACAATAATATACTCTTTTTTATTGAAAACAATCGAAAGGATAGAGTGCCTACCAGAAACAAAATCATCAAGAGATGGAAAGATTTCTGAAGATAACCTTGTCGAATTCTGGGCCTTGGCCTCAGAGATCAAGTAAGCATAATCTGCACCTTTGCTTTTAGGTACAACAACATCACCCGGTTGACTATCTTGACCAACTCTTTGATTTTCTGTCATGGGCTCTTCCTCATCCTCATAACGGTCCCAATTAGACGCGAGCACAGCACGAACTTTTTCTTTAACCGCCTTCTGTGGTGCTTTATCCGTGCCAGGGGGGACTACAGAGCTAGTGGCACCTTTTGCCTTTTGATTTGGATGATGCTTCTTATGATGCAGAGAATGAGCTCTCTTTGATTTTGCCAGTGACTTTGTATCCATGATAATGTTGATTTAATGTTCTTTCAATGACAACAGATCTATAAGAATAAGAACTCAATATCATTTTAAGAAAATATAAGAATAGGAACAGAACATTACTGATATCAGAGTTACATAAACCCTAGTAATACCACCACCAAATTCAGATGTAGATGAACATCTAAAGCAACTTAACACCACACAGAATCACCAATTTCGTTCCCTCAATCTAATAAACTGAAAAAAAATGTTCGAAAATAAACAGAAGAACAATCGAATCGAATCAGCTCCCACTAACAGAGAACGAAAAAGGGTAACAAAATTAATACGAAAAATGACGATTGAAAAGCTTGAACATGGAACTGAGATGTGGAATTAGGGTTTCAGAATACCTTAATTGTCTTTAACATCGACAAGAGTGGTGTTGAAGAGTTCCCAATGGCTACTAATCTGCTATACTCTTTCTTTCTCGGTGATTCGTGTGTTGTTTCGAAGTTCAAACGGTGATCATGGGTCGTTTCGGGTCCCCGTAAACCCGATCAAATCCTCTTTTGGGCCCATCCTAGTTAGAAAAACTTGGGGCGGCTTAATTATTTATTATATTCTTTTGACATGTCTCCCGCATTTACTTTTCCATTTATTTTTCCGACTAAACTATTTATTATTTTTAAAAAAATCATATAATTAATTTTTAAAATTTTTTTTTCTCTTTATATTATAAATATATATTATTTTTAAATCAATAATATTAAAAACATATTTTTTATTAAATAACTATGTATTTTTAATTAAAAAATAAACTTCGTGAGTGGTTCGACTGAATGATCCTTTATGTCCACTAAAATTTTATAAAACTATGATTTTTTTCTAAAACAACAAAAAAATTAAATAATAAAATTATTTCAAAATCATTCTTTTTATAAGATAAAAGTTTTATATAAAAAAAATTTACAAAGTTTTAAACAACGAAATATTGATAAAATTTGAATTTTTATCAAAGCAGTAACAAAACGAAAGTTTTAGAAATAATAAAAATGTTATATCAATTAATCAAAGTACTTAGTAATACGTAATTTCAATTAGGGTTAATTTCATATTTACCCTTACAAAGTTTTGAAATATCATATATATCATTATAAAAATTAATATATCATATATACCCTTATAAAGTATTGTAAATATCATATATGTCCAATTCATTATAATTTTATTAAGAAATGACTATTTTGTCTTTATTTTTTATAAATCTTTATTTTTCATATACACCCAAATATAAAATAAACTTTCTTTTTTAACTCATTTGTTACGATACTTTTTTTTAACCCACTATTTACTAAACCTTTTTTAACCATTTTAACCAAAACTTTTTTTAACTTTTATTTAAATAAACTTTATTTTGTAATCCATTTTTAACGATAAAAACTCAAGACATTTTTTGTTATTTTAGAAAAAAAAAATGCGAAAAATCATATTTTGGGTATATTCCAACCCACAAAAACAAATAGTGAGAGAAACCAGAGATATATAGATACAGATTCTGTATGTATAGATAGTCATAGGCACAAACAACAAAAGCTGCAGTCTTTAAGGTCGCCGGTGATGGCGGCTGGGTGGGTGAAGTCGTTACAATGCAAATCAAAAGCAGCAGACGACGTCGTTGAGAGTCGTCATCATCATCATCATCTTCATCTTCTTCCACCGTCTTCAAGTTGTAGAAAGAGTTTTCAGAGCCTCAAAGACGTCGTCGACACTAAAAAGCATAAACCCAGGAAGCAGAAACCGTCAATCGACCACCGTGGCAGGCGGAGGAGGTGGCGGAATTGGGTCGGAGACGGCGGGTTTGACGGTGAGGCGTGAGAGGAGGACGGCGGCAATGGCGACGCCGGTGATGAAGGTGGATTTGAGGAGGGATGGTGAGGTGGGGTTTGTGGGTTTTGTTGTCTGGTGTTTATCGATTGAGAAATTAAGGTTCTTTGATGTTTGAGGAAAACCTTTCAATTTCATAAAATTAAGGGTAGGATGGTATTATATTTTACAATGGCAGAATGATAATTTTATTATTTTTGAGTATATATGATATTTGTAATTTTTTTTGAGTATATATAATATAATTGAATTTTAAAATATATCAACATAATGTTTTATAATTCCTAACTTTTCGTAAATAAATATTTAGTATTTTTTTTATTCATCCCCATGTAATAAACATCCCATGTAATAAACAGGGTTTTATTATAAGACTTTAACAAAGGTAAACATGTGAGGCACTTTTCTAAAATTTATTATTATACACTCTCTTATATATGTTTGCTGAGCATTTTTACATTTATTTTCAAACACAAACATATATTGTTTAAATAAATTGGGTGTGATATGGTATGGTGTGGTGTGATGCGATACGATGAAGACGCTAAATGAACACAAAGAAGAATTGTGATTTGCTGATGTGACGTTGAGTAGAATAGCGATGGATTATGGTGTGGTTCAACAATAAACATGCTCTGATGGTAGGGAGGAAAAGTTTAGTTTAATTAATTTGAAATTAAATTTTGTAATGATATTAGTTTCATAGAAAACCTACTTTAATTTAAGTACTTGAATGGTTTTTAGTTTTCTGAAGTAATTAATTGAATTCGTTCACGCGTTTTGCTAGTGTGGCGGATGGATAAACCACGGCTCAGATAAATCACAGCCATTACGTCGTAAAGAAAACAGTAGGCTTAAATCCAAAATCTAGTTACAGTTGCACACTACAACCGGTCACTACGCCACAATAACAAATATTTTATTTGGAACACAATCATAGCCCGACATACACCGAAACAACAAACAACCTGCAATAATAGTAATGTAGTACTAGTGGGGCTGGCAGGGCCATACCAAAAAAAATCAAAACTCATACTCTAGGTTGTAAATTATCTTTCAAAACTCAAACCCACCAGAAGGAAACCTCAGATCATTTTGATGCCACCATGTCCAACATGCTTTCTGTTACAAAGTAACTAACCCAAAATACCCATTAAATCATGCGAATAAGCATAAACAAAAGTCAAAAAAATATACAACAAAATGACGCCAGGAAACAAAAATTCACACATTTCAACACAACCAACAACAATGAAGACATCGATCAAACAAAATACGACATTAAACGAAACCATGAAACAATACCAACTGTGTAACGCAAGAAAGAATGCTCACACATGTATTGAGGGATCTCAGATGGTTATGCCATTATTATCATCAACCGAACATACGGACACCATGTAACACATAACCTGACTATCATTATGCCATACCGTCTCAAATGAAGCTATCCCCATCATCATCGACGTTAGATATCAGATGAAACGAACCCCATCGTCATCGATCCTCTGCATCAACTTAGGGTTTTGAATTAGAATTGAACACTCACCGGTCGTGATGGCTGTAACCACCTACTATGCGCTCCTCTACCGACCAACCGACTTCCCAAAGCCGACGCTAAACAAAGGCGTGCCACCATCTAGCAAGTGACAGGATCACGGTAGCACATAATGGTGATTTAAGCAGTAGATAGGGGCAAACCCCGAGGCATGCAACAACTCGCAAATGTGTCGGGGTTAGTTGGCAGTGATCAACATAGGCCCAACCATTCCCAGCAAAACCAAAAACCCTAAATCATATACCGAAGCACATCGGCGTTAGGCACAAATAAAATTCGGTTATAAGGTCACAAAACATAGAGCACAACCGAAGGCATCGTCGTCGTGACAAGGCATGCAATCGACGACGACACAAGTTGTATGAACAACGATCGAGAGGCAAGGTGACCTGCCACCGTCACGCGGCGGCGACACCACCAACAAAGCAACCCCAACCGACACTCTCTCTCTGAAAAGAAACCAAAAGCGGTAACAAAGGGAAATTTGCCCTTTTTTGTGAGTAGAAACACAAATGAATAGGTAAAGTGCAAACCCTAAAACCTTTGTGGCAATATCACAAAAAACCAAGAGCAATTGTAGACAATCATTGCTTTTTTCATATATCGGATAACTAGTCTTTCTTATAATAATCTTGTTTAAGGTTTTTTGAACTTTTGTATTTAATCTTTTATTTTTTAAATATAACTAGTTTTTTTACTAGTCGCGTGTTGTGACGAAATCGTACACGGCTTGATAAAGTATAGACTACAATCGACTCAACTCTTTATTGAACTACATCTACATCGAATGTAGAGTAACTCGAATTTACACGTTCAATAAAAACGTATTATATTTTACTCGATATTTTTCAAAACGAATTATGTTAAAACGTTGACTAACTCAAAACATAAATAAAAAAGCACATAAGGTTGATTAAATAATAAATTATAGTCGCCCAAATCGTTCCGAACTAACTTTATCTCGAAACATAGAGTAACTCGGATTAATACTGTCGAATAGAAACATACTTGTTATATTAAACTGATGCTTTTGAAAGATTTAAAAATCATACTAATAATGCAAATGAAAATATTAAAGATGTGTGTCCATTAGATCTTATCCAAATGATTATTTAGGTGAAGACATGTGAAAATAAAAACCCCAAAAGAAAAAAGCCTAAACGATGCGGAAGGACTCGATCCGCAAACCACCTATATGTGAGGCAAGAGAACAAACAAACTCAACTACCTTATTTTCATTCATATTATAAAAGAAACTTTATATAACATGTAATAGTCTCATGATTGGTGTCATCTGATTAGTCACCGACCTTACAAATTAAGGTATAGTAAATGGGTTGTTTTTTTATTAAACTATCACTAACTAGAAGCAAATAGTGTATTCAAACATAAAATGAAAATTTAGTAAATAAATATTTTTTTATCGAAATAAATGTAAGAGGTATCAAACATTATTGTTTGCATGTTGAAGGTGAAAAAAGTGAAAACTCCAAACTTTACTCCGAATAAAACTTATAACAAGTTGCATTTGTTTGATGAATACTCATCCCTACATTCTAATAAAGTTATCAACCATTCTAAACATGACTTTGCCGCATCCCCTCCCTCCTCTCTCTTTCAAAATCCACAAAAACCTATAAACATCCTTATCACATTTGCCATTTTGAGCTATTCTTGCATGAATGCATGGGAACTCTCTCACACCCCCTCTCCTACCCATTCATCAGTTTGAGCCTGGCTTAGCCTAAGTAAACTGTTTATTATTATTTTAGTCAAATTAAAAGATAATTAGATTAAAGTTTTGTCTAGGACAATTTATATTGGTATAAAAATTTTACAATGAGATTTTGGAAGTAGATTAAAGATTTATTAGTAAAAGGGTTGTAGTTTTTGTGGTATCATAATGTATGATAAAAATATTTATATTTAAGTGGTGTGATGCGTAAATTTAAGAATAACTTTATGAAGTGTTTGAGTTAATGGTTATAAAAATAACTAAAATGTAAAAAAATGAGAAAAAAATAATATTTTAATGATACTTTTAGGTTTAAAATATATTATAACATCTTATTTTCTTTAAATTACAAAAATGATTAAATGATCTACTTATTCTTTTTTATTTTAAAGACATTCTATTGATCTATTGATAAGTGGTACACTCTTGAACTAAAATATTAATGAAATGATTTGGAAATCGAACAATCATTGGGTCAAGTTAGTGACAAAACTGTATGTTCTTTGTCTAAAATGTGTTGAATTCAAATATTACTTAAACATCAACTAGATTTAAATTAAAGTATAATAAATATCATGTTGCAAAATCAGGATTTTCGCCTATTAATCAGAGATTAATAGCTAATCGCTACATATATTACCTTGTAATTTTGACCTAATAGGCCAACTAGTTGCCAATCAGTCAACTATGTCAAAATTGGACATAGGCGGTTTTAGTCGGCCAAATCTAGAAAATTTCTGCCGAAACTTAAAAATTTCAGTCAAATATGTGTGCACATATATAAAACTCAACATTTTTATAAAAAAATACATATAAAAATGTGTGTATTTACATATAAAACTAGAAAATGTATGTATTTAAAAGTTAATAATATTTGTCAATGTAAATATTTGAATCTTAAACCTCTAAGAAGAGCAAAGCCTCCCACTTCCTCTTTAACCACTAGGTTAAAAGATGATTGATGATTAATCTCATTTAATCCCAACTAAATGTTATGGTCGGCGCATCACCATCCGACTAGTGTCCAGCGATTTTTAAAACATTGATAAACATACAATAAAACCATAAATAATTATCCAGAAATTTACGTGTTTTGTTCGCAAAAAATTTACTTATCTTTATACCTAACATTATCATTAGCTTTCAATCCACGTTAACCCCTTTTTGATTTACTCAAAAAATTATAGACACACGACACATGTCAAATCATCCTTAAATCGGTTTATTTGCTTATTGGAGCCTTCTTGGGGCGGCACATTACATGTGAGAAAGTATATAAAAACACTTACGTCTCCGTATAAAACCCCATGACTCCTTAAATCACCAACGATTTTTTCCGACGATGGAACCCACCGGAGCATCGCCGGAGTTAGCTAAACTTCCCGGAGACCGATCATCTCCGGCGATCATTGAGCACAAAGCGTTTGCTCGAATCGGACTTCTCGGTAACCCCAGCGACGTTTACTATGGCCGTACGATCTCCTTAAACATCGATAATTTTTGGGCTAGTGTTTGTCTACAACCTTCGTTAGATCTCCGCATCGTACCTCATCATACTCACGATCTCGTTAGATTCGATTCGCTGTCTCACTTGGTATGATCGATGATTCGATAGTCGTTGTGTTGTAGTCGATTTCGGTTTTTGATTTATGGTTTTTGATTTGTGTGTTTTGATTCGTTTTGGATCTGTTTGTGTTGATGTGTTTTGAGAGTTTTGGTTGTGCATGCAGTTGTGTACAATTGGATTTGTTATGTGTAAGTTTGTAAATTGTAATATCATATTGTTCATTTTTCTACCCATTGATCATTGCTATGGAAATGAATGATTGATTGTTATTCGTAATTTGGAATTAAAAAATAGGTTTTTTTTATTTATCCAAAATTGTGCAGAATTTGGTAGAATGGAAACAAGTGTGGTTCATCTGGAATTCAATTCTATATTATATAGGGTTGACAATGTCAGGAACTTTAATTCCATCTGGAATATGTGTATTCTATCATTTGAAGGAATCTGTCAGTTCCATCAACTTAATGCTATTGTTACCACCCAACTCAAAGAAATAATCATAAATTGATCAAATGAATGTTTTTTCCTACAAACTTCATCAGTTCATGGTTGTTAACCATGGCATTTTCCATGTTTTATCAGTATTATCTTTATGATTATTCAATCATATTTATTATGATTATAATAATAGTTATTATTATCTATTAATCAACATTATCTAACATCATCAATATTGATTATTATACCATTTTGTGTTGCAGGTGAACAGGTTGGAAAATGAAGGTTATTATGGAGGTATGCGGTTGCTGATGGCAACTTGTAAAGTTTTTACCAATTACTGTAAAGAACAGGGGATTCGTCTTCACGATAACAACTTCTCCCTTTCATATGACACCAACATCCCTCGTCAGGTAAACACTTGTAATTGATTGCAAGTTTGTAACTTTTGTGTTCATTTTGGGAATTTTATCGTCACTGTTTACACGAAAATCATCGCAGTTACCTTTTGAGTAGAACTTTTTTGAAATAAAAACTGAATTATGACCATATGGGTTTCCATCCACCTGTGTTCTTATCTCAGGCAGGGCTATCTGGTTCAAGTGCCATTGTATGTGCTACATTTAGCTGTCTTCTTGACTTTTACAAAGTCAGAGATAAAATTGCTGTGGAGATAAGGCCACAACTTATCCTAAATGCAGAGAAAGAACTTGGAATTGTTGCTGGTCTACAGGATAGAGTAGCACAAGTTTATGGGGGCTTGTTATACATGGTGGGTCCTAATAATGATTCATGTATGATGGTGGTATTTGATGATGAACATAAGTAGATATATATAAACTATCTGTTGTTTGCAGGATTTCAACAAGGAGAGCATGGATAAACATGGTCATGGCATTTACACACAATTAGATACAAGTCTTCTCCCACCTCTTCATCTCATCTATGCTGAAAATCCGAGTGATTCCGGGAAGGTACATAGCGCAGTTCGACAAAGATGGTTAGATGGAGACCAGTTCATTATATCATCAATGGAGGAAGTGGCTAACTTGGCCCTAGAAGGAAAAACAGCATTACTTGAAAAGAACTATGCTAAACTTGCAACCCTTATGAATCAAAACTTTGATCTACGAAGGTAAATGCATAAGGTGTATTTTAATTTTGAAAGTTTAAACCTTTAAAGGGTGATAGCAGTGGCAAGCACCTAATTTCTCAGCAGAGATCTCAGGTTCAATTATAGCTTTTATTGTTTTATTGTCTTAACCCTTGAAGGCCACCTAAAAAATGAATCATTGGATCAAAAACACGTCTTTCGGTTGATTAGTGATTAATTAAAATGGAAAATTATGTTGCAGACTAATGTTTGGTGATGCCGCCCTCGGTTCACTAAACATAGAGATGGTGGAGGTGGCTAGAAGAGTGGGCGCAGCGTCAAAATTTACAGGCAGTGGCGGGGCAGTGGTGGCTTTTTGCCCTGATGGTCCATCACAAGTTGAACTTCTAACTGATGCTTGTAAGAAGGCAGGATTTTCCATCGTACCTGTGAAAGTTGTACCTTCACTTCTCACTGAAATTGATATTAGAACTCAATCATCAAAACATGCATAGGCTTAAAAGATTCTACATTTACCAACTTTTATTTTGTAATTCGTATGTTCATGTTCTTTAGGGCATTCCTTATTAGGTGCAATGAGATTGATCTTGACCCAAAAGTACAAACATTACATATTGCTCCATAGTCCTCGCCTTCTAATCTGTTACAAATGCTACAAAAATTAATCACCTTTACAAAGTCATTAAAATTTCCAACACAAGATTATAGACTTTAACAATATCAAGTAATTAACCAACACTTGTGCTCTATTTCTCTCTGCATTCTTCTAAATTCTAATTTTCAGCACCCAACTCTTGCTCTATTGGTTAGTATCATCAACAGTCACCATGCACATATTGCTAAAGACGATATACCAACAGATTAAAGATGAGCATGCATCAACAGTCACCATGCACATATTGCTAAAGACGATATACCAACAGATTAAAGATGAGCATGCACCAAGATCATGATTTCTGTAAGATGGTAAAAGACTAAATTGAATATTATTGATAGGTTTGGTTACAATATATAGAGAATATAATGCAAACCCTAAAACCTAACTGGGCCCGTAGGCTCATACTAATAACCCTAATAATATTTTCTAATACTCCCCCGCAGTCGTAGCGGAAGTAACCTGATGCTATGACTGGGAAACAAAAAAAACATAAAACAATAATAATAAGATAAACATGTTTCGATCTACTTGACTATCCAAACTATTGTCAACAAACAATATTGTGTTTGATGTTGTCATTCATATTTTAATTGATTATGCTATTCATAATTTGCTTGATACTTCATGGTTCTTGATTCTTGGAATAATAAGTTGAGACCTGGCGACCGTAGACGTTGGCGATGTCTCAAGGCTAGCAAGCGGCACTCTCTTGGATTCGTAGATCAAGAGATGGCATATGTAGATATAAATAAAAAAAAAGAAACCAAGATCGGTGACCGTGGTCAGGTGGCGGTCTCTTGGATCCGTAGATCAGAAGATAAGATCCGTAGATCTAAAAAGAATAGAAATATTTAATCAAACCGTAGTTTGAGATCGGTAGCCGTGGACCGTGGTCCTTGATGCGGCTAAAACACCGATAAACGAAAAAAATAAAAGGAATGGATGTGGCTAAAACATAGTGACCGCTGCAAATTGGGAGTCATAATCTAAAAACAAACCAAGAGAATGGATGTGAACGAACCAACATAATGGATATGGTAATAGGTTTGAATCCTCAACCGATAACGAAGCTTTATTAAACATAAACTAGAAAATAGATAAGAAACGAAACAGAAGACGAAGGTGGGACATGGCGGCGGCTGTGGCGGCACACCGCCTTGTCTAGGGTTTGAACTCAATGGCGACGGCTAGGGTTTGTATGTTTTTGTGGTGGTGCAGTGGAGAACAAGGTAACCAGGCTCTTATACTATGTAAGATGGTAAAAGACTGAATTAAATATTATTGATAGGTTTGGTTACAATATATAAAAAATATAATGCAAACCCTAAAACCTAACTGCATCCGTGAGCTCATACTAATAACTCTAATAATATTGTATAATAATTTCTTTAAAGCTTCCAACTTTAGTTTACTTTCATCAAGTAACTCTCATTCTTCACATAACAATGTGAATAACTTTCGTGGGGAGGATTCCCAAATCAGTAGATAGACAAATGGTTGCTTCAACAGTTTTTCTTGAGCATTGCAAAGAGATTCAGCAACATCACATAACATTGACACCTCATTTATAAAGACTTCTTGAGCTTCAACCTAAATAAAATACCCCCAAATAAAAATATGAATGGATTTCCTGTTCACTTGAAAACTTGAAGATAACATTCAATATCAGTTTTGCAACTAAAGCCTGAAAGTACTAGCTTGACATTAAAGAATGATCTTTGTTTATGGCTTCTTGAGCTTCAAGCCTTCAACCTAACCAAATTATCCCCAAATATAATTCAACTCCCTAAGTTAACTCATTTTTCTATTGTCAAGAAACGGTTTTTGAAGCCGGATCTCAACGGCGCCGCTTCTTTATCATTCAAGATAGAGGAAATGTTGCCTCCATTTTACCATTATCAGACTCGTGCTGCAACAGCAGCTTCAAGGTGTTGGACAAATGCTCCCAGTTTTGAATCTCCTGTTGGTAGGTTGTTTTTACTGGCGGAGCTTGAACATTCTCGTAGGGTGACGGGGGCGAAATTAATTTATTTAGGGAGAGCAAACTCGATATTTATATAAAAATTTACACTACCGGACTAAATTTAACACTACCGTCGAAAAAAAGAGGGGGGCGGCAGCCCCCCTCCCCGGTCTCCACTATCCTCCGCCCATGGTTGTTTGAGTTTCAACAGCATCATCTTCTTTCTTTCCTTACGGTTCCTTTCTTCGGCAGCAGGATCCGGTGGCGATGCGGTTGAGACGGTGGTGATGGTGGGATCGATTCCATATAGTTTGCAGGTTACAAAATATGAGCAAAACCAACAAAACAAAAATGGTTGTAGTTTTTAACTTAGCAATACTATGATTCTTGTAGTTATGTTGATTGTTATCTAGTATTATTTAATATAAAATTTTAAAGATAGTTGATCCATCTATTAGATGAGTCGGGATGTGTTCGAGTTGTTTATTTAAACATGTCATATCTAGGTTGACGTGTTTAAAACGCAGGTTATATTAGCCAACTCTAAATCTAATAATTTTCAAACTCTAAGAATTATGTTGGACTTAGAGAAACAATAGGTGGATGAAATGACCAGGTGTATTTGTTTTATTCATGCAACAAGAGAATACCAGTTAACCTCGTCAAAAAGAATGGTTTTCTTTGTGACTCGACCCTAGCTTAAGAATAATATTCTATATGGTGAAGTAGTGGTAGGTGTGGATGAGAATGAAAAGAGAGAATGCCTTTCATGAGCTCATGGATAACATGTTTATATGTAAAGGGCTTCAATGAGGTCCCTTATATGTGTCGGGTTCGTTGTAAAGTTGTTTACATCAGTTTAGATTGTCACCAGCGGTTCCTAGTTTGTTGGGAATGATTGGTTTTCTTGCAACTTGTTCTGTTTATGGGACCTCTGATCCGAAAGCATGCTAAGGGACTGTTTGCTAGCATCTGAATCAGCCTCTTAATGGTTCAGATGTCTGAATGATTCAGCACTTAATGGTTCAGACTGTTTGTTTCGCGAGCAAATGTTTGAATGGTTCAGACATTTGCATCTGAATGGTTAAGCATTATATTAATACTGAATAGCTAAGAGGTATAATGCTAAATGGTTAAGACCTATTATCTGAATTGGTCAGACATTTGCTTTTGAATAGTTAAACGAATATACTAGCTCTTAATGGTTCAGCACTTAATGGTTCAGACCTCTTATTGGTTCAGCACTTAATCATTCAGAAATTGCCAAACAGCCTATAAATGTACCCCCTACTCCGGACCAGCCTATCTGTATAAAGATTAGATCTTATGTTTAAATATAATTAACACTTGGTTTAACTTTAACTTTAATATCATAATCAATGTCACAATACTAGACTTTTGTTTATAATCAACTATCATACTTGTCTCATGTTTCTCATAACTTATGAATACAATACCCACTTACCATATCAATATAACATAATTATAATTTTACATGATGTGATTACGGTCAACAATACACATACATGATATGTGATGGAACACTTCTATTTACCTTTTATCTCTATTTTTAACACTACCTACCATAATTTTAATCTGAAATACAAAAACATCTTAACCAAATCAAGTTTCTCTAGCTGTTTGTGGAAGTAATTTGATCAACTACTATTCCGTTGGCCTTCAGGTAGGCTCTTTCTGCTAACGTCATCCGCATTTGAAATGTTGACCACTCTTTCTTACACCTCTCCCTCACCTGAAAACAATACAGTTGAATTAATAAACAAGTTTCGAGGTTTGTCTGACTTGTGCTGCAAGGAATGCCCATTAATTAACCAAGTCTTTCTTTTAAAACCAAAAAATGTTTTTGAAACACATTAACCAA